>CM051268.1:39693546-40174546 GCA_027921565.1 Artemia sinica | reverse complement strand
AGGCATCATATTCCACGCAATTTGCCTTGTCGAACAGTTCGTGGTAACGAACTGTAAGTAAGGAGCGACCCGGCTCAATGGTAACCGAAACTCTAAAAACGGGATTTTGATACCAATAGATACATCAAAAGAATCAGATTTTAATTCTGATTTCAAATATATAAGTTTCATTAAGTTTAAGTTTACCCATCAAAAGTTACGTGCCTGAGAAAATTTGGCTGATTTTCGAAAAAAGGGGAAAGACCCCCTAAAAGTTATAGAACCTTAATGAAAATCACACCATCATATTCAGCGTATCAGAGAACCCTACTGTAGAGGTTTCAAGCTCCTATCTACAAAAATGTGGAATTTTACATTTTTTGCCAGAAGAAAGATCACGGATGCGTGTTTATTTGTTTTGTTTTTTTTTTTTTTTTTTTTTTTCCCCAGGGGTGATCGTATCGACCCAGTGGTCCTAGAATATCGTGGGAGGGCTCATTGGAACGGAAATTAAAAGTTCTAGTGCCCTTTTTAAGTGACCAAAAAAATGGAGGGCAACTAGGCCCCCTCCCACGCTCATTTTTTTCCCAAAGTCACCCGATCAAAATTTTGAGATAGCCATTTTGTTCAGCATGGTCGAAAATATGATAAAAATGTCTTTTAGGATGACTTGATCCCCCAAAGTCCCCAGGGGGAGGGCTGAAAGTTATGAACTTTACTCAATGTTAACATATAGTATTGGTTATTGGGAAGTATACAGACTTTTTCAGAGGAGATTTTTTCTGGTAGGTGGGGGAAGGAGAGGGTCGGGGGCTATATGGAAGGATCTTTCCATGAAGGAAGTTTTCATGGGGGAAGGGACATTGCTATGAAGGGGGCGCCGGATTTCCCAGCATTATTAAAGAAAAAGATCAGGAATTAAATAAAAAAAAACAAGTTTTTCAACTGATCAACTGATTGTGATTAAGAGGTCATTTTTAAAGAACTGGAAAAAAAATTCGAACTATAGTTTAAAGAGCAGAGTATTGACTAGGGGGCGAACCCCCTAATATACGTGTTAAAAATTTATGAATATAGAAGTTCGTTACGTAAGTTAATTCTAAGTTACGTATATTTATTACTAATAAAAACGTTCGTAAATAAAATTAAACAAGTTTCGAGAAAGCCATTTAACCAAATATAATATGCAAATTTTGTTTTAATTATTCATGTACGGTGAGCCAAAATCAAAACCTGCATTAATTCAAAAACGTTCAAAAATTAAATAAAAAAACAAGTTTTTTTAACTGAAAGTAAGGAACGACGTTAAAACTTAAAACGAACAGAAATTATTCCGTATATGAAGGGGGCTGTCCCTTCCTCAACGCCTCGCTCTTTACGCTAAAGTTTGACTTTCTCACAACTCTGTTTTTTTAAACAATAAAAAAACTTTAGCGTAAAGAGCGAGGCGTTGAGGAGGGGACAGCCCCCTTCATATACGGAATAATTTCTGTTCGTTTTAAGTTTTAACGTCGTTCCTTACTTTCAGTTAAAAAAAACTTGTTTTTTTTTATTTAATCGTTACAGGATTAAGTCTGAACTTACAGAAGGAGTAAAAGAAAATCGAGCATGAATTTTTTCTACATGGCTTTTTGAAACTTGAGCATGGCTTTTTTGTATTACAAACTAAAAACTACGCATCGATGATGATTCTCAAGTTTGTTAACAACGGCAATTCGGATCAAAACAGTGACTACTCTCATCCTATTATCAGAGGGTTTAAATCAGAGGGTTCCCAAACTGTTTTGTCACTTAGACCTCTTACGAAATTTCGCTAGTTATTGTGGACCCCTGTTGCTACCTTTCTACCACATTCCAAAAACTGGACAAAAAATGTGAAGATTAGAACTAATTACGGAAATGTTTGTTGCAGCTGAGTTCCAATCACAAATTAAAAAGTTTTCGAAAAAGAAAGTGAACATTGATTGCTTAACTAATTAATGGATTTTGCCGTGAGTGTCTAAAAAGTGAAGTTGGCTAGTAAATAAGGGGATTTCAACCAACTTTGCTTTTTTTACATCTACTCATAGCAAAAGAAACTAATCAATTCTCGCTTATCTTATTTAGAAAACTTTCTCATTTGGAATGACAAAAATAGGAAGAAATAGTATCTTTTATTGTGTTGTATTTATTCAAATACTTAATTATTAGTATTTAATTAGTATTTAATGTAAGTAGAGATGCCTCATGAGCTCCGATCAGCACGCCATATATGGGCATAGAGTCATTAGGGAGAATGATTGCCTAATCGGTCAATGACCTCTTTCTCCAGGTGTGTTTTTGGCACGCTCTTAGCGAAGGTCATGTTGTTATTGTTTCCGAGGCAAAATGCCAAGGTCAATGTTATTGTTGTTTGAACAGAGTCATTAGAGAGAACACGTGGTTAATGGGGTCAATGTTGTTGTCGTTCGAAGCAAAGTTAATGACACTTCCTTCCTGTTCAAGCCAGATGTTACGAGTTTCCGGGAAACAGTATTTGTTATTGTTGTTTCCAAGCCAAATGTTACGAGTTCCCGGGAAACAGTTAATTAATGTCTGACAGATGACGTCAAGTTAATTAATGTCTTTGCATTTCCAAAGAGAATTGTCTCCGAGACAAAGTTTTGATCACACATGATGTCATGATTGATTGATTGACACGAAAGGGGAATAATTGTTGTTCTAAAGAGAATTGATTCACGAAAGGGAAATTAATTGTTGTTTCTAACAAGAGAATCGTTTCCGAGCAGACGTTTTGATCTTAGCGTGCGAAAAGGTTTCCAAATAATTGAAATAAGCCAGCGCAGGGATGCCAAACAAAAGGAACATGCCGAAATTCCGTTTAGGGATAATTTTGGCGAAACCGTTTTAGCTATTTTATGGAACTATTTCGGGCGAAACAGCTAGAGACATTTTAAAAGGTGATTTTTGAAGAGATTTTGAAGAGAATTTGAGTGTGGTCGTTATAATACACAAGTTTCAATTGAACAGTGTTGTGAGGTCCTCTACCCCAACCCGAAAGGTTCCGATCCCCCTACCACAACCCCGAAGGAAGCCAGCGGTCCTCAAAGGTTCTCTGGACTTCCAAAGGACCCCCCCCCCCGGACCCCCAAAGACCCTCACCCAGCCCCCAAAGGTCCCCAGGCACCCAAAGGGTCCCAGGCCCTAAAAAGGCCATACCCGAGCCCAAAGGTCCTCCCCGGTCCCCAAAGGTCCACCAGACCCCCAAAAGCCCTCCCCGGTCCCCAAAGGTCCACCAGAACCCCAAAAGCCCTCCCCCGGTCCCCAAAGGCCCTCCCCCGGTCCCCAAAGGCCCTCCCCGGGCTCCCAGGGCTCCCAAAGGGCCCCGATTACTCTACCCCTACCCCGAAGGAAGCCTCCGGTCCTCAAAGGTCCCCCAGGCTCCCAAAGACCCTCACCCGGTCCCCAAAGGTCCACCGGGCTCCCAAAGGGACCCCAGACCCCCAACGGACCCACCGGGCCCCAAAGGGCCCAATCCGTGCTCAAGGGCCCCCCCCCCGGACCCCAAAGGTCCTCCACCAGTCCCCAAAGGCCCTCTCCCGGTCCCAAAGGTCCACCAGGCACACAAAGGGCCCAATCCGTGCTCAAGGGCCCCCCCGGACCCCCAAAGGTCCTCCACCAGTCCCCAAAGGCCCTCTCCCGGTCCCAAAGGTCCACCAGGCACCCAAAGGGCCCCAGACCCTAAAAAGACCATACCCGAGCCCCCCAAAGGCCTCACCGGTCCCCAAAGGTCCACCAGACCCCCAAAAGCCCTCCACCGGTCCCCAAAGGCCCTCCCCGGGCTCCCAGGGCTCCCAAAGGGCCCCGATTGCTCTACCCCAACCCCGAAGGAAGCCTTCGGTCCTCAAAGGTCCCCCAGGCTCCCAAAGGACCCACTGGACCCCCAAAGGCCCTCACCTGGTCCCGAAAGGTCCACCGGGCTCCCAAAGGGACCACCGGACCCCCAAAGGGTCCCCCGGACCCCAAAGGTCCTCCCCAGGTCCTTAAGGGTCGCCCAGACCCCCAACGGACCCACCGGGCCCCAAAGGGCCCAATCGGTGCTCAAGGGCTCCCCGGACCCCCAAAGGCCCTCACCCGGTCCTCAAAGGTCCACCGGGCTCCCAAAGGACCAGTCGGTCCTCAAGGACCCTCTCAGACGTGCAAAGACCCCCCCCCCAGACCCCCAAAGGCTCATCCCGGTCCCCAAAGGTCCCCTCAGGCTCCCATATGACCACTCCACCCCTCAAGGGCCCCTGGATCCCCAAACGCCCTCCCCGGACCCCTCCAAAGAACCCCCTCTCCATTTTTAACACTTTTTATGGCTTTATTATATCCTTTTAGAACAAGTTCCTTTCATAATGTCCCTTCCTAAACCCATTTTCCAACTTGAAGTACTTATCTTTTTCACCCACTTTCTCAATGAAAAAGAAATTAGTTTTTAATCAATTCTAATTTTCCAGATAATATAAAAATTTTCCACTTTAGTTCAGATCTGTCTCGAAGAGATGAAAAATTTAAAATACTGTTCCAAATTTTTCACAGAAGATAAAAAAAGTTCAAGTTTTCTTCTGAATTTTACCAAAGAACGTGCTCCAATTCTAATTTCTCCAGAGAAAACAAAATCTTCCACTTCAGTTCTATATTTCACAAAGATATAAAGAAATTTAAAGTTCAAGTCTAAATTTTTCGGTGGAAGATAGAAAAAGTAATACCATACTTGTGAATATTTTCACGGAAAATAAAAAGTTCTAGTTCAATTTACAATTTCCTCAACGAAGTGAAGAAAGGTTCAAGTTCTCTTCTGAATTTTACTAAAGAACACGCTTCAATTCTAATTTTTTCAGAGAAAACAAAAATCTTCCACTTCAGTTCTTTATTTCACAAAGACATAAAGAAATTTAAAGTTCAATTCTAAATTTTTCGGTGGAAGATAGAAAAAGTAATACCATACTTGTGAATATTTTCCCGGAAGATAAAAAGTTCTAGTTCAATTTACAGTTTCCTCAATGAAGTCAAGGAAAGTTCAAGTTCTCTTCTGAATTTTACTAAAGAACACGCTTCAATTCTAATTTTTTCAGAGAAAATAAAAATCTTCCACTTCAGTTCTTTATTTCACAAAGACATAAAGAAATTTAAAGTTCAATTCTAAATTTTTCGGTGGAAGATAGAAAAAGCAATACCATACTTGTGAATATTTTCCCGGAAGATAAAAAGTTCTAGTTCAATTTACAGTTTCCTCAATGAAGTCAAGGAAAGTTCAAGTTCTCTTCTGAATTTTACCAAAGAACACGCTTCAATTCTAATTTTTTCAGAGAAAACAAAAATCTTCCACTTCAGTTCTTTATTTCACAAAGACATAAAGAAATTTAAAGTACAATTCTAAATTTTTCGGTGGAAGATAGAAAAAGCAATACCATACTTGTGAATATTTTCCCGGAAAATAAAAAGTTCTAGTTCAATTTACAATTTCCTCAACGAAGTGAAGAAAGGTTCAAGTTCTCTTCTGAATTTTACTAAAGAACAAAATTCAATTCTAATTTCACCAGAGAAAATAAAAATCTTCCACTTCAGTTCTTTATTTCACAAAGACATAAAGAAATTTAAAGTACAATTCTAAATTTTTCGGAGGAAGATAGAAAAAGCAATACCATACTTGTGAATATTTTCCCGGAAGATAAAAAGTTCTAGTTCAATTTACAATTTCCTCAACGAAGTCAAGGAAAGTTCAAGTTCTCTTCTGAATTTTACCAAAGAATAAAATTCAATTCTAATTTCACCAGAGAAAATAAAAATCTTCCACTTCAGTTCTTTATTTCACAAAGACATAAAGAAATTTAAAGTACAATTCTAAATTTTTCGGTGGAAGATAGAAAAAGCAATACCATACTTGTGAATATTTTCCCGGAAAATAAAAAGTTCTAGTTCAATTTACAATTTCCTCAACGAAGTGAAGAAAGGTTCAAGTTCTCTTCTGAATTTTACTAAAGAACAAAATTCAATTCTAATTTCACCAGAGAAAATAAAAATCTTCCACTTCAGTTCTCTATTTCACAAAGACATAAAGAAATTTAAAGTTCAATTCTAAATTTTTCGATGGAAGATAGAAAAAGTAATACCATACTTGTGAATATTTTCACGGAAAATAAAAAGTTCTAGTTCAATTTAAAATTTTCTCAACGAAGTCAAGGAAAGTTCAAGTTCTCTTCTGAATTTTACCAAAGAACAAAATTCAATTCTAATTTTTTCAGAGAAAACAAAAATCTTCCACTTCAGTTCCTTATTTCGCAAAGACATAAAGAAATTCAAAGTTCAATTCTAAATTTTTCGATGGAAGATAGAAAAAGTAATACCATACTTGTGAATATTTTCACGGAAAATAAAAAGTTCTAGTTCAATTTAAAATTTCCTCAATGAAGTCAAGGAAAGTTCAAGTTTTCTTCTGAATTTTACCAAAGAACGTGCTCCAATTCTAATTTCTCCAGAGAAAACAAAATCTTCCACTTCAGTTCTATATTTCACAAAGATATAAAGAAATTTAAAGTTCAAGTCTAAATTTTTCGGTGGAAGATAGAAAAAGTAATACCATACTTGTGAATATTTTCACGGAAAATAAAAAGTTCTAGTTCAATTTACAATTTCCTCAACGAAGTGAAGAAAAATTCAAGTTCTCATCTGAATTTTACCAAAGAATAAAATTCAATTCTAATTTCACCAGAGAAAATAAAAATCTTCCACTTCAGTTCTTTATTTCACAAAGACATAAAGAAATTTAAAGTTCAATTCTAAATTTTTCGGTGGAAGATAGAAAAAGTAATACCATACTTGTGAATATTTTCCCGGAAGATAAAAAGTTCTAGTTCAATTTACAGTTTCCTCAATGAAGTCAAGGAAAGTTCAAGTTCTCTTCTGAATTTTACCAAAGAACATGCTTCAATTCTAATTTTCCAAAGAAAACAAAAATCTTCCACTTCAGTTCTTTATTTCACAAAGACATAAAGAAATTTAAAGTACAATTCTAAATTTTTCGGAGGAAGATAGAAAAAGCAATACCATACTTGTGAATATTTTCCCGGAAGATAAAAAGTTCTAGTTCAATTTAAAATTTTCTCAACGAAGTGAAGAAAAATTCAAGTTCTCTTCTGAATTTTACCAAAGAATAAAATTCAATTCTAATTTCACCAGAGAAAATAAAAATCTTCCACTTCAGTTCTTTATTTCACAAAGACATAAAGAAATTTAAAGTTCAATTCTAAATTTTTCGGTGGAAGATAGAAAAAGTAATACCATACTTGTGAATATTTTCCCGGAAGATAAAAAGTTCTAGTTCAATTTACAGTTTCCTCAATGAAGTCAAGGAAAGTTCAAGTTCTCTTCTGAATTTTACCAAAGAACAAAATTCAATTCTAATTTCACCAGAGAAAATAAAAATCTTCCACTTCAGTTCTTTATTTCACAAAGACATAAAGAAATTTAAAGTTCAATTCTAAATTTTTCGGTGGAAGATAGAAAAAGTAATACCATACTTGTGAATATTTTCCCGGAAGATAAAAAGTTCTAGTTCAATTTACAGTTTCCTCAATGAAGTCAAGGAAAGTTCAAGTTCTCTTCTGAATTTTACCAAAGAACACGCTTCAATTCTAATTTTTTCAGAGAAAACAAAAATCTTCCTCTTCAGTTCTTTATTTCACAAAGACATAAAGAAATTTAAAGTACAATTCTAATTTTTCGGTGGAAGATAGAAAAAGCAATACCATACTTGTGAATATTTTCCCGGAAAATAAAAAGTTCTAGTTCAATTTACAATTTCCTCAACGAAGTGAAGAAAGGTTCAAGTTCTCTTCTGAATTTTACTAAAGAACAAAATTCAATTCTAATTTCACCAGAGAAAATAAAAATCTTCCACTTCAGTTCTCTATTTCAAAAAGACATAAAGAAATTTAAAGTTCAATTCTAAATTTTTAGGTGGAAGATAGAAAAAGTAATACCATACCTGTGAATATTTTCACGGAAGATAAAAAGTTCTAGTTCAATTTAAAATTTTCTCAACGAAGTCAAGGAAAGTTCAAGTTCTCTTCTGAATTTTCTCAATGAACACACTTCAATTCTAATTTCTCCAGAGAAAATAAAAATCTTCCACTTCAGTTCCTTATTTCGCAAAGACATAAAGAAATTCAAAGTTCAATTCTAAATTTTTCGATGGAAGATAGAAAAAGTAATACCATACTTGTGAATATTTTCACGGAAGATAAAAAGTTCTAGTTCAATTTAAAATTTTCTCAACGAAGTCAAGGAAAGTTCAAGTTCTCTTCTGAACTTTACCAAAGAACACGCTTCAATTCTAATTTTTTCAGAGAAAACAAAAATCTTCCACTTCAGTTCTTTATTTCACAAAGACATAAAGAAATTTAAAGTTCAATTCTAATTTTTCGGAGGGTGATAGAAAAATTAATGCCATATTTGTGATTATTTTCACGGAAGATAAAAAGTTCTACTTCAATTTTAAATTTCCCCGGAAGATAAAAAGTTCTAGTTCAACTTGCTATTATCTTTGTGAAAACACACAAACTCAGAAAAAATGTTCAATGTTCCTTTAGTACCTATGCAATTAGACTAAAAATGAAGATATTTATGCAGAGTTTCAACTCGCTATGGCTAAGTTTGCTAAAAACAAGCTATTTTCTTGCGAAAACACACAAATCAGAAAAAAATGTTCAATGTTCCTTAAGCACCTACGCAATTAGGCTTAAATGAAGATATTTATGCAGAGTTTCAAGTCGATATGGCTAAGTTTGCTAAAAACAAGCTATTTTCTTGCGAAAACACACGAAATCAGAAAAAATATTGTTAGGTTAGGTTAAGTTAGATTAGGTTAGGTTAGCCTACGTACGCGCGCATATAGGTTAAGTTAGGTTAGATTAAGTTAGATTAGGTTAAGTTAGGTTAGGTTAGGTTAGATTAAGTTAGGTTAGGCTAGGTTAGCCTACATACGCGCGCGTATGTAGGCTAACCTAGCCTAACCTAACTTAATCTAACCTAACCTAACCTAACTTAACCTAATCTAACTTAATCTAACCTAACTTAACCTATATGCGCGCGTACGTAGGCTAACCTAACCTAATCTAACTTAACCTAACCTAACAATATTTTTTCTGATTTCGTGTGTTTTCGCAAGAAAATAGCTTGTTTTTAGCAAACTTAGCCATATCGACTTGAAACTCTGCATAAATATCTTCATTTAAGCCTAATTGCGTAGGTGCTTAAGGAACATTGAACATTTTTTCTGATTTTGTGTGTTTTCGCAAGAAAATAGCTTGTTTTTAGCAAACTTAGCCATAGCGAGTTGAAACTCTGCATAAATATCTTCATTTTTAGTCTAATTGCATAGGTACTAAAGGAACATTGAACATTTTTTCTGAGTTTGTGTGTTTTCACAAAGATAATAGCAAGTTGAACTAGAACTTTTTATCTTCCGGGGAAATTTAAAATTGAAGTAGAACTTTTTATCTTCCGTGAAAATAATCACAAATATGGCATTAATTTTTCTATCACCCTCCGAAAAATTAGAATTGAACTTTAAATTTCTTTATGTCTTTGTGAAATAAAGAACTGAAGTGGAAGATTTTTGTTTTCTCTGAAAAAATTAGAATTGAAGCGTGTTCTTTGGTAAAGTTCAGAAGAGAACTTGAACTTTCCTTGACTTCGTTGAGAAAATTTTAAATTGAACTAGAACTTTTTATCTTCCGTGAAAATATTCACAAGTATGGTATTACTTTTTCTATCTTCCATCGAAAAATTTAGAATTGAACTTTGAATTTCTTTATGTCTTTGCGAAATAAGGAACTGAAGTGGAAGATTTTTATTTTCTCTGGAGAAATTAGAATTGAAGTGTGTTCATTGAGAAAATTCAGAAGAGAACTTGAACTTTCCTTGACTTCGTTGAGAAAATTTTAAATTGAACTAGAACTTTTTATCTTCCGTGAAAATATTCACAGGTATGGTATTACTTTTTCTATCTTCCACCTAAAAATTTAGAATTGAACTTTAAATTTCTTTATGTCTTTTTGAAATAGAGAACTGAAGTGGAAGATTTTTATTTTCTCTGGTGAAATTAGAATTGAATTTTGTTCTTTAGTAAAATTCAGAAGAGAACTTGAACCTTTCTTCACTTCGTTGAGGAAATTGTAAATTGAACTAGAACTTTTTATTTTCCGGGAAAATATTCACAAGTATGGTATTGCTTTTTCTATCTTCCACCGAAAAATTAGAATTGTACTTTAAATTTCTTTATGTCTTTGTGAAATAAAGAACTGAAGAGGAAGATTTTTGTTTTCTCTGAAAAAATTAGAATTGAAGCGTGTTCTTTGGTAAAATTCAGAAGAGAACTTGAACTTTCCTTGACTTCATTGAGGAAACTGTAAATTGAACTAGAACTTTTTATCTTCCGGGAAAATATTCACAAGTATGGTATTACTTTTTCTATCTTCCACCGAAAAATTTAGAATTGAACTTTAAATTTCTTTATGTCTTTGTGAAATAAAGAACTGAAGTGGAAGATTTTTATTTTCTCTGGTGAAATTAGAATTGAATTTTGTTCTTTGGTAAAATTCAGAAGAGAACTTGAACTTTCCTTGACTTCATTGAGGAAACTGTAAATTGAACTAGAACTTTTTATCTTCCGGGAAAATATTCACAAGTATGGTATTACTTTTTCTATCTTCCACCGAAAAATTTAGAATTGAACTTTAAATTTCTTTATGTCTTTGTGAAATAAAGAACTGAAGTGGAAGATTTTTATTTTCTCTGGTGAAATTAGAATTGAATTTTATTCTTTGGTAAAATTCAGAAGAGAACTTGAATTTTTCTTCACTTCGTTGAGAAAATTTTAAATTGAACTAGAACTTTTTATCTTCCGGGAAAATATTCACAAGTATGGTATTGCTTTTTCTATCTTCCTCCGAAAAATTTAGAATTGTACTTTAAATTTCTTTATGTCTTTGTGAAATAAAGAACTGAAGTGGAAGATTTTTGTTTTCTCTGAAAAAATTAGAATTGAAGCATGTTCTTTGGTAAAATTCAGAAGAGAACTTGAACTTTCCTTGACTTCATTGAGGAAACTGTAAATTGAACTAGAACTTTTTATCTTCCGGGAAAATATTCACAAGTATGGTATTACTTTTTCTATCTTCCACCGAAAAATTTAGAATTGAACTTTAAATTTCTTTATGTCTTTGTGAAATAAAGAACTGAAGTGGAAGATTTTTATTTTCTCTGGTGAAATTAGAATTGAATTTTATTCTTTGGTAAAATTCAGATGAGAACTTGAATTTTTCTTCACTTCGTTGAGGAAATTGTAAATTGAACTAGAACTTTTTATTTTCCGTGAAAATATTCACAAGTATGGTATTACTTTTTCTATCTTCCACCGAAAAATTTAGACTTGAACTTTAAATTTCTTTATATCTTTGTGAAATATAGAACTGAAGTGGAAGATTTTGTTTTCTCTGGAGAAATTAGAATTGGAGCGTGTTCTTTGGTAAAATTCAGAAGAAAACTTGAACTTTCCTTGACTTCATTGAGGAAATTTTAAATTGAACTAGAACTTTTTATTTTCCGTGAAAATATTCACAAGTATGGTATTACTTTTTCTATCTTCCATCGAAAAATTTAGAATTGAACTTTGAATTTCTTTATGTCTTTGCGAAATAAGGAACTGAAGTGGAAGATTTTTGTTTTCTCTGAAAAAATTAGAATTGAATTTTATTCTTTGGTAAAATTCAGATGAGAACTTGAATTTTTCTTCACTTCGTTGAGGAAATTGTAAATTGAACTAGAACTTTTTATTTTCCGTGAAAATATTCACAAGTATGGTATTACTTTTTCTATCTTCCACCGAAAAATTTAGACTTGAACTTTAAATTTCTTTATATCTTTGTGAAATATAGAACTGAAGTGGAAGATTTTGTTTTCTCTGGAGAAATTAGAATTGGAGCACGTTCTTTGGTAAAATTCAGAAGAAAACTTGAACTTTCCTTGACTTCATTGAGGAAATTTTAAATTGAACTAGAACTTTTTATTTTCCGTGAAAATATTCACAAGTATGGTATTACTTTTTCTATCTTCCATCGAAAAATTTAGAATTGAACTTTGAATTTCTTTATGTCTTTGCGAAATAAGGAACTGAAGTGGAAGATTTTTGTTTTCTCTGAAAAAATTAGAATTGAATTTTGTTCTTTGGTAAAATTCAGAAGAGAACTTGAACTTTCCTTGACTTCGTTGAGAAAATTTTAAATTGAACTAGAACTTTTTATTTTCCGTGAAAATATTCACAAGTATGGTATTACTTTTTCTATCTTCCATCGAAAAATTTAGAATTGAACTTTAAATTTCTTTATGTCTTTGTGAAATAGAGAACTGAAGTGGAAGATTTTTATTTTCTCTGGTGAAATTAGAATTGAATTTTGTTCTTTAGTAAAATTCAGAAGAGAACTTGAACCTTTCTTCACTTCGTTGAGGAAATTGTAAATTGAACTAGAACTTTTTATTTTCCGGGAAAATATTCACAAGTATGGTATTGCTTTTTCTATCTTCCACCGAAAAATTTAGAATTGTACTTTAAATTTCTTTATGTCTTTGTGAAATAAAGAACTGAAGTGGAAGATTTTTATTTTCTCTGGTGAAATTAGAATTGAATTTTATTCTTTGGTAAAATTCAGAAGAGAACTTGAATTTTTCTTCACTTCGTTGAGGAAACTTTAAATTGAACTAGAACTTTTTATCTTCCGGGAAAATATTCACAAGTATGGTATTGCTTTTTCTATCTTCCTCCGAAAAATTTAGAATTGTACTTTAAATTTCTTTATGTCTTTGTGAAATAAAGAACTGAAGTGGAAGATTTTTATTTTCTCTGGTGAAATTAGAATTGAATTTTGTTCTTTAGTAAAATTCAGAAGAGAACTTGAACCTTTCTTCACTTCGTTGAGGAAATTGTAAATTGAACTAGAACTTTTTATTTTCCGGGAAAATATTCACAAGTATGGTATTGCTTTTTCTATCTTCCACCGAAAAATTTAGAATTGTACTTTAAATTTCTTTATGTCTTTGTGAAATAAAGAACTGAAGTGGAAGATTTTTGTTTTCTCTGAAAAAATTAGAATTGAAGCGTGTTCTTTGGTAAAATTCAGAAGAGAACTTGAACTTTCCTTGACTTCATTGAGGAAACTGTAAATTGAACTAGAACTTTTTATCTTCCGGGAAAATATTCACAAGTATGGTATTGCTTTTTCTATCTTCCACCGAAAAATTTAGAATTGAACTTTAAATTTCTTTATGTCTTTGTGAAATAAAGAACTGAAGTGGAAGATTTTTATTTTCTCTGAAAAAATTAGAATTGAAGCGTGTTCTTTAGTAAAATTCAGAAGAGAACTTGAACTTTCCTTGACTTCATTGAGGAAACTGTAAATTGAACTAGAACTTTTTATCTTCCGGGAAAATATTCACAAGTATGGTATTACTTTTTCTATCTTCCACCGAAAAATTTAGAATTGAACTTTAAATTTCTTTATGTCTTTGTGAAATAAAGAACTGAAGTGGAAGATTTTTGTTTTCTCTGAAAAAATTAGAATTGAAGCGTGTTCTTTAGTAAAATTCAGAAGAGAACTTGAACCTTTCTTCACTTCGTTGAGGAAATTGTAAATTGAACTAGAACTTTTTATTTTCCGTGAAAATATTCACAAGTATGGTATTACTTTTTCTATCTTCCACCGAAAAATTTAGACTTGAACTTTAAATTTCTTTATATCTTTGTGAAATATAGAACTGAAGTGGAAGATTTTGTTTTCTCTGGAGAAATTAGAATTGGAGCACGTTCTTTGGTAAAATTCAGAAGAAAACTTGAACTTTTTTTATCTTCTGTGAAAAATTTGGAACAGTATTTTAAATTTTTCATCTCTTCGAGACAGATCTGAACTAAAGTGGAAAATTTTTATATTATCTGGAAAATTAGAATTGATTAAAAACTAATTTCTTTTTCATTGAGAAAGTGGGTGAAAAAGATAAGTACTTCAAGTTGGAAAATGGGTTTAGGAAGGGACATTATGAAAGGAACTTGTTCTAAAAGGATATAATAAAGCCATAAAAAGTGTTAAAAATGGAGAGGGGGTTCTTTGGAGGGGTCCGGGGAGGGCGTTTGGGGATCCAGGGGCCCTTGAGGGGTGGAGTGGTCATATGGGAGCCTGAGGGGACCTTTGGGGACCGGGATGAGCCTTTGGGGGTCTGGGGGGGGGGGGTCTTTGCACGTCTGAGAGGGTCCTTGAGGACCGACTGGTCCTTTGGGAGCCCGGTGGACCTTTGAGGACCGGGTGAGGGCCTTTGGGGGTCCGGGGAGCCCTTGAGCACCGATTGGACCCTTTGGGGCCCGGTGGGTCCGTTGGGGGTCTGGGCGACCCTTAAGGACCTGGGGAGGACCTTTGGGGTCCGGGGGACCCTTTGGGGGTCCGGTGGTCCCTTTGGGAGCCCGGTGGACCTTTCGGGACCAGGTGAGGGCCTTTGGGGGTCCAGTGGGTCCTTTGGGAGCCTGGGGGACCTTTGAGGACCGAAGGCTTCCTTCGGGGTTGGGGTAGAGCAATCGGGGGCCCTTTGGGAGCCCTGGGAGCCCGGGGAGGGCCTTTGGGGACCGGTGGAGGGCTTTTGGGGGTCTGGTGGACCTTTGGGGACCGGTGAGGGCCTTTGGGGGGCTCGGGTATGGTCTTTTTAGGGTCTGGGGCCCTTTGGGTGCCTGGTGGACCTTTGGGACCGGGAGAGGGCCTTTGGGGACTGGTGGAGGACCTTTGGGGGTCCGGGGGGGCCCTTGAGCACGGATTGGGCCCTTTGTGTGCCTGGTGGACCTTTGGGACCGGGAGAGGGCCTTTGGGGACTGGTGGAGGACCTTTGGGGGTCCGGGGGGGGCCCTTGAGCACGGATTGGGCCCTTTGGGGCCCGGTGGGTCCGTTGGGGGTCTGGGGTCCCTTTGGGAGCCCGGTGGACCTTTGGGGACCGGGTGAGGGTCTTTGGGAGCCTGGGGGACCTTTGAGGACCGGAGGCTTCCTTCGGGGTAGGGGTAGAGTAATCGGGACCCTTTGGGAGCCCTGGGAGCCCGGGGAGGGCCTTTGGGGACCGGGGGAGGGCCTTTGGGGACCGGGGGAGGGCTTTTGGGGTTCTGGTGGACCTTTGGGGACCGGGGAGGGCTTTTGGGGGTCTGGTGGACCTTTGGGGACCGGGGAGGACCTTTGGGGCTCGGGTATGGCCTTTTTAGGGTCTGGGACCCTTTGGGTGCCTGGGGACCTTTGGGGGTTGGGTGAGGGTCTTTGGGGGTCCGGGGGGGGGGTCCTTTGGAAGTCCAGAGAACCTTTGAGGACCGCTGGCTTCCTTCGGGGTTGTGGTAGGGGGATCGGAACCTTTCGGGTTGGGGTAGAGGACCTCACAACACTGTTCAATTGAAACTTGTGTATTATAACGACCACACTCAAATTCTCTTCCAAAATCTCTTCAAAAATCACCTTTTAAAATGTCTCTAGCTGTTTCGCCGAAATAGTTCCATAAAATAGCTAAAACGGTTTCGCCAAAATTATCCCTAAACGGAATTTCGGCATGTTCCATTTGTTTGGCATCCCTGCGCTGGCTTATTTCAAATTATTTGGAAACCTTTTCGCACGCTAAGATCAAAACGTCTGCTCGGAAACGATTCTCTTGTTAGAAACAACAAATTAATTTCCCTTTCGTGAATCAATTCTCTTTAGAACAACAAATTAATTCCCCTTTCGTGTCAATCAATCAATCATGACATCATGTGTGATCAAAACTTTGTCTCGGAGACAATTCTCTTTGGAAATGCAAAGACATTAATTAACTTGACGTCATCTGTCAGACATTAATTAACTGTTTCCCGGGAACTCGTAACATTTGGCTTGGAAACAACAATAACAAATACTGTTTCCCGGAAACTCGTAACATCTGGCTTGAACAGGAAGGAAGTGTCATTAACTTTGCTTCGAACGACAACAACATTGACCCCATTAACCACGTGTTCTCTCTAATGACTCTGTTCAAAACAACAATAACATTGACCTTGGCATTTTGCCTCGGAAACAATAACAACATTGACCTTCGCTAAGAGCGTGCCAAAAACACACCTGGAGAAAGAGGTCATTGACCGATTAGGCAATCATTCTCCCTAATGACTCCAGGCCCATATATGGTGTTCTCGTAGGAGTAGCGCCCCCATCTCTACTGATAAAGCGGCTTGGCCCTCAACGGTCTGTCACATCACAGCGCCACGGAGAGCTGAAGAGCTTTTGTCCCAATACAAGTACATGTATAATTAAATGCTCACAAGAAAGTGCAACATTGAAGGCTTCATGGACCCCTCCTAGAAGACCAACTATTTACAAAGGTTATAAGAAATTATAACAGGCTACTTGGCCAAAATTTAACGGTCTTCTGTAAAAAAAAAACGTTTCAAACCTTAGTCCCCCCTCCTTCCATCCAGAGCCTTTTCTCTAGCGTTAAAAGATTCCAACAATAGTTCATTGGGTGCTGTTATTATTTTTTATTTTTACCAAATATTAATTTAAAAAAACTCTGAAAAAGAAGTTTTTTCAAAGAAAAGTAAAGAGCTGCTTTAGATTTAAGACCAGCAGAAAGCAATTCCTATAATAATTCGAACTAAAAACAACTAGAAATTACAACAAAATTACATTACAGAAATTACAACACCTCGCTCTTTATGGTAAAGTGTCTTAGTACTTCTAAAAAAGCTTCTTATTGTTCAAATTAATCGACTCTTGTGTTTCAGGTGCCAATCATAAAGAATTGGGACGAAATTCAAACTTTAGCGTGAAGAGCAATGTGTTGAGGAGGGGCCAATCCCTTTCATATACGTAATAATTTATGCTTGTTTTAAGTTCTAATGTTGCTCTTTACATTCAATTGAAAAAAATATGTCTTTTTTATTTAATTTCTGATCGTTTTTAAATAACGCCAGGAAATCCGGCCCACCAGCATGGAGAAATCCCTCTCCCCAGGGAAATATCCTCTAGACAATTCAACCACGGTGAAAATTTACCCCTGTCGATTACCCTTAACAACTCCACGCGTAAAATTGAGACTGAAAAGAGAAAGCAAGACACATAAAAAGAATTTGTGTAGGAGTTTTGACAAATCCCCAAGTGCATAATTTTCTCTGACAAGTTCACCCCCTGGAAATTTCCCTCCCAATGGAGATTTCCTCCGTGGAAAAACCACCCACCGGAAAAATCGCCCCCCCCCATCGAAAATATATACATACTTCCCATAACAAAAAACTATGTTTAAACAATGGGCACATTTTATAACTTAAAGATTTTCCCCCTGGCGCTGTGAGGGGGGGGGGTATGTTATATTCAAAGGCATAGTTATTGGGCCTTTCAAATATGATGAAAAAAAATGGCTATCTCAAAGTTTTGATCGGACGATCTTGGGAAAAAAGGTGAAGATAATTTCGGAGGCCACACTGCCTTTCCATGACGATAATATAAAAGTTCAAAATAGGGATAAAATTCTTTTTAATAGACAGTGTATAGAAATTCACAAAAATACCAGATATTTCGGTCACTGTATATGTGACCGAAATATCTGGTAATTTTGTGAAGTTCTATACACTGTCTATTAAAAAGGATGTTATCCCTATTTTGAACTTTTATTTTATCGGAAAAAGGTGCGAGGGAGGGAACCTAGTAGCCCTCCAATATTTTTGGTTACTTCAAAAGGGCACCAGAGCTTCCAATTTCCGTTTGAATGAACCCTCTCACGATGTTCTAGGACCACTGGATCGATACGATCACCCTAAAAAAAAAAGAATAAAAAAAAAAAAAAAAAACGCATCTGTGATCTTTCTTCTGGCAAAAAATACAAAATTCCGCATTTTTGCGGCTAGGAGCTTGAAACTCCTACAGAAGGGTTATCTGATACGCTGAATCCAGTGGTGTGATTTTCATTAAGATTCTGTGATTTTTAGGGACGTTTCTCCCTTTTTTTCGAAAATTAGGCACATTTTCTCAGGCTCGTAACATTCAATGAGTAAGACTAAACTTAATGAAACTTATAGGCCTATGTTTCAGATCAGCATAATAAGCAGATTCTTTTGTTGTATCTATTGGTATCAAAATTCCATTTCTTAAAGTTTCACCTTAATACCCTCAGCCTTTTTGGAGACCCAGGAAGGTTATACAACGGTTATAAGAAATTATAACAGGCTACTTGGCCAAAATTTAACGGTCTTCTGTAAAAAAAAAAACGTTTCAAACCTTAGCCCCCCCTCGTTCCATCCAGAGCCTTTTCTCTAGCGTTAATAGATTCCAACAATAGTTCATTGGGTGTTGTTATTATTTTTTATTTTTACCAAATATTAATTTAAAAAAACTCTGAAAAAGAAGTTTTTTCAAAGAAAAGTAAAGAGCTGCTTTAGATTTAAGATCAGCAGAAAGCAATTCCTATAATAATTCGAACTAAAAACAACTAGAAATTACAACAAAATTACATTACAGAAATTACAACACCTCGCTCTTTATGATAAAGTTTCTTAGTACTTCTAAAAAAGCTTCTTATTGTTCAAATTAATCGACTCTTGTGTTTCAGGTGCCAATCATAAGGAATTGGGACGAAATTCAAACTTTAGCGTGAAGAGCAATGTGTTGAGGAGGGGCCAATCCCTTTCATATACGTAATAATTTATGCTCGTTTTAAGTTCTAATGTTGCTCTTTACATTCAATTGAAAAAAACATGTCTTTTTTATTTAATTTCTGATCGTTTTTAAATAACGCCAGGAAATCCGGCCCACCAGCATGGAGAAATCCCTCTCCCCAGGGAAATGTCCTCTAGACATTCAACCACGGTGAAAATTTACCGCGGTCGATTACCCTTAACAACTCCACGCGTAAAATTGAGACTGAAAAGAGAAAGCAAGACATATAAAAAGAATTTTGTGTAGGAGTTTTGACAAATCCCCAAGTGCATAATTTCCTCTGACAAGTTCACCCCCTGGAAATTTCCCTCCCAATGGAGATTTCCTCCGTGGAAAAACCACCCACCGGAAAAATCGCCCCCCCCCCACCGAAAATATGTTCATACTTCCCATAACAAATACTATGTTTAAACGATGGGCACATTTTATAACTTAAAGATTTTCCCCCTGGCGCTGTGAGGGGGGGGGGGGTATGTTATATTCAAAGGCATAGTTATTGGGCCTTTCAAATATGATGAAAAAAAATGGCTATCTCAAAGTTTTGATCGGACGATCTTGAGAAAAAAGGTGAAGATAATTTTGGAGGCCACACTGCCTTTCCATGACGATGATATAAAAGTTCAAAATAGGGATAAAATTCTTTTTAATAGACAGTGTATAGAAATTCACAAAAATACCAGATATTTCGGTCACATATACAGTGACCGTCATCAGTAGTAAAACTAAGCTAAAACATCAGTAAACTAAGTAAACTTAGTAAACTTAGCTTAGCTTAGTAAACTAAGCTAAAACATCAGTGTTAACTGACAGAGTGTTAACTGACAGAGTTGAACAACCATTGTTCCTGTTCAACTTATATCTATTTTTACAATACATTTATCAAATTTTGCTGTGTATTTAATGTTTCGGATACCATGGGCTAGAGTTTGTTCTTTCCTATAATTATATTTCTTAACATTGGACGTTATCGTCTCTTACTAGGTTGCTAGCTACCGCTGCAACTCGGATGATAATGTAAGTTGCAGCTGGAGTTCATTCTATGTTATATGATTACAAACAGGAAAAACCCTATGGCTTTTTCTCCTTTGAAGTAGTAAGAGACGAACCTCAAACAATCAAGTAGCTAACTAAGTCCAATGTGTGCGATGGTTTTTTATTCTAATGATCGTCTTTTAAAGTAAGGGTTCTAATGATATACTTTTGTTTTGATCTGACTCAATTTTTAGGAGTTCTAGGTTTTTATATTTATTAGCATGGGACTGATCGTCTCTTACTAGGTTGCTAGCTACTGCTGCAACCCGGATTCACATATATAGTTATGAGAGGCAGCGTGGCCGAGTGGCCCATAACGCTGGTGTTAGCCACCAGTCTCTTCGGAGGCGTGGGTTCAAATCTCACCGCTGGTATGCGATTATGATTTATGTACAAAAATCAAATATCTTTGAAAAGACTGCGGTATGAAAAGACATCAAAATGCAGTTCTTAGTGGAAAAATTTATTCTCTTTTAGAAATAATTTATTTTAGTTACGAAAAGATTTTTAACCCAATTAATTTCCTTTGAAATGAGCCATTGAACAACTTTCTACGATGTTCCAGTGCCAAGCTATCTGTGGAAAAGAAAGAAGAAAAAAAAACATGTGCCGTTTAGGCAGAATGTTGTAGTAGCCGCCACTTTTCTTGATTTTCAAGCCAGTATATTTCCCTTGCTGTTCAAGCCAAATACAAGAAAGTTATCTTTATAGGGGTATCGAACAAGGCGGTTCTAATCGTGTACTTTTTGGCATTTCGTTTTTATCTGCTCACAACTGTCACAATGCATTTTGGGGTATACATCCCTGATGTTAGCTACCTTATCAAGGCTTTCACCAAATAAGTTTATCATTGTGTTTCCATCTACAGAAACTCTAATATTGCTATCACCGTAGATGACGTCTTGACTATTAAAATAGAGTCTACTTGACGCTTCTTCCTAAATAATGACTTAGTTCCTTGTACGAACCCCCGAACTTTTAGTAGATTAATGTGTTGTATAATCCTAGATTTTAATACTGCCTTATATACGCTATTAATGAAACAGGTCAAGACAGGAAAATGTGGAACTAGTGCCCTTAGAGAACGCAAATAGCTCTGACATCCCTCATTTGGGCTACAGTACAACGAATGCCCATTCTTTCTTTTGTCCCTGTAATTGATTTCACAATAATCCAAGCCGCCAAGGTAGAAATTAACCATTTTGTCAGTTGATTATTTTAATGCTATATTATTTTCAAGGAATTCTAAAAGAATTTTACATAATTCAGTATCCGTCGTATAGAGCTTGCAGATATCAGGATGACATTGCCATGTAACCTGCTGCCCAATTTTTGTTTTTGAATGTTTACTCAGATTGTTATAGGTAACTTCAGCCATCATAATTTCCTTGTCACATCTAGTTTCAGAGCATTTTTCAATAGTTGTCTTGTACTTTTCAGGACAGCTGGTCCTACAACACAGAATATTTTTTGCCAAATATTCAGTAGAACTAAAAGAACTGTTTAAAACACAGTTAGAAATACTTTTTTCTTGAGGAGGTGTTCCAGGAATTTGTTCTAAACCATTAGTCTTACAAAGACATATACTAATAACCCGAACAGGATCGTTTTCGCCATAATTGAAAAACATTGCTTTTCCTTCGCTGTTGATAGGTATGCTTGTATATATATATTTCTATTACTGCTACATAAACTGCAATTGCTCCTTCCAAAATCAATATACGTATTTCCTAAGAAGTACGCCTCCGTATATCCACTGTGTTGTCAAATATTTTCCATTGCATCTATAAACTGTTCCGCAATTGCCAATCCATACCTTGGAAGCTTTTCATTAAACTGACAACATTTCTTTTGGATATTACTATGAAGTTTTGCCAGAGCATTTCTAGCCGACTTTTCAACAGAATCCGCTCTTTCAAAGAGAATTTTAATCTGTAATTTTGAATTCTTTTTGTGATCCAGGTTAAACATACGTAAAATGTTTCTCAATTTACAAATATCAGCCTGCATTTTCCCATCTTCTTGTATTTCTCAAGGTAATTTTTCCCTTGGTCCTTATGCGTTCTTCGGTACATTCTCGCAGACAATTTAATTTTTTCCTTATAGCTTTTGTCATCCCAGTGTCCACCCACTATTCTGGTAGAAACTTTTTTCTTATATATTTTTCGGTAATCTTCATCATTGTGATAACGCTCCTTGATCTTTTGTCTAGCTTGCTCAGTTGTTGCTTTTCTATAATCTTCATCATTGTGATAACGCTCCTTGATCTTTTGTCTAGCTTGCTCAATTGTTGCTTTTCTATAATCTTCATCATTGTGATAACGCTCCTTGAACTTTTGTTTGGCTGTCTTAATTTTTGCATGTCTATAAAATACATCATTATAATAAAGCTGTTGGTCACTATCAATTTTTACTTCTCGATACGCCTGGTCGGTTGAATACCTTTGCTTTTCTCTTTTCAAGATGCTATCTCTGTTTTTTGTGTATTCTGTTTTTTTAACTTGCGTGTAGCCTGCTTTGATTTAACCATTATGTAACCATGAATGAGACCATTTACTGCTTTGTGGCCTTTTTTATAGTAATCATGACTTCATGGCCCAATATTTTACTTCATGACGTTATGGCGCAATGATATTGTTTAATGACGTCTTCAGAAATAACAACATAATGTCGTGTTTTTCTATTCAAGTCATAGCTCTAATAAAACTATGACGACATTCATTATTTATCTAGTAGGGTTTCAGACAAGGTGGTTCTAATTATGTACTTTTGTTTTGATCTGACTATTTTTAGGAGTTCTGGGTTTTTATATTTCTTAGCATTGGATTGATCGTCTCTTACTAGGCTGCTAGCTACTGCTGCAACCCAGATTTACATATATAGTTATGAGGGGTGGCGTGTCCGAGTGGTCCAAGGTGCTGGTGTTAGCCACCAGTCTCTTCGGAGGTGTGGGTTCAAATCTTACCACTGTTATACGATTATGGTTTATGTACAAAAAACAAATATCTTTGAAAAGACTGCAGTATAAAAAGACATCAAAAATGTAGTTTTTAGTGGAAACATTTATTCTCTTTTAGAAATAATTTATTTTAGTTACAAAAGATTTAAACCCAATTAATTTCCTTTTAAATGAGCCATTGAACAATTCTCTACGATGTTCCAGTGTCAAGCTATCTGTAGAAAAGAAGAAAAAAAATATGCCGTTTAGGCAGAATGTTGTACTAGCCGCCACTTTTCTTGATTTTCAAGCCAATATATTTCCCTTGCTTTTCAAGCCATGGGACAGAAAGTTTCCTATACAGGGGTTTTGGACAAGACAGTTTCTAATGGTGTACTTTTTGTTTTGATCTGATTTTTTTTTAATAGTTATGGGTCTTATATTTCTTAACATTGGACCTTATCGTCGCTTACTAGGATGCTAGCTACAGCTGCAACCCGGATTATTCCAATGATTGTCTTTATAAAAAAGAAAACTCATTTAAACATTTTTAGGAATGTATTTAGTTTCTTTTCTTAAAGTGAAATTGTTACTAAGATATCCTAATATTTTTGCAGTTTACAAAGTTTCGCAGTTTTTTCTCATACTTGTTGTCTTATCATAATATAAATACTGTAATCTTAATTATAGTTAAGTTGCCTATGCAGGTTAGCATAAGAAAGAGTTAGTTCATCATTATAATGACGTCATATACACCATAGACCTCTTTTTCTTTTCCCTGTTGCATAAGTTACTATGAGATAGACTTTGGTCCTTACTGTGACTTTTCAAAATTAAATTAGTTACTATGGCCTAGATTTAGTTCTCTACCATATCCTAACAAATTATTTTATAATAATAATTATTTTTGTTAATTACAAAAGGTTTCTATATACAGAAATTTCCTTTAAAATGAGCCATTACACAGCCCTTTATTATGAACTAAAACTGTTTGATTTAATACTTCAGTTACTATGGGGCACAGTTCGTTCCTTATTGTAATCCCTTGCTGTTCAAGCCAATGGACAGAAAGTTTCCTATACAGAGGTTTTGGACAAGACGGTTCTAATGGTGTACTTTTTTTTTTGATCTGACTCTTTTTTTTAGGAACTATGGGTTTTTATATATCTTAACATTGGACGTGATCGTTTCTTACTAGGTTGCTAGCTACCGCTGCAATCCAGACAAATACCATTTAAGATGAACTATATTGGTCCTTTTTGTAATTTTCATTGCTGCTGTCGTCATTTCTGTCATTGGGGATTATTATTGTCATTCCTTTCCTGAAATCCTTACTGTATTACAAACAGGAAATGTTTAACATGAAACCCGGATTCACATATATAGTTATGAAAGACAGCCTGGCCGAGTGGTCCAAGGCACTGGTGTTAGCCACCAGTCTCTTCGGAGGCGTGGGTTCAAGTCTTATTACCGCTGGTTATGATTATGATTTTTATGTGCAACAAATAGAAAAATCAAATATCTTTGAAAAGACTGCAGCATGAAGACATCAAAAATGCAGTTTTTGGTGGAAAAGTTTATTCTCTTTTAGAAATAAAGTTCGTTAACACGAACTGATTCACAATACTGATGGTTAGAGTTCGGTCTTTAAGTTATCATATACTCTTAAAACAATTAGGTGATTTTCTGTAAAAAGTGATTTTATTAAAAAAAATCTTTTTTTTAAATTGCAAAACACACTAGGTGTGACAATTTACTTTAAAATATGCCATTAAACAGGTCTCTACAATGTTCCAGTGCCCTGCTATCGGAGGTCGGAAAAAAGTTTGTCCGACCTCCGATAGCAGGTCGGACAATAGCAGGTCCGATAGCAGGTCCGAAAGAACCCGCACATGCCAAAAATCGTGGTTTCAGCCACTTTTCTTGATTTTCAAGGCTATATATTTTCCTTGTTGTTCAAGCAAAGGGACGGTAAGTTTCTTATATAGGGATTTCGGACAAAGCGGTTCTAATGTTTGAATTTTTGTTTCGGATGGTAGTACTTCTTAAAAGTTATGAGCTATTATAGTTTTTACTAATGGCCGTGATCGTCTCTTACTAGGTTGATAGCTACTGCTGCTACACGGATTTTACGCCAATATATTTTCCTTGTTGTTCCACTTAAGGAACGGATGTTTTTACATAGGGGTCGCGGACAAGGCAGTTCTAATGCTGTCCTTGTTGTTTTGGTCCGAGTCTATTTTTTGGAGCTATGGGATGTTGTTTTTACTAAGGGACATAATCGTCTCTTACTAGGTTCTTAGCTACCGGTGCAACCCAATTTTCCATGAAATGACTTTGGGAGTGAGAGGATACTTACTCCCTTTCAATGGTGTAGGGAAGCGTGTTAGGTATAAGGTCCCGTAAAACTATCGGGTTTGTCGTCCCCCACAATCATGTAATTGGCCCATTATGCTTTAAAATCTTTGGAATTGTAAGAGACGAACATCAAAAAATCAGGAGACGAACAACCAAAAATAAAACTTAGTTTAAAATTTCAAGGTATTTTTCTAGCTTTAATTGAAAGATTCAAACTATTGCTCGGATACCATGGATATTTTTGCAATTTACACAAGCTGCAAAGACCGCATAAGGACAAAATTAAAAATTATATTCAGAAGTCCAAAAGATGGCAACAATGCAGGCTGATCTTTGTAAATTGAGATGCATTTTACGAATGTCTTACCGGTATTACGAAAAATATTCAAAATTACAGATTAAATTCTCTCTGAGAGAGCTGATTCTGTTGAAAATTCGGCTAGAAATGCTTTCGCAAAACTTCATTGAAATATCCAAAGAAATGTTGCATGTTTAATAAAAAGCTTCCAAGGTGTGGACCGGCAACTGTGGAACAGTTTTTAGATGTAATGGGAAGTATTAGATATAACTGTGAATATACGGAGGCATAACTGTCCTTTACTTAGATTCAGCTTTATCGATGATCGAGCCTTTGTGTACTAACTACATCCAACGACTATGACGTCATTGATCAATATTGTACATAAGAAATTAAGTTTTTCGTGGAAAATTGATTCTATATAAAAAAAAATTAAGTACAAATAGCACTAGATCTAGAGATTTCCTTTAAAACGAGCCATTGAACAACTCTCTACGATGTTCCAGTGCCAAACTATCTGTGGAAAAGAAAGAAAGAAAAAAGATGCCGTTTGGGCAGAATGCTGTAGTAGCTGCCACTTTTCTTGATTTTCAAGCCAATATATTTCCCTTGCTGTTCACGCCAAATGACAGAAAGTATCCTATACAGGGGTTTCAGACATGGGGGCTCTAATGGTGTACTTTTTGTTTTGATCTGATTTTTTTTTAGAAGTTATAGGTTTTCCTTTAGTTTCCTTTAGTTAGTTTCCTTTATAGGGGTTTATAGGGGTTTTCCTTTATAGTTTCCTTTATAGGGGTTTCGGACAAGGCGGTTCTAATAGTGTACTTTTTTGTTTTTATCTGAATCTTTTTTCAGGAGTTATGGGTTACATTAGTTTTGACTATGGTGCGTGATCGTCTCTTACTAGGTTTCTAGCTACCGCTGCAAGCCGGATTTGATATATTGACCTTAAATATAACTCTAATAGCCTATACGATAGTTAAGTGGCCTAAAAAATTTAGCATAGGCAAGAGGTCGTTCTTTATTATAATGTCATTCCAATGATCGTCTTTTAATGTAATTTCGGACAAGGCGGTTCTAATGGTGTACTTTTTGTTTTGATCTGACTCTGTTTTTAGGAGTTAGGGGTTTTTATATTTCTTAACATTGGACGTGATCGTCTCTTACTAGGTTGCTAGCTACCGCTGCAACCCGGATGACCAATATGATGAACTACGTCGTTCATTTATGTAACTAGCTACCGCTGCAACCCGGACTTTGCAAGAATAAGAGAATGAATAAAGATTAAGTAGGGTATGGGGATCGATCTCACGACTCCAGACAGAGCTAATTCTCTTACGATGCCATACCTAATTTAGTATAGCCAAGAGGTCGTTCTTTATTATAAATGCTAGCTACCGCTGCAACCCGGAAATAGTTACTATGTGCCGTGGTTTGATAATGTAAGTTGCAGCTGGAGTTCATTCTATGCTATATGATTACAAACAGGAAAAACCCTAAGGCTTTTCTCCTTTGAAGTAGTAAGAGACGAACCTCAAACAATCAAGTAGCTAACTAAGTCCAATGTATGCGATGGTTTTTTATTCTAATGATCGTCTTTTAAAGTAAAGGTTCTAATGATATACTTTTGTTTTGATCTGACTCAATTTTTAGGAGTTCTAGGTTTTTATATTTATTAGCATGGGACTGATCGTCTCTTACTAGGTTGCTAGCTACTGCTACAACCCGGATTCAAATATATAGTTATGAGAGGCAGCGTGGCCGAGTGGCCCATAACGCTGGTGTTAGCCACCAGTCTCTTTGGAGGCGTGGGTTCAAATCTTACCCCTGGTGTACGATTATGATTTATGTACAAAAATCAAATATCTTTGAAAAGACTGCGGTATGAAAAGACATCAAAATGCACTTTTTAGTGGAAAAATTTATTCTCTTTTAGAAATAATTTATTTTAGTTACGAAAAGATTTTTAACCCAATTAATTTCCTTTGAAATGAGCCATTGAACAACTTTCTACGATGTTCCAGTGCCAAGCTATCTGTGGAAAAGAAAGAAGAAAAAAAACATGTGCCGTTTAGGCAGAATGTTGTAGTAGCCGCCACTTTTCTTGATTTTCAAGCCACTATATTTCCCTTGCTGTTCAAGCCAAATGACAGAAAGTTATCTTTATAGGGGTATCGAACAAGGCGGTTCTAATCGTGTACTTTTTGTTTTGATCTGACCTTTTTTAGGAGTTATGTTTTTATGTTTCTTACATTGGAAGTGATCGTCTCTTACTAGGTTGCTAGCTACCGCTGCAACACGGATTTACTGTAACGACCAGGATGACGTCACTTACAACTTGGGATTCGTTTCAAGTTATATCATTACAAAGAGGGAAAAGCCTACGGCTTTTTCTTCTTTGAAATAGTAAGAGACGAATCTCAAGCAATCAAGTAGCTAACTAAGTATAATGTATGCAGTGGTATGTTATTCCAATGATCGTCTTTTAATGTAAAAATCGTGGCCAAAATTACATCAAAACCTTTCCTATTTGAAAGGGATCTTAAACTCTTCAATTGGCATTTCGTTTTTATCTGCTCACAACTGTCACAATGCATTTTGGGGTATACATCCCTGATGTTAGCTACCTTATCAAGGCTTTCACCAAATAAGTTTATCATTGTGTTTCCATCTACAGAAACTCTAATATTGCTATCACCGTAGATGACGTCTTGACTATTAAAATAGAGTCTACTTGACGCTTCTTCTAAATAATGACTTAGTTCCTTGTACGAACCCCCGACTTTTAGTAGATTAATGTGTTGTATAATCCTAGATTTTAATACTGCCTTATATACGCTATTAATGAAACAGGTCAAGACAGGAAAATGTGGAACTAGTGCCCTTAGAGAACGCAAATAGCTCTGACATCCCTCATTTGGGCTACAGTACAACGAATGCCCATTCTTTCTTTTGTCCCTGTAATTGATTTCACAATAATCCAAGCCGCCAAGGTAGAAATTAACCATTTTGTCAGTTGATTATTTTAATGCTATATTATTTTCAAGGAATTCTAAAAGAATTTTACATAATTCAGTATCCGTCGTATAGAGCTTGCAGATATCAGGATGACATTGCCATGTAACCTGCTGCCCAATTTTTGTTTTTGAATGTTTACTCAGATTGTTATAGGTAACTTCAGCCATCATAATTTCCTTGTCACATCTAGTTTCAGAGCATTTTTCAATAGTTGTCTTGTACTTTTCAGGACAGCTGGTCCTACAACACAGAACATTTTTTTGCCAAATATTCAGTAGAACTAAAAGAACTGTTTAAAACACAGTTAGAAATACTTTTTTCTTGAGGAGGTGTTCCAGGAATTTGTTCTAAACCATTAGTCTTACAAAGACATATACTAATAACCCTAACAGGATCGTTTTCGCCATAATTGAAAAACATTGCTTTTCCTTCGCTGTTGATAGGTATGCTTGTATATATATTTCTATTACTGCTACATAAACTGCAATTGCTCCTTCCAAAATTAATATACGTATTTTCTAAGAAGTACGCCTCCGTATATCCACTGTGTTGTCAAATATTTTCCATTGCATCTATAAAATGTTCCGCAATTGCCAATCCATACCTTGGAAGCTTTTCATTAAACTGACAACATTTCTTTTGGATATTACTATGAAGTTTTGCCAGAGTATTTCTAGCCGACTTTTCAACAGAATCCGCTCTTTCAAAGAGAATTTTAATCTGTAATTTTGAATTCTTTTTGTGATCCAGGTTAAACATACATGTTTCTCAATTTACAAATATCAGCCTGCATTTTCCCATCTTCTTGTATTTCTCAAGGTAATTTTTCCCTTGGTCCTTATGCGTTCTTCGGTACATTCTCGCAGACAATTTAATTTTTTCCTTATAGCTTTTGTCATCCCAGTGTCCACCCACTATTCTGGTAGAAACTTTTTTCTTATATATTTTTCGGTAATCTTCATCATTGTGATAACGCTCCTTGATCTTTTGTCTAGCTTGCTCAGTTGTTGCTTTTCTATAATCTTCATCATTGTGATAACGCTCCTTGATCCTTTGTCTAGCTTGCTCAATTGTTGCTTTTCTATAATCTTCATCATTGTGATAACGCTCCTTGAACTTTTGTTTGGCTGTCTTAATTTTTGCATGTCTATAAAATACATCATTATAATAAAGCTGTTGGTCACTATCAATTTTTACTTCTCGATACGCCTGGTCGGTTGAATACCTTTGCTTTTCTCTTTTCAAGATGCTATCTCTGTTTTTTGTGTATTCTGTTTTTTTAACTTGCGTGTAGCCTACTTTGATTTAACCATTATGTAACCATGAATGAGACCATTTACTGCTTTGTGGCCTTTTTTATAGTAATCATGACTTCATGGCGCAATATTTTACTTCATGACGTTATGGCGCAATGATATTGTTTAATGACGTCTTCAGAAATAACAACATAATGTCGTGTTTTTCTATTCAAGTCATAGCTCTAATAAAACTATGACGACATTCATTATTTATCTAGTAGGGTTTCAGACAAGGTGGTTCTAATTATGTACTTTTGTTTTGATCTGACTATTTTTAGGAGTTCTGGGTTTTATATTTCTTAGCATTGGATTGATCGTCTCTTACTAGGCTGCTAGCTACTGCTGCAACCCAGATTTACATATATAGTTATGAGGGGTGGCGTGTCCGAGTGGTCCAAGGTGCTGGTGTTAGCCACCAGTCTCTTCGGAGGCGTGGGTTCAAATCTTACCACTGTTATACGATTATGGTTTATGTACAAAAAACAAATATCTTTGAAAAGACTGCAGTATAAAAAGACATCAAAAATGTACTTTTTAGTGGAAACATTTATTCTCTTTTAGAAATAATTTATTTTAGTTACAAAAGATTTAAACCCAATTAATTTCCTTTTAAATGAGCCATTGAACAATTCTCTACGATGTTCCAGTGCCAAGCTATCTGTAGAAAAGAAGAAAAAAAATATGCCGTTTAGGCAGAATGTTGTACTAGCCGCCACTTTTCTTGATTTTCAAGCCAATATATATCCCTTGCTTTTCAAGCCATGGGACAGAAAGTTTCCTATACAGGGGTTTTGGACAAGACAGTTCTAATGGTGTACTTTTTGTTTTGATCTGATTTTTTTTTTAATAGTTATGGGTCTTATATTTCTTAACATTGGACCTTATCGTCGCTTACTAGGATGCTAGCTACAGCTGCAACCCGGATTATTCCAATGATTGTCTTTATAAAAAAGAAAACTCATTTGAACATTTTTAGGAATGTATTTAGTTTCTTTTCTTAAAGTGAAATTGTTACTAAGATATCCTAATATTTTTGCAGTTTACAAAGTTTCGCAGTTTTTTCTCATACTTGTTGTCTTATCATAATATAAATACTGTAATCTTAATTATAGTTAAGTTGCCTATGCAGGTTAGCATAAGAAAGAGTTAGTTCATCATTATAATGACGTCATATACACCATAGACCTCTTTTTCTTTTCCCTGTTGCATAAGTTACTATGAGATAGACTTTGGTCCTTACTGTGACTTTTCAAAATTAAATTAGTTACTATGGCCTAGATTTAGTTCTCTACCATATCCTAACAATTTTATTTTATAATAATAATTATTTTTGTTAATTACAAAAGGTTTCTGTATACAGAAATTTCCTTTAAAATGAGCCATTACACAGCCCTTTATTATGAACTAAAACTGTTTGATTTAATACTTCAGTTACTATGGGGTACAGTTCGTTCCTTATTGTATCTTACTAGGTTGCTAGCTACCGCTGCAACCCGGATCCCTTGCTATTCAAGCCAATGGACAGAAAGTTTCCTATGCAGGGGTTTTGGACAAGACAGTTCTAATGGTGTACTTTTTGTTTTGATCTGACTCTTTCTTAGGAACTATGGGTTTTTATATATCTTAACATTGGACGTGATCGTTTCTTACTAGGTTGCTAGCTACCGCTGCAACCCGGACAAATACCATTTAAGATGAACTATATTGGTCCTTTTTGTAATTTTCATTGCTGCTGTCGTCATTTCTATCATTGGGGAGTATTATTTTCATTCCTTTCCTGAAATCATTACTGTATTACAAACAGGATCTTTAACATGAAACCCAGATTCCCATATATAGTTATGAAAGGCAGCCTTGCCGAGTGGTCCAAGGCGCTGGTGTTAGCCACCAGTCTCTTCGGAGGCGTGGGTTCAAATCTTATTACCGCTGGTTATGATTATGATTTTTATGTGCAACAAATACAAAAATCAAATATCTTTGAAAAGACTGCAGCATGAAGACATCAAAAATGCAGCTTTTTGGGGAAAAATGTATTCTCTTTTAGAAATAATTTATTTTAGTTACTAAAGATTTTTAACCCAATTAATTTCCTTTAAAATGAGCTATTGAACAACTCTCTACGATGTTCCAGTGCCAAGCTATCTGTGGAAAAGAAAGAAAAAAAAGAGAAAAAAATATGCCGTTTAGGCAGAATGTTGTAGTAGCTGCCACTTTTCTTGATTTTCAAGCCAATATATTTCCCTTGCTGTTCAAGCCAATGGACAGAAAGTTTCCTATACAGGGGTTTCGGACAAGACGGTTCTAATGGTGTACTTTTTGTTTTGATCTGACTCCTTTTTTAGGAACTATGGGTTTTTATATTTCTTAACATTGGACGTGATCGTCTCTTACTAGGTTGCTAGCTACCGCTGCAACCCGGATTTGGCATAATAGCCATTGATAGACTCTGAGTAAAAATGTACATGCATGTGGAAATGGTGTATACAAGTTCTCCACTTGCTATTTCCTTACCCGGTGAATTTAGAACTATTGGTTTTTTAAAATAGAAATTGAGCCGTGGCTCATGCAATAATAAATAAATATACAACAGAAGTACAAAAGGACAATAAGACGTCCGTTTCGATAAGTTATCTCCTCCATGATCTTCACACAAAGATAGCACTGTCAAACTTATTTGACATCCAGGAATACCAGCCTTTATAAAAAAAACTTATTAAAAAAATATTGTAAATTAAAACAAAAGGTTTTGCATTCAATTCGAAACATTAAATTGCTAATCAGACACCATAAATATTTATGCCATTTACATAATAACTTTAGAGATTCTGAATTGAAAACTAAATGATCTTGGAGTTTTTGATTTTTGTATAGTATTATAAAAAGTTCTCCTATTATCTGGAGTTACGGGCTATTTTGTTACTATGGGATGTGTTCGTCTCTTACTAAGTCCTGGAAACAAACTATATTTTGGCTCAACTTCTAAAGTGCGTATCTCTTCTGCTATATTTCCGTAAAAAAATATTTCTTTTCTTATTTTAGTTTTCAGTTCAGAATCGCTAAGGTAATTACGTACAATTCAAAAATATTCATGGTGTCTGAGCAATAATTTTAACTTTTTAATTCAATCTAGAAAAATATCCGAAAATTTTTAAACTAGTCTTGTTTTTTGTTAGGTTTTGACTACTCAACGCGTGAACAAACTCTAGGCTATACTAAATGGCTTATATAACTACCGAAAATGGTTTTATTTCATTTATACATCGTTAAAGCAGTTTAAGCGACGAATTGGTTGTACCTAAGAAATAATATTCTAAGCTACTACTAAAATACTAACAGTGAAGCTATGTTTCTTAGGAATTTATTTGCTAAGGAACTTTTTACCGAAATATTTTTGCTATTTATGCTTAAACTGTCGAATGCCTAGAAACTTTTAGTTTTTCAAATAAAATATATGAAATTAAAAAATTGTCAAATATGATATTTTAAAAAAAGTTCGATTTTACTGACTGATAATGACATCAGTATATTTTTACATACTTTCAGTTAAGAATCGCTAAAGTCATTATGCAAATTGCAAAAACATTTATAGCGTCTGAACAATAATATTAATTTTTTAATTCAAAGTAGAAAAATACCTGATAATTTTAAAATAAAAGTTTTGTTTTTTGTTCGATTTATTCAACGAAAGTTATATCTCATCCGTCACTTAAAGTTATAATTGTCAACTGTTACCAAGCTTTTTTTTGGCTCAACTCCTAAAGTGAGTATCTCTATAATGTTGTCCTATATTTCCGTAGAAAGGAATTTCAATTTTTTTTTGTTTTAGTTTTCAGCTCAGAATCACTAAAGTTACTGTGTAAACTGCAAAAATGTAAATGGTGGTCTCCTAAAGTAACTCCTAAAGTGTGTATTTCCGTAGAAAAGAAATTCTTTTTTTTCGTTTTAGTTTTCAGTTCAGAATCGCTAAAGTTACTGTGTAAACTGAAAAATGTTTATGGTGTCTGAGCATTAACTTAAAAAATTTTAATTCAAACTAGAAAAATACCTGAAAATTTAGAAGTAGTTTTTTTTTAGTTAGGTTTTTACTACGTGTCATGTGATTTTATGGGTAAAACTTGAAATGTAAGGAAAGATTTGGGTTGCAGCAGTAGCTAGCAACCCCCCAAGTTTGTATGAGTATGTGTGTGATTATGTATTTGTGTAAGCTGCAACACGGACTACAATTAATTATTATTTCAATTCCTATGAGCTATCGTTCTGTCTTTATTATAATTACTATAATTACAAACAGGAAAAAGCCTACGGCTTTTTCTTCTTTGAAATAGTAAGAGACGAACCTCAAACAATCAAGTAGCTTACTAAGTCCAATGTATGTAATGGTTTGTTATTGTAATTATCTTCTTTTAATGTAATTTCGTATGAAAAATGATTCTATTTTAAAAATAATTTGTTGTATATTTACAAAAGGTTTTTAACCCCGTTAATTTCCTTTAAAATGAGCCATTAAACAACTCTCTATGATTTTCCAGTGCCAAGCTGTCTGTGGAATTACTAGCCTATACTATAATTAAGTGGCGTGTAAAATTTAGTATAGGCAAGAGGCCGTTCTTTATTATAAAATTCTGGGTTGAATTGAAAAATTAGTATTATTGCTGAGACACCTTAAATAGTTTTGCAGTTTACATAATAACTTTAGCGAATCTAAACTGAAAAGTAAAGTGAAAAAAATTGATTTTTTTTTCTTTGGAAATATAGGAGAACGCTATAGAGATACGTACTTTATGGGCTAAGCCTAAAAATAATTAGCTTGTCGAAAGATAGGCGTGTATTTGCATTCACTTATTATATAGTTATAACCTGTGCGATTATAACGTCATTCATCAAGCTTGTAAACGAAAATGCAGTTTTTTGTCAAAATTGTGTTCTATTTTAAAAACTATTTTTTTTTTAATTAGAAAAGGCGCTAGATGTAGCAATTACCTTCAAAATGAGCCATTATACAGCTTTATGATTTTAAGTGCCCAGCTAGCTAAGGAGAAAAAAAACAAAAAAACCAACCTGCTGTCGATGCGGAATATCATGGTTTCAGCCAGTTTTCTTGATTTTCAAACCAATTTGTTTTCCTTGTTTTTCAAGCCAAGAGACAGTTTATTTCATATATAGGGGTATTGGACAGTACGGTTCTAATAGTGTTCTTCGTTTTTTTTTATCTGATCCCAGTTTTAGGAAACGTGGGCTATTTTCTTTTTACTATGGGGTGTGATTGTCTCTTATTAGGTTACTAGCTACTGCTGTAACCCGGATTAAAAACAGGAAAAAGCCTACGGCTTTTTCTTCTTTTGAATAGCAAGAGATGATCCTCAAAAATCAGGCAGCTTCCTAAGTCAATAATCTGTTTTTTAACATAAATCTCATTAATCAGATATTTCAATATATCCTACATGGTCTAGTGGTTGGGATAGCTTACTCTCACTCGGTTGGCTCGAGTTGAAATCCCGGTTTGGGATAATTTTACTTATGAGGATTTCTCAGGGAATATAATTAAAATAATCATGTATATAATGATTCCTTTTATTACTTCATTTACTATGGGCTACAGTTCGTTCCTTGATGTAAATTAAAATTATTGCTCAGGACGCCATCAATATTTTTGCAGTTTACATAATAACTTTAGCGGTCCTGAACTTAGAACTAACATAAAATAAAATTACCTTGTCGAGAGATAAACGTGTATAAATATTGCATTCACTTATTACGTCATATATGGTTACAACCTATATACGATTATAATCTCATTCATCAAGCTTGTAGATGAAGATGCAGTTTTTCCGACAAAATTGATTCTACTTTAAAAACTATTTTATTTTTAATTACAAAAGTGATTAGATGTAGCAATTTCCTTTAAAATGAGCAATTATACAGCTCTCTATGATTTTCCAGTGCCCAGCTAGCTGAGGAGGAAAATCAAACGGAAATAAAAAAGATGCCGTATATAAAGAATGTCGTGGTTAAAGTCAATTTTCTTGATTTTCAAGCCAATATATTTTCCTTGTTATTCAAGCCAAGCGACGATAACTTAGCTTTATAGAGGTTTTGAACAAGGCGGTTCCAATAGAGTACTTCCTGTTTTGATCTGATTTTTTTTTCAGGAGTTATGAGTTACTTTAGTTTTTACTATGGGGTGTGATCGTCTCTTACTAGGTTGCTAGCTACCGCCGCAACCCGGATAATAACCACTACATGAGATCCTCATCTCGACACCATTTATCATCGATTGTTTATGTAAAATTAAAAAAGTGACTTGATGTAGCAATTTCCTTTAAAATGAGCAATTATACAGCTCTCTATGATTTTCCAGTGCCCAGCTATCTGAGGATAAAAATCAAACGGAAAGAAAAAAAGATACCGTATGTGGAGAATATCATGGTTACAGCCAATTTTCTTGATTTTCGAGCCAATATATTTTCCTTGTTATTCAAGCCAAGGGACGGTAAGTTTGCTATATAGAGGTTTTTGACAAGGCGGTTCTAATAGTTTACTTCTTGTTTGAATCTGAATCTATTTTTAGGAGTTATGGGTTACTTTAGTTTTTACTATGGGGCGTGATCGTCTCTTACTAGGTTGCTAGCTACCGCTGCAACCCGGATTATAATGGGTAATTATATAAAATAAACCTAATTGACAAACACCATTTATGATGAGCTATATCGGTCCTTTAAGTGATGCTTTAAAAATCAAATATCTTTAAAAAACTGCAATATGAAAATACAAGTGATAAAAGTAAAGACAAGTGCTAAAAGTGATAAAAATGCAGTTTTTTGTAAAAACTGAATCTATTTTTTTTTCTTTCGAATAAAAAAGGCACTAGAACTTTAGTGTCCGTTTGAACGAGCTCTCTTGCAACATTCTAGGACCACTGGGTAGATAAAATCACAGCTGGTAAAAAAAGGGCAAATAAACACATATCCGTGATCTTTCTTCTGGCAAAAAATAAAAAATTCCACGTTTTTGCAGATAGGAGCTTGAACCGCTAAAGTAAGATTCTCTGATACGTTGAATCTGATGGTGTGATTTTCATTAAGATTCTATGACTTTTAGGGGTATTTTTCCCTTTTTTCGAAAATAAGGAAAATTTTCTCAGATAACGCGTAACTTTTGATGGGATCTGCAAACTCAATGAAACTTACATATTTAAAATCAGCATAAAAATCCGATTCTTTTGATGTCTCTATTGGTACCAAAAATCTGATTTATAGATTTTCGGTTACTATTGAGACGGGTCGCTCTTACTATATAGTTCGTTACCACGAACTGTTTGATTATCACCCTTGATAACAATATAGTTATGAGAGGCAGCGTGGCCGAGTGGTCCAAGGTGCTGGTGTTAGCCACCAGTCTCTTTGGAGGCGTGGGTTCAAATCTTACCGCTAGTATACGATTATGATTTATGTACAAAAATCAAATATCTTTGAAAAGACTGCAGTATGAAAAGACATCAAAAATGCAGTTTTTAGTGGAAAATTTATTCTCTTTTAGAAATAATTTATTTTAGTTACAAAAGATTTTTAACCCAATTAATTTCCTTTAAAATGAGCCATTGAACAACTCTCTACAATGTTCCAGTGCCAAGCTATCTGCGGAAAAGAAAGAAAGAAGAAAGAAAAAAAAATATGCCGTTTAGGCAGAATGTTGTAGTAGCCGCCACTTTTCTTGATTTTCAAGCCAATATATTTCCCTTGATATTCAAGCCAAGAGACAGAAAGTTTCCTATATAGGGGTTTCGGACAAAGCGGTTCTAATAGTGTACTTTTTGTTTTGATCTGACTTTTTTTAGGAGTTATGCGTTTCTATATTTCTTAACATTGGAAGTGATCGTCTCTTACTAGGTTGTTAGCTACCTAGATACAACCCGAGTATTACTTCCATAAGAACCATATATGCCTCCAGGGCATAACTTATAACCCGTGCCCTGAAGACCTTGGAGGGGAGAGTGATGCTCAAAGATATAATTTCCAGAACTTTCAACTAAGTTGAAAAAAATGGCTATCTCAAGATTTTCATTGGACGTGTTTGGGAAAAAGGTGGGCTTGAGAGGGGCGTTAGTTGCCCTCCAATCACTTTCGACTATTAAAATAGGCACTAGCCTTTTAAATTATCAATAACATGAGTCCGTTTTGAAGTTTCTACAACAACACTTTCTATAAAAACCCTTACATGCCCCAGGGCATAACTTAGAACCCTTGCCCTGAGGGTGGTGGGGGGGGTCGTCATCCTCAAAGACCGATTTTCCAGAAATTTCAACCACGTCGAACAAAATGGCTATGTCAAAATTTTTATTGGATGTGTTTGGGGAAAAGGTGGGCGTGAGAGGAGGTTAGTTGCCCTCCAATCACTTCGACTAATAAAAAGGGCACTAGCCCTTTGAATTCCCAATCGAATGAGCTCTTTTTGAAGTTTCTACGACAAAGCTTTCTTTAAAAACCTTATATGCCCCCAGGGCATAACTTACAACCCTTGCCCTGAGGGCTGTGGGGGAATTTCCTCTTCAAAACCATTATTTCTATCTGGAAATCAACTACATAGAACAAAAGGCTATCTCAAAATTTTGATTGGATGTGTTTGGCGAAATGGTGGGCGTGGAAGGGGTGTTCGTTGCCTTCCAATCACGTTTGACCCTTAAATAGGGCAATAGAACTCTTGATTTCCAGTCGAATGAGCCCCCTTTGAAATTTCTATGACGACCCCTTCCATATGACTTGCCCATTGGGAAAAAATAATAAATACATAAATAAATAATAAAACATTGGAGCCGTATGGCCTTTACTGTATGCAACGCTTTAGCGTTGCCTCTGATTTCTCTTTCATTCAGGAAATTCTTCTTCTTCTTCTAATTCACAGCAGGCGGGCTATTCAGTTGGTACTATTTAGCCCTCTTCTTTTTGCTTCACTCTGTGGGCTACAGAGCTACTGTCTTGGTTGTCTCTTATTTATTAGATATTCTCAGATATCTTTCAGTAGATCTTTTGACTCAAGGAGTTCAAATATAAGATGATAGATATCGATTTCTGTGCTCTGTGTGCAGGTATAGTTGGCTAAGCTCTTGGCTGATAGTGAGATTTTGTGGTGTTTGAAGTATTTTAACAGTTTACAAAGCAAGGTATGTTGTGCAGACGTCAGCATATTACATTCAAATAGGCAATGGTCAATTGTTTCATTATTCATATTACAATGCCTGCAAAGAGGGGACAGGGGAATTGAACCACTTGAATTAGAAAGCTTATATGAGAATGCAAGGAAATTTAGTCCATTTGTTCCAGAACGAATTCTATGATAGATTTTAGAAAGATACTTATTGGGAAAGGGGGAAAGGATAGGATTAATCTTATTAAAATTAATATCTGATAGCCTCCATCGGAAAATATCTCTAATTGGGATTGGTCTCCCACTTGGCTGGTCAATATTTATAGCATTTTTAGCTATTTCATCAACCTGATGATTACCACTTATGCCAGAGTGGCTAGGAATATACTGAAAATAAGTTTTTATACTACTTGAAGCAAGATTATCAATTATACTGAGACAATGATAAGTGTCAATGTCCAACTTATATTGTGGAGCTGATGCAAGCAACTCAAGGATTGATAAAGAGTCGGAATAGATGATAATATTATTCGAATTTGCAATCAAAGGTTGGTTTTGCTTAAGGTGTTCTAATGCCATGATTATGGCATTTAACTCAGCAGACATTATAGATAAATTATTAAATAATCTCTCACCCATTGCAATTTTCAGGTGAGGAAGGAAAACACCACTTGCAACCTTCTCATTCATTTTTGACCCATCAACAAATATTTGGAAGTGATTTTTATAGGTAATTGTATTAAGTTCTGCAATTTTTTTCTGGACAAAAGCAATGGGGGTTAAATCTTTATTCCATTTTGAAAATTCATTATTTATTATGGGAAATGACCAATTCCATGGAGGGGATTGGGGGAAAGTAGGTGCAATAGAATTTGGTGGTACAGGGAACATCTTTTGAATATTGGCATACTCATCTGCAATGCCTCTATACATGGCTGGATTTCTTAACCAATTATGTAATGTGTGTGAGCTATTTGATTCAATTTTGTAAGATGTTTTGTCAAGAAAAAGCTACGTCTCTCCCTTATTGTTGTTAATCCACTCTCCATAAGCAGAAACTTGGTGCTTGTGGGTTTCCTAAGACCAAATATTTGACGTATTATATCATTTTGTGTTGTTTCAATTTTTTGCATCTGGGTCTTTGCACATGCACCATAGACAATGAGCCCATAGTCAATGTGGGGTCTTATATGTGATTTATAAAACTGGAGTAAGGTTTTCTCCTTACAACCCCAGGGTGTGGAAACAAGTCTTTTTAGTATATTTGCTTTTCTATAGCATTTTTTTATTGTGTTTGAAATGTGGAGGTTGAAATTAAGTTTTTGGTCAAGCATGAGACCTAGGTAATTAATATGATTATCTTCTGGAATAGTTGTTTTATTTAGAGTTAGTTTTGCATTAACATGGTTTCGCTTCCGGTGAAATTTGATTATTTTTGACTTGGTGGGTGCAATGGGTAAATCTGAATGTTGAGAGAATTTTTCGAACTGGAAAAGTGACTTTTGCAGATTTGACTGTGCTATCTGAAAAGTGTTGCCAGATGACCATAGCACCAGATCATCAGCATATTGTAGATTCGTGTGGGGTAGGTTCATGTCCCAGAGATATAGGGCAAATAGGAGGCAACTGAGGACTGCTCCCTGAGGTAGGCCTTTGGTTATTGTCTTTTGGGGTGAAGAGGCTGAACCAACACAAACGATGAAACTATAAACTACAATCAAAACTATAGTGTGTTCTATTTTAGCGCGTGTGAGAAATCAAACTATCTATTTCGAATAAATGGGTCGATCTATTTTTCTAAATAGTTTACAGTGAATCCAGAATAGATTTGCTTGCTGCCATCTAAATACTAATCATCAATCTAAGTACTATACGAAATCGCGTATGAATGCCTCTCATATTGGAAATTTGCAACTTTAAAACGTGGTTTTCAGCATTTAAATAACTTAGTGGTATTCTATCAATTACTTTGGACAAACAAAAATGTCAAAAACTGCTCTTGCACGACAGTTACAAGCACTGCAGACGTCTGCACCAGCACATGTTTCAGCTATACGACAGGCAAAATCATCCCTGTTATTTAATGCTGAAGAACTGTCAAACTATGAGATTGATGATATTTTTGAAATAGGTAAGGTTTTGGGTTACTGGTATTGCTAGGTATTCTGCTATTTAACCCTGAACCAATTTTGTTTCCTGTAAGTTGGCTTAATACTGTTACTTCATAAATTTCATGAATTTAACCTTTGATGCTTACAAGAAATAGACTAGAAGAGGCATTGTTTGGGGGGGGGGGCAATTGCCCAAATAATATTATACATCCCATGCCCATCGACTATCTAGATATGGACCCTTCTTGCCCCTTCAATAAATATGCTGGAGATTTGCTCCTGTGAAGAGACAAGGGATCATAAAGTGTTTTACAGTATAGCCCATAAGATACTTCATAAAAGTACTAATAAAAAATTTAAGTTGCTTTCTTCTCTGTAAACAGTTGGCCTAGCCTAGTACACAGGTCTTTCACTTAGGCCTACTTGATTTTCCAGATGTTTTTTATTTAGGTTTTGCCAGAATTTCAGAGCTGATAAGTCCTGCTAAGTCTTGTATAGCTTGGTCCAAATAAATAATTACAAAGAATCTAGTTGGCCCTTAACAAAAGACTTAGACTACTTCAAGGGATGGTAAATTTTTACCAAATCATTTTATTGAGTTAGGAATAAAGTGAATACAGTACACCATTCAATGCCTTATTTTTATGCTGATTACAAATATAATAATCATTTCTATCGGAAATGACTTTTAGCCCCCCCCCCTATATATGCCAATTCAGGGTATATAGGCTATTTCTACATTAAGGGGAAGTTTAAACTTACCTCCCATTTACATCAGAAATAAAATTTGCTCCCCCCCCCCTAATGTAGAAATATTTACCTGAATTGGTATATAGGCTATAGGGAGGGGGGGGGGCTAAAATTCATTTCCAATAGAAATGATTTTTATATTTGTAATCAGCATAAAAAAGGCATCAAATAGTATATTCACTTTATTTGAAACTCAATAATATGATTTGGTAAAAATTTACCCAAGGGATTATCTCCAGCCTCATGCCATTTTGCCTAGGTCAGTTGTCAGCAAAGTACAGCTCCCAAGCTGCATCTGGCTCCTTTGCCTCTTAAGTACAGCTCTGGTGCAAATATCCAAGGAAAGAACAAAAATATCTTAACTAAAAAAAGGTAAAATTCTAGTTTAGCTACTTTTTACTATCTTGGTAAGGGGTGAGGCTAGGCAAATGAAACTTACAGTAATGAATCCAGGGCCAAACACATAGGCTACTCTGGGAAGGTATTGACAAGCCTCAATGTTAACCCTCTTCTGACTTCTAAGTCTTAGAAATTTGCCTAGTTGACAGGTCTAGGGTAAAAGACCTCTCTTTGGGAAAGACCACTTTTCTTTGGCATTCCAGAAAAATAGAGATGTGTATTTAGACCATCCCTGTTTTACTACAGCATGATGCAATGTGAGGTTAGTAACAAGAGCCCCATCTTCTTGGTGCAATTTTTCACCAATAATTTGTCAGCATAAATTAAAAGATGTGGTCTCTGTTTTGACTAGCAATTGAAAAGAAAAAATTATATTTAATATTTATGATTTACAAAACAAACATTAAGCAATACAAGTTACATTTTTAGAATCTGAAGAAAATCAGCTTTCTCTTAATATGTGAATAAAACTGGAACACTGAAAGGATATATACATAAAAATAGGATAGTTCATATTTCAAAAAAGAGCTCATTGTAGGTAAGTCAATAAACTAATAATTTCAAGTGTTTGACCTTAAATCATTTCAATAATAATAACCATATTGATGCATAGCTGAGATTCTTTGCTATTCATTGATATATGCAATTCTTCTCAATTCCTGTTTGGTAACAAGGTGTAAGGGTTTTTGTTTTACATAATTTTGCTCAATTGGATACTGGTTTTTTACCCTATACTTAAAACTTAGACAAAACAACATTTAGGGGAGAGAGGGGTGAAACTGTACATTTTGAGGATTTTGACCCCTAAAAAGCATATTTCTAAAGATACAAACTTCCATTTTACATGAATAGATAGCTCAATTATTCACTTTTCTTGGTGATTTTTTTCAAGGACATCCATGAAGTTGTTTCTTAGTGAGACCCAAAAATGTGTGACCTCTTCAAGTGTCCAAAGTCACCCCAACCAGGGGGTGACTTTGGACACACATGGGCATTTCCATACATTCATTAATTAATGCTTGTAATTATTGATTCAGATATTATTAACATTTAAGTTAAATGTAACATTAAATTTATTGTATGGGAAATTGGGCCAAATCACAGCCAAATACAAGAGCTTTGGCTTTTTGCCCAGTTCCTCCTACTGATACCAGTGCGGGAAGCTTCATAATAATGTCTTGAAAGTCAGTTTCTGCACAATCTTGACATTCAGGGAAGATGAACTTCCTACCAGACTTGTGCAGGTAGTTTATTTTTGCTACTCTGCCACTTATTTCTTCAATTTCACCAACATAGTAAACAGCAGATTTTTGCATCTTTCCAACCATAAACCTGACAAGCACAAAATTTCCACAAGATAATTCTGCATCTGTCTCAAACTCACTGATACTTCCACAATGTAAAGACTTGTCATTGAGCTGTATATCTATGTCTGAAATGCTGTCTCTAGTTTTGTCAGCAATGAGTGAAACCTTTGACTTTTTTAGCAACTTTTTCTTTTTCTTAGCAAGCCTTAGCTCAGTCTCTGCTTCTAGTGCTCTTTTTTCTGGCGTTTCTGTCAGAATTCTACTTTTGCCTTTTTTATGGTTTTTGCATGGACCCACTTGCATTTTTGCCTGTGGATATGGTCTGATGCTTTCAGGAGTTACTGCCATAGGCAAGTTTGACTGTTGTTGACCCATCATGACAGGAGATGAATCACAAAATAAACAAGGGTGAGGATCATCCATATTGGAAGTTTCTGGGGCATTCTGTTCAGCTGGATCTGGGCGGTTTGTCACCTCAGCTGGCAGAAAATTGACTTCTGTGAACATATTTGGATTTAAAGGCCAAATTCCTGCCTTTTCAAAACCAGCTGTGATGTTTTGAGGATTCAGCTTTTCCAGAAAGGGATACTTGCACAATTTTGCTACTTCATGTATTGAAATTCTCTGACCAGGGTTTAATTGCATCCAATTGTCAAATGACTCCCTGATTGAATGCTTTAATGGTGCATACACTGAAACATCAAGGGGTTGGAGACGATGGGAGCAATGGGGAGGAAAGGTTAGCAGGTGGATGCCATTATCTTTACACAAGGAAACTAATTCTACTGAAATATGGCTTTCATGATTGTCAAACAAGAGTAAAACAGGGTCTTTTTTGCTGGGTTTGACCTCTTTTAGAAAGTGTTCCAATGAACAAAGGAAATTGTCCAAAGTCATCTATCCACTGCAATGGGCTAAGCCAATGCATCCTGGTGGTCCATCTCAATACATCCTTTCTGGAACTTTGACTCTTGGAAAAACAAACACTGGTGGAATTGTCTGACCCATTCCATTGTGGTATTTTCCCCTCTTTCTGCTGACACAGTCTGTGCCACCTGTTTTGCTCCCCTTTTAGCAATCACCTTTGGGGCCTGAACAACTGTGGGTACTCCTGTTTCATAACAGTTCCAAATTCGACCAGGAGGAAAATGATACTTGCAATATAACTCCTGAAGATTTCTAAAGAAGACACCAATTACAATGGTGTTAAAGCCGGCAGCACGACCCTGGCTTGTATTTTCGGGTTTTCTGATGGTTAAACTGGCATTCCGCTTGATGAAACCTCTTAGTCAATCCACTCCTGCTCTCTCATTCAGTTTCCAGCTTGATGGGAATTTTATCTTCAATGTTACTGCCCATTGGTAGGCTATCTTTCTTGTTGCATTGGGAGTCAGCCCATGGTTAAGCAGTGAGCATTTTTTGAGGTATGCAGCAAGCTCTTTCTCTTGTTTGGAAGTAAAAACAAACTTAGTGCTCTCCTGAACAATGTCATTGTCAAAATTGCTACCACTAGCACCACTCTGCTCAAGATGTTGCATTTTTGCCTTGTATTTTTTCATGGCATCTGCAAGGGTACTCTTCTTCAGGGAAAATTCTTCTGCGGTTGCTTGGAAAGACAACTTCCCATGTATAAATTGAATAACAGCACACCTGACTAATTCTGGATCAGGAGGACCACTCCCCTTTCAAATGTAGTTGCAAATCATCTGTAAAAGAAAATTATAATCATCAGAACCTCAAGAGAACAACATGGAAATTAACACAGGTCAAGCTATGCTTTGAGGTGTGCTTTGAGGCATAGAATGGAAAGATGCCTGCAGGCGGTGTAATATTTAGTTTAACATTATAATACAAAACATTAAACAAAAAAACTTTAAAAAACTACATCAAACATTTGTTTATGTTCATTTTTCTTACATTTCTACAAGTTGGACAAACATTTCAGGGGGTTTTCAAACCCTCTACACTCTTGGATACAGCCTTAGACTCTACTGTTTATCTTTCTGATATAAGTAGGCATTGAATAAATGTTTATTGTTCAACATAATAGTAAATCATTTAATAATAAGTATTATTTTTAAATATGATGGGTGAAAATGAATTGAACTGATCTACATAGCTGTGAAGGTGGACTGTAAATCTAAGCTTATATAAATGTCACATGACTCCTTTTGAATTATCACTGTCTAATTATAAGTTCAAATCACATATATTATAAAACTAAACATTATAATATGTAGGACAATAATCCATTGAATGTATACAATTCAGAGTATGTATTTTAAACAAGGAGGGGTGGTGGGGGGGGGTAAGGTTTATTGGTACACCAGTTAGAAAGTATTGAAGAATATTCAATTAAGATTAGCTTGAATTTTTTTGCCATAAACAGTGACATGCCGAGACTATTTTAAACGCATAGACAGTCAAAAGCACACCTTAATTTTGGATAGAAATTAAAGGTTAAGCTTAGCCAAATCATAGAAAATGCTGTCCAATCTTGAACACAGGATCTTAAAGTTGGAACAAAGTATCTAAATAATAGGCAGACTTGATCTTGGACAACTTTGATTCAAGACAAAGATTGTTACACAGAGTAGTTGTGTTTAAATAGGCTAGGCTGTAAGGCAAGGGGTAGCTTTTGTCTAAGTGTAAATGTTGAAAACAAAGTTTGATAGTCAAAACAAATCACTTCAGTTTCTCTATAAGACAACAGGAATACAGTCAATTTTACCAATATTCTGCTTCCAGCTACATATAGTTCCATTTTCCAACTTATGAAAGACTTCCGTCAGTACAGGGCAAAACTGGACACCACAAAAAGTGTCTGGAATTGCCCCCAAAAAAGTGTCTGGAGTTACCCCATGTTGATGCCATTTTGAAATATTTTTTTTCATAGATAATGGCCTGATATTTACTGATGAAATTACCGTGCAAATAGTAGGGGTATACCTTGTCTGATCCTACCACAGTAGACAGAATATACCAGTAAGCTTATTGCAGATCATTTCTGGTCTTTGTGAACAAAAAGCTCCTCCCACTTATTTCTGCATTAGCTTGTTTCTGCATTAGCTTTATTTCCGTTTGTTTCAATGCACTTTGATGGAAACAGTCAGAAACAGACTAACCTGCATTCCCGCTAATCTGACTTTGCCTATGTTTATATCTGCCAAAACGGAAATAAAGCTAATGCAGAAACAAGCTAACCCCAGTCCAGGTTTTTATAATGGGTGAGATAGAGAATGATCATACTGCTAATTATATAAACTGTGGATCCTACTAACTCACAGCTCAAAAGCTACAATAACTTAGAAAATATTTGACAAATACTACATGTGTCAGGATTTCCAGCAAGCATATAAAAACTTCCTTACCTCTTTTCTTGGTTGTCTCTTTTCTCCAAAATTTAAAACTTGTGCCAAATGTGCGTTACATGAAGGGCATCTAGCAGGAATTTTTTGAAAGGATTAGCCAAAAACTTCAGACGACAGGTCAAACGTACAGAGTCGCCCCCATGCGGTATTGCCCCTCTCTCCCCTAACCTTAATTTTCAGCTATCAGTTTCTTTTTCTCTAGATTTAGTTCTGAAATGCAATTCCTGTTGTTTTGGTTGAATTTTAAGCCATATCAATGAGTTTTTTCTAAATTTAGGAAATGTATTGATGGATCTTTGAAACTGCATAAATTGGGATTGAGCAAAGTTGTGAAACAGAAAACAGTTTTGTGCTTCATTTAAGCAGAAGATCTTTTTTGCAAGGCCTTACTTTGATAAAACCAAAGATTTTAAAGGAAAGGGCCCTCTAGAAGGAGAAGGGGTGGCAGTAGGTACTTCAAAATACCTCCCTGGGACATACTTTGGTAAATTTTTGTTGTTCATATTATTGACTTTTGAATAAAGTAAACATACTAATTGATGCCTTTTTTATGCTCTTTCCAAATATAATAATCATTTTTGTCACATATGCAGTGACCATCATCTACTACAGTTTTACTACTGATGATGGTCACTGCATATGTGACCAAAATATCTGGTATTATTGGGAATTTCTGTCACTGTTATCATCATCACTGTCTATTAAAAGGATTTTATCCCTATTTGAACTTTTATTTATTGTCCTGAATTGGTATATATAGAGGTGGGGGTAAAATTCATTTCTGACAAAAATGATTATTATATTTGGAAAGAGCATAAAAAAAGGCATCAAATGGTATGTTTACTTTAGTCCGTAGACCCATCCCTGAAAGTTTCATTTTCCTAACCTAACCCCTTTCCAAGATAGCAAAAAGTAGCTAAACTATGAGTAGAAAAAAACTTGGTAAGAACAATATCACATCATATTTTGGTAAAATAAAATTCTTCTATAAATTGAAAACATATATGATTTCTTGTTTAAGTTAAAAGATAGATAAATAATTAAAATTTTATATTATTAGTTCTAGATAGTGAACATCCATCTCAAGGGGAAAGTTAAAGTAGAGTGCACCAAGAATTTTGTGTTTAGTAAAAAGTTTGGATAGGCTTGCAACATGTCTTATTTGTGGTTCTAGGCATGTATCCTCCCAGAAAATATCCCCTTCTCCATGGAAAATTTATTGCAGAAAATACAATCTCACTGAAAGGAAATTATTCCCAAGGATTTTTTCCCCACTGGAAATTCCCCAGACAACATCCCCACTTGCAGAAAACTCCCTTGTGAAAAATGTCCATATGTTTCTCAATAACAAATACTATCTCCAAGCAATTGACAAATTACAAAATTTAAAAAGCCACTAAAACCTCTACAATGTGTTTTTCTGATTGTTTTGTAGTTAGGGAGGGAGGGATATACCTCAAATTTGCATTTTAATGCCAAAACATACCAGCTCTCACTCAGCCATCAGATAAACACAGAGTTAGTTCTAAGGGAGAGACAAGGGGAGGATGGAGGGAGAAATTGATGTTTGATCCCATGGACCATAGCCAGATTTTTTTGGAGGAGGGGGGGGGGGTTAGGGTGCAAAAGAAACTGAAAAACAGATCAAAAATGTGAATTGATATCTACTCTGGTACTTGTTTAGTATCCAGTAAACATGCAAGAAGTTAAGTTTGGTTAATGCTAATGAAATGAAACAAGATAAAAATACAATAGTTCAGAAATGATGTTGGGCTATATATTTGCACATTTGGTGGTGGGGGTAAAGCATAGCATATATTAGATATGTAACCTAACCTAGGTACCTTTTTTTCACCTTCAACCCCAAACAACTAAAGTTTAAATCTTTTTCATGGAGTGAGCAATACCTCACTAGGCAGCAAAAACCAGTTTTTCATGTAGTATCTTAGAGATTTGGATGTGGTCTTTCTCACGTGTATACTGGATATTAAACAAGTACCTCTAATCCCTTATGATTTCTGGGAATATTTATGATCTTTGCTGTTATTATGAAAATACAGAGTTATTATGAAAATCCAGACTATTTATCACGAAATACAGATAACGAAACAAATGTGATAGCAACCATCCAGAACGAACTGGAAGGGGTAGAAATACTGTCTAATGAAAATACTTCGACAGAGTCCATTGATTTTGAATTGAAGTTATCAAGTATTTTACAATAGGTTGTATAGGTTGCGTCAAGACTGGGCTGGGTAACTGTAGGACAGAGAAAAGTCAATACAGATAGTCCAAAGTAATTGAGAGGCAAATGTTTAAATGGCTGGGGCACGGGTAAATGGCAGGAGTATGCATGACTCTCTTATTGGACACATACTTGGACACATAAACCACAACATGAGCAGAATTTATTCCATATAGGAGGGGGACTACCCTTCCTTATCCACACCTCCACTTCATGGTCACAGAGACTTTGGAGGGTGCTCATTAGATTAGAAATTGAGAGTTCTGGCCCTTTTTTTATTAGTCAAAAATGATTGGAGACCAACCAGCTGTGAGGAGAGGGGAGTGCATATTTTTCCTTGGGTATATTCTGAGTTGTTTTTCTTTGGGGGGGATTTTCTGCAGGGGGCATTTTCCAGGGGGCATATGCTGGCTACTCTAATTTGTCAGGAGAAATTTGCACATAACATGATATCATATTTAGAGAGACACTTTTCAAGAAAAGATGCCTCATTTAGCACTAAATATCCTACTGGTGATGCAAGGAAGAAAGCAGTTGAGGAACTTCAGAAGGGTCAAATTCTGTGTTCAATAACCGGGTACAATCTTCCAGCAATGCTAATATGGCATGTTTTGTTTTTAGCCAAGAGATTGCTAAGAGAGAGACTGTACACAAATGGCAAATACATAAAAACCTATTTGATAAATGTGTCCAAAAAGCTATTTCAGGATTTCAAGAACAAAGAAGATGTTTTGAAAAGAATTAAAGTTTTGGAACTAGTCATTACCACCCAGCACATTAAAAATCTGAAATTGTTTTATAGCCTTAATTTCTGAACCAAGGTTTCTCAACACATCTTTTGGTCTAGGCCTATTTGCTAATGACCTTATTATTTGAACAGCTGGACCAGATTATTGCAATTTATTAAGGGATGTACTACTGATATTAATGCAATGTAAACCTGATTTTTGACTGCCTAGGGTATATGCCTTTTCTGGGAAACAACATGTTAATCACTGTATAAAGATAATATAACAGTAAGTTCACCACAGATGATTTCTGGCTCCTCATCTTGGTGCATACAAACAGCTCCTCCCACTTACTCTTTCATTAGTGGGTTAAAAATGTTAGTATGTGTTTATCAGTCACTGACAAATGGTTCAAAATTGTATTATTTGTAACTGCAAAAGCAGAAAGAAACTTGGTGAGCTGGCAAAGTGGTTTGCAACTGTCCTGTCTCTCAGCTATGACTTAATTTATATACAAATTATGACTTAATCTATTATTTATATACAGTGGACTTAACTGATTGGCCTATGTAGGATTTCTAAAAAAGGGGGGGGGGGTTGATGAAATTTTTGAAAATAAGGAAATTTCTAGTGTTAACTTCTAATCAATATTGCAACAGGGTATTAGCAAAAATTTGATAAGGGAGAGGGATCCACAAAGTGGCGGGTGTATTTGAAATTTGCCACAAAATTGTTTACTACAAAGGGGCAATCTAACAGTTTTAGCACAGATTATCTATTAGGTTTCACAATAGTCTGTAGTTTCAAATAGTAATATTGTGCCATGGAGCATCAGAACTTTTTCTTATTATTTTTTTTTCTTGGTATGGAAAAATGTTTCCTGTAATTTCCATTTATTTTATTTTCCTTTTAATTTCCTTTAATTTGAAATTTGATAGAGGATCTTTGTTTTTCTTCTAATAACTGGTGGAATAGATGACTTCACAATAGAAGAACATACTGTTGTCCTATTTTCAGTAAATCAATAAGTTAATAATAAATACAACAATCTCTATGTGAAGTTAACTGTTTTTTTTTCTTCCAAAACTATAAAAGCAAAATAAAATTTCCTCCATGATATCCATCCTTAAAATTTCCCCATTAAATTTGACCAACAAGTCTGATTAACAACAATTTTAGTTATGGGTAGTTTCCACCCACAATATTGGCCAACAAAACCTTTTTTGATTACTAAAATACAATTGTTGATCAACAATGCCCAGAAAAGGCCTTAAGATGCCCAGATGTTGGAGGGCTACTTATCTCTTCAACAGGTAAATCATTATGAAATATCCAATTTACCACCAAAGAAAGTGGATTGTTTCACTGTTGCATTTGTCCAAATTTTCATAGTAATATTGTTAATATTGCTTAAGGCTAGCTTAAGGTAATATTATAGTAATATTGATTAAGGTAATATTGGTATTATTACTAGTTAGCGGTTTGTCCCTCCAAAGGAAACACTATAAAATTCAGAAAATATACTTTGAAAACTTCTAAAATATGTATATCATTCTTAAATGCATTTCGTTTTAATTTACCCCCACTCACCCCTAATGGTCAAATTTATAGTCCAGGTTATATATTCATTTTGGATTTTCCATGTGTGAGTTTTCTTCAAATACATTCAATTGCAAATAAGCAACATTGACCATATCAAGTGATGATAAAAGTCATGGAGAATATGCAATTTTGGATATATATTTGACCATTAGGGGGATAGAGGTAAACTACAGTGAAGGGCTTTTAGGAAAGAAATCATGAAGTGTTTTAGAATTTTAAAGCTGTTTTCAGAATTTAATACTGTTTCCTTCTGAACTGACAAACAACTTAACTGATGCATTGCAATTACAGTTTCTTCTTATTTTTTTTTTTACTATTATGACTAATAACACACTACAGCAACAAGCCACCTGAGGATACCACAGATATGTACACTCCTCCATCTCCAATCTATTCAAATTTTTCCTCTGTACACTCTCTTAAGAAGCCCCAGTTTCCTTCAAAACCTTTATTACATGTTCTCCCCACCCCATTTGGTGACAACCTACTTTTTTTTTACCTTGATGGTTGTTTGAAATGAATGATCTTTGGCTATCTCTCAACCTTCATCCACAGAATGTAGCCTATCCTAACCATCTCAACCTTTCTTTCTTTATTGCCCTAGAAACCAGGATATGCCTACATTTTCCATAAAGCTTTATGTTTGAAATATGGTCAAAACAATCCTTATTTCAAGCTATGTGTTTATATTTCTCCTATCATAAAAAAATAAATCACCATCACAACCAATATTGCTGAAAAAAAAAAACAAATAAATGTGGATTGAAAGTTTAATGATGGTACCAATTTTCCATTCTGAAAGTGTTAGTAATTTGAGATTTATTGAATTATAAAAAGGATAGAAAACTTTTAAAATGTATTTCATTTCCAGTATGGTACAATACAAATTATGTTCTGGCCTCATTACCCCTATTCTTGTTACTTTCTGCTTGTTTTGAGCTTGACTTGGTTGTTTATTGTTATTAATTAAAAAAAAACTTTTTGCACAAAATAAGTTTTTCAAAGAAATGTAAAGAACTCCATTAAACTAAAAATTAGCAGAAATAAAATCAAATAACCAATAATAAAAGAAAATAACTTGCACTTTACTGAAAAAAAAAAGATGTTTTTACTTTTATAAATTTAATAAATCAAGTAATGTTAAGATTTTGATTACTAAATATCAGTGTATGTATATTAAACTGACAATGCACATTCATTTGTATTTTTTTCAGTAAAGTGCATATTATGATCTGGCCTTGGGAAGGCATAAGGGTTTTGAGCCCTACTCATGTTAATTTCTGCTTGTTTTGAGTTTGACTTGGTTATTTATTGTAATTTCTGTTCTTTTTGAGTTTCATTTATTTATCGATGCTGATTTGTGGTAGTTTCACGCTTGGTAGATTATTTGATTTTATTTTTGCTCATTTTCGGTTTAATGGAGTTCTTTAATTTTCTTTGAAAAACTTATTTTGTGGAAAAACTTTTTCTAATTAATTTCTGTTCGTTTTATATTGACATAGTCTTTTCAGGGAAAAAGAAAATAATTCTTTAAATCTTTTCGTTTTTTTAATACTTTATAGTTTGGCCTACTATTTGTATGCTGGAGAAAAATTTTCAGCAATTTTTAGGAACATACACCCTTTTAAAAATCTGGACACAAATAGCAGTGTTTAATTTAGTTTTCATATCTCCTCTAGGCGACCTGAAATAGAAAACTTAATACCATTTGTCAAAAAAAAAAAAAAAAAAAAATCTGTTTGCTTTCTTTGATAGCTTAGATACACTTTTGCTATTTTGAGGTTAAATTTTAAGAGCAGAAGTAGCCCCGAAAGTTTGAACATAATACCCTCAGTCGTTCTTGGGATACTGCTGAGATGCCTTATTGGGAATTAGCATTAAAACAGTGCATTTTAAGCTTGCAACAACATTTAGTTTTTAAACATAGGCCTAATGGGCAAATAGGAGGGTGAGCGTGGGAGGGGACTAGTTGCCCTCCAATTACTTTCGACTATTAAAAAGGGCATTAGCCGTTTCTATTTTCAATTGAATGAGTCCTTTTCGAAGTTCCTAAGACAACTCCTTTGATACGAAGTGCCCTGGTCTAAACAAAAAAAAAGAAAAAAATAATAATACATTGTACCCACATCAATCGTTAGTATAAAAATGTTGAGCCTTCCAATCACTTTCGACTATTAAACAGGGCACTAGCCCTTTCAATTTCCAATCGAATGAGCCCTTTTTGAAGTTTCTATGACAATGCTTTCTATAAAAACCTTATATGCCCCATGGTATAACTTACAACCCTTGACCTGAGGGCTGTGAGGGGGTTGTTATCCTGAAAGACATAATTTTTGGACCTTTCAACTACGTTGAACAAAATGGCTATCTCAGAACTTGGATTGGATGTGCTTGGGGAAATGGTAGGCGTGAGAGGGGGGTTATTTGCCATCCAATCACTTTCGACTGTTTAAAAGGGCACTAGCCATTTCAATTTCCAATCGAATGATTCCTTTTTGAAGTTTCTACGACAACGCTTTCTATAAAAAAAAAACTTATATGCCCCCAGGGCATAACTTACAACCCTTGCCCCGAGGGCTGTGGGGGGAGTGTAATCCTCAAAAACATAATTTCTAGACTTGTTAACTGTGTCAAACAAAATGGCTATCTCAAAATTTTGATTGGATGTGTTTGGGGAAATGGTGGGTGTGAGAGGGGTGTTAGTTATCCTCCAATCACTTTCGACTATTAAAAAGGGCACAAGCCCTTCTAATATCCAACCGATTGAGCCCTTTTGGGAGTTTCTACAACATCACTAATCTATAAAAACTTTATATGCCCCAAGGGTATAACTTACAACCCTTACCCCGAGGGCTCTCAGGGGGGTTATCATCCTCAAAGACCTAATTTCTAAAAGTTTTACTATGTTGAACAAAATGGCTATCTAAAAATTTTGATTGGAAGTGTTTGGGAAAAAGGTGGGCGTGAGAGGGGGGTTAATTGCCCTCAAATCACTTTCGACTATTAAAAAGGGCACTAGCCCTTCGAATTTCCAATCGAATGAGCCCTTTTTCAAGTTTCTATGACGAAGCTTTCAATAAAAACCTAATATGCCCCAAGGGCATAACTTACAACCCTTACTCTGAGGACTGTGGGGGGAGTGTCATCCTCTTAGATATAATTTCCGGACCTTTTAACTACTTTGAATAAAATGGCTATCTCAAAATTTTGATTAGATGTGTTTGGATAAATGGTGGGCGTGGAAGGGGTGTTAGTTGCCTTCTAATCACTTTTGACTGTTAAAAAGGGCACTAGCCATTTCAATGTCCAATCAAATGAGCCCTTATTGAAGTTTCTACGACAACGCTATCTATAAAAAAAAACTTATATGCCCCCAGGGCATAACTTACAACCCTTGCCCTGAGGGCTGTGGGAGGGCTGTTATCCTCAAAGACCAAATTTCCAGAACTTTCAACTACGTTGAACAAAATGGCCATCTCAAGATTTTGATTGGATTTGTTTGGGGAAAAGGTGGGAGTGAGAGTTGCCCTCCAATGATTTTCGACTATTGAAAAGGGCACTAGCCCTCTGAGTTTCCAATCGAACGAGCCTTTTTTGAAGTTTCTACGGTAACGCTTTCTATAAAAACCTTATATGCCCGTAGGGCATAACATACAACCCTTGCCCTGAGGGCTGTGGGGGAGTGTCCTCCTCAATAACATAATTCCTATCTGGAAATCAACTACGCTGAACATAATGGCTATCTCAAAATTTTGATCGGATGTGTTTGGGGAAATGGTGGGCGTGGAAAGGGTGTTAGTTGCCTTCCAATCACTTTCGACTATTAAAAAGGGCACAAGCCACTTCAGTTTCCAATCGAATTAGCCCTTTTCGAAGTTTCTACAACAACTCCTTCGATACGAAGTACCCTGGTCTAAGACCAAGAAAAAAAATAATACATTGTGCCAACATCGTTCTTTAGTTAGGCAGTGCTATTGCGCTGCCTATGATTTTCGTTTGTTTTGGGTTTCTTTTATTCATTTATTGTGGTTTATGCTAGTTTTACACCTAAAAAATTATTTGACTGTATATGTTCTTCTGTCATTTAGTGTAGCTCTTTTCTTTGAAAAGCTTTTTTCTTATAGAGAAAGTTTTCTCAAATGAATTTCTGTTCGTTTTTAATTGACATTGTAATTGGTCAGAGTCTTTGTAATTGTTCAAGATAAGAATATTTTAATCTTCAATTTTTCTCTATAGAAACCCAGATTTTGGCTTACAATTTGTATGTTGGATGAAGTTTTGCAACAATTTTTAACTAAAGTTGTCCTATAATGCTTTGAATTAAGAGTCGTAGGAATAACATTCAAATATATGGGTTGAAAATCTGCATGATCTTTGGGGCTCAAACATAACTCCCCTAGCTGTTACTGGGATGCCCTTTTAACAATCTGGATACACATAGTATTTACAGAATTAGTTTTAAACAAGCATTTATATATGTTAATAGTAACAATGTTTGCTGCTTAGCTATATTAATAATTGTTAATAATTTATGGAAAAAATCAAATTGGAGAAAAGGTTGGAGTTATATCAAAATAACAGTGAAATGTTTTCTACTTCTACATTCCTATATTAGAGTCAGATTTGCAACCAATAATCTCAGAAATTTATAAATACCAGATCTGGGAAGTCAAACACGCAACAAAAGTGAAGGCTATGCAGATGTAGTGCCTCAGTTGTATATACTGAAAATCTTTGCATATCTCTGGTTTAATAGCAGGATCCCTTCCCTTCCTTAAATTTTTGAACTATGTCCATATAAATTATGAGATAAATAACTCATTTTTTGTTAGTTGACTCTCCAATGTAACGACTGCTTATTTTGTTGCTTAACTGAACTTCTTAATTTATTTCAGGAGTCAAAGGTCTACAGCAACTAACCAAGATAGACACAAAATTTTCTGGGTATGAAGCATCATTATTCTCAGTTGAATCAAAGAAATTTCAAAGACTTGTTGAAACAAAAGAAACCAATAGAAATGTTTCTAAAATCCTTGGAGACTTTTTAAGCTTAGCATCACCTTACATGCATATTCTGCCTGCTCAAGAAGCAATTGAATGGCTTGTTTTTAGGTAAGAGCTAGATTCTTTTTTTAACTTTCTTAATTTTGTTATACAATTTTGTTTCTACCTTAATTGCTCTTGTATGTGATAAAGTCCCAGAGATCATGTTGCCGTTTTTCCCCGCAATCTTCATTTTTATAATTTTATGCTTTATAAATAACTAAACGGCAGAATTATGTTGGGCACCCATTTTAATATCAAACAGTTCGTGGTAACGAACTGTAAGTAACGAGCGACTCAATGGTAACCGAAACTCTAAAAAACGGAATTTTGGTACCAATAGATACATCAAAAGAATCAGATTTTAATGCTGATTTCAAATATATACGTTTCATCAAGTTTAGTCTTACCCATCAAAAGTTGCGCTCCTGAGAAAATTTGGCTGATTTTAGAAAAAAGGGGGAAAGACCCCCTAAAAGTTATACAACCTTACTGAAAATCGCACCATCATATTCAGCGTATAAGAGAACCCTACTGTAGAGGTTTCCAGCACCTATCTACAAAAATGTGGAATTTTGCATTTTTTGCCAGAAGAAAGATCACGGACGCATGTTTATTATTATTATTTTTTTTTTTTTATTATTTTTTTTTCCAGGGGTGATCGTATCGACGCAGTGGTCCGAGAATATCGTGGGAGGGCTCATTGGAACGGAAATTAAAAGTTCTAGTGCCCTTTTTAAGTGACCAAAAAATGGAGGGCAACTAGGACCCCTCCCACGCTCATTTTTTCCCAAGGTCATCCAATCCAAATTTTGAGATAGCCATTTTGTTCAGCATGGTCGAAAATATTATAACTATGTCTTTTAGGATGACTTAATCCCCCGAAGTCCCTGAGGGGATGGCTGAAAGTTATGAACTTTACCCAATGTTAACATATAGTATTGGTTATTGGGAAGTATAAAGACGTTTTCAGGGGGGATTTTTTCTGATAGGTGGGAGGGGGATGGGTCGGGGGTTATATGGGAGGATATTTCCATGAAGGAAGTTTTCATGGGGGAAGGGACATTGCTATGAAGGGGGTGCCGGATTTTCCATCATTATTAAAGACAAAGATCAGAAATTAAATAATAAAAAAAACAAGTTTTCAACTGAACGTAAGGAGCAACATCAAAACTTAAAACGAACAGAAAATATTACGTAATTATTTAAAGTAATATTACGTAATACTCTTTAAGCCAAAGATTTTTTAGTACTTTCATAAGAGCTATTTATTCTAATTAACGGCCTTTGTGATTAAGGGGTCATTTTTAAAGAATTGGAACAAAATTTGAACTTTAGCTTAAAGAGCAAGGTATTGACTAGGGGCCGAACCCCCTAATATATGTATTGAAAATCTATGAATATAGGAGTTCGTTACGTAAGTTAATTCGTAAGTTACGTATATTTATTACTAATAAAAACGTTCGTAAATAAAATTACAAAAGTTTTGAGAAAGCCATTTAACCAAATAAAAGTAAAATTAATATGCAAATTTTGTTTTAATTGTTCGTGTACGGTGAGCCAAAATCAAAACCTGCATTAATTCAAAAACGTTCAAAAATTAAATAAAAAAAATTAGTTTTTTTAACTGAAAGTAAGGAACGACGTTAAAACTTAAAACGAACAGAAATTATTCCGTATATGAAAGGGGCTGTCCCCTCCTCCCCGCCTCGTTCTTTACGCTAAAGTTTGACTTTCTCATAACTCTATTTTTTAAAGCAATAAATGGCGTTAAAAAAAAAAAAAGTTTCATAGTCAATGTTATTTCAATGAAAATAGCGTAAAGAGCGAGTCGTTGAGGAGGGGACAGCCCCTTTCGAATACGGAATAATTTCTGTTCGTTTTAAGTTTTAACGTTGTTCCTTACTTTCAGTTAAAACAACTTGTTTTTTTTTATTTGATCTTTGTAAAAGTCTAAATATCAATTCTTAACCGAAGTTTACTTTTTAACTGCAACAAATTCAAGTGATGGGGCTATGTAAACGCCTCCAACTTTCCTGCTATTTCATTTCATGTTTGGTACCATCATTAATAGACACTTTTTTTGCACCTGGAGTGTGATGCTTTAAAAATTAGTTATTAACAAAAATACTTTTCATTTTAGAAGTTTAAAAAGTATACAAAAGGTTTTTTTAAACTTCCATATCGCAAAATAGTTGAATAAATTCAACTGACATGCGGTTTATAATCCTAACTGTAAGAAGGTTGAATTCCATATGAGCCAATCTAAACTAGGTTTCATAGGTGGCACAATAATGCTGCCTAAGTAAAGAGCAAAGTGGGGACCATGTATTATTATTTTTTTTCTGACTAAGGCACTTTATAGAAGGATTTGTTGTAGAAACTTCGGAATGACCTCACTCGATTGGAAATTGAAAGTGGTAGTGCCCTTTTTAAGAGTCAAAAGTGATTAGAGGGCAACCAGCCCCCCCCCCGCCCACACCCATAATTTCCCCAAACACATCCAATAAAAATTTTTAATAGCCATTTTGTTCAGCATAGTTAAAAGTGTAATTTTGCTAATTGGGGATGTCAACCCCTCACAGTCCTCACTGCAAAAGCTATAAGTTATTCTAGTTGCCCATTATTGACATGTAAGGTTTTTATGGAAGGGGTGGTCATATAAATTTCAGAAGAGGCTGATTTGATTGGGAATCGGAAGTTCTAGTGCCCTTTTTAAGAGTCAAAAGTGGTTATAAGGCAACTAGCCCCTATGCCTTCTTTTCCTCAAATCTATCCAATCAAAATTTTACGATAACCATTTTGTTCAAAATATTCCAAAAATTATTTAACAAGGCCTCTTGGGTTGACCCCCCCCCCTGAGCCTTAGGGCTATAAGTTATGCCCTGGAGACATGTAAGGTTTTTATTGAAGGGGTGGTTGTAAAGACTGGAAGAGACTCATTTGATTGGAAATATAAAGTTTTAGTTCCCCTTTGATGGATCATAATTGATTGGAGGGCAACTAGCCCTCCCCCCGTGCTCTTTTTTTTCTCAAATGCATTTGATTGAATTTTTGAGATTCAAAATAGTCTAAAGATCAACAATGCCCCCAGCGTTGACCACAACCCCCAGAGCCCAGGGGCAAGGGTTATAAGTAAATGCCCCAGGGCATATGAGGTTTTTGTGGAATGGGTCACTGTAGAAACTTTGAAGGGGACTCATTTAATTAGAAATTGGAAGTTATAGTGTCCTTTTTAAGAGTCAAAAGTGATCAGAGGGCAACTAGCCCCCTTCCCTCCTCATGCCCTCTTTTCCCCAAATGCATCCTATCAAAATTTTGAGATAGTCATTTAATTAAAAATAGTCCAAAGGTCAAATAACTATGCCTCCTTGGTTGATAAAACCCCCCATAGCCCCCAGGGGAAGCGCTGTATGCAAGTTGACTTTTGTTAACATATAAGGTATTTATGGAAGGGGTGGTTGTTTAAACTTTGGAGGATGCTCATTTGATTTGAAATACATCCAATCAAAATTTTGAAACAGTTATTTGGTTCAGCATAGTTGAAAAGTCCAGTAACTGTCTTTTAGACCATCCACCCCTCACATCCCAAAGGGCAAGAGCTATAAGTTATGCGATTCACCCCTTGTTTACATATAGTATTTGCTCTTTACGCTAAAGTTTTTTATTGTTTAAAAAAATAGAGTTGTGAGAAAGTCTAAATTTAGCGTAAAGAGCGAGGCGTTGAGGAGCGGACAGCCCCTTTCATATACGGAATAATTTCTGTTCGTTTTAAGTTTTAACGTCGTTCCTTACTTTCAGTTAAAAAAACTTGTTTTTTTTATTTAATTTTTGAACGTTTTTGAATTAATGCAGGTTTTGATTTTGGCTCAACGTACATGAATAATTAAAACAAAATTTGTTTATTAATTTTACTTTTATTTGGTTCAATGGCTTTCTCGAAACTTGTTTAATTTTATTTACGAACGTTTTTATTAGTAATAAATATACGTAACTTACGAATTAACTTACGTAACAAATTTCTATATTCATATATTTTAATACGTATATTAGGGGGTTCGCCCCCTAGTGAATACCTTGCTCTTAAAGCTAAAGTTCGAATTTTGTTTCAATTCTTTAAAAATGACCCCTTAATCATAAAGGCCGGTAATTAGAATAAATAGCTCTTATGAAAGTACTAAAAAATCGTTGGCTTAAAGAGCGAGTTATTGACTAGGGGGTGAACCCAACCATATACGTAATATTTTCTGTTCGTTTTAAGTTTTGATGTTGCTGCTTACTTTAAGTTGAAAAACTTGTTGTTTCTTTTTTACTTAATTTCTGATCTTTTTTTTAAATAATGCTGGGAAATCCGGCGTCGCCTTCATAGCAATGTCCCTTCCCTAATGAAAACTTCCTTCATGGAAAGATCCTCCCACATAACCCCGACCCCCCCCCCCCACTACCAGAAAAAATCCCCCTGAAAACGTCTGTATACTTTCCAATAACCAATACTATATGTTAACATTGGATAAAGTTCATAACTTTCAGCCCTCCCCCGAGGACTTCGGGGGATTAAGTCATCCTAAAAGACATACTTATCATATTTTCGACCATGCTGAACAAAATAGCTATCTCAAAATTTTGATCGGGTGACTTTGGGAAAAATGAGCATGGGAGGGGGCCTAGTTGCCCTCCATTTTTTTTGGTCACTTAAAAAGGGCACTAGAACTTTTAATTTCCGTTCCAATGAGCCACCCCACGATATTCTAGGACAACTGGGTTGACACGATCGCCCCTGGGAAAAAAACAAACAAATAAACACGCATCCATGATCTTTCTTCTGGCAAAAAATCCAAAATTCCACATTTTTGTAGATAGAAGCTTGAAACCTCTACAGTAGGGTTCTCTGATTTGCTGAATATGATGATGTGATTTGCATTAAGGTTCTATAACTTTTAGGGGGTCTTTCCTCCTTTTTTTGAAAATTAGCCAAATTTTCTTAGAAGCGTAACTTTTGATGGGTAGGACTAAACTTGCTGAAACTTATATATTTGAAATCAGCATTAAAATCTGATTCTTTTGATGTATCTATTGGTATCAAAATCCCGTTTTCTAGAGTTTCGGTTACCATTGAGCCGGGTCGCTTCTTACTTACAGTTCGTTACCACGAACTGTTTGATCATTACCAAGGCTGAGGACATTGAAGTGAAAATTTGAGAAAATTATGAGGGGAAAAGTTGAACTAGATCAGAAAATAGTTGGCCTATGTGCATACAGATTGTCGAAAGGGCGTATCAGCTGTATCTTTAAAAATTGATTGGATTGGACATTGAAAGTTCTAGTGCCCTATTTAAGAGTCAAAAGTGATTGAAGGGCAACCAGCCCCCCTCCCATGATCTTCAATTCCCCCAAAGCATCGAATAAAAATTTTGATATAGCAATTTTGTACAGCACAGTGAAAGGTCGAGTAACTATGTCTTTTGGGATATCACCCCTCCCTCCACAGCCATATAATGCCTTATAATCTTACCCTTACCCTTGCTTCATGACCTACAAGTCTTTATTATCTTGGTTTTAATGGGTTTTTTCGATATTATGAGAAATAGAAACAAGCTCGAAAGAAGGATTGTTTTTGCTAAAGTAAAGAATTTTCAATACTTGGGAAAAATATCATTTTTTTCTGATGCATATTCGCCTAGACAATACACATATACTATATCATGTAGTAGTTTCTTGTTTACTATACAGTTTTGGTAAAGAGATATGGAGGACTTTGATATGGATTTGAAGAAATATGGAGTAAATGATGGACTACTCTCATCTCGGAATTTTTGAACACTTTATAATCAATACACCAAAAGTTATTACATACACCAAGTTATAAACATAGAGTTCTTTCTGGAATGCCTACAATGCAAGACAGGAGAAATATTTTGATTGTTGAATATTTCACAAAGATCCAAGCAATTGGCTATAATCATCCAGTTTATGAAATAACTTTTGCCTCTAGTCCTTTAGAAAAAGCAGATGTCCAAATTAGGTCTTAGGTACTCTTTAATGATCTAGTTTTGACATGGAAAGATGAGTTCATCCAATTTAACCATTTTCAAGAGCCCCCCAAATGGAAGTTTGCACCAGTTGAAACTTGCTTGGAGCTTATTCCTGGCAAAAAGTCAAGTTATCTTCCCAGGCAAGTGCAAGCTATTTCAAGCAAAAAATGACCTGCTTCAGGAATTTCATACACATATTTACAGAGGGGTCACTGAAAGGAGGCAGAGCAGCAGCAGCTGCGGTGGCTCCTGAGTATTGCTTAAATATATCCACTAGGCTTCCAAATTACACATCCATACTTACGGCTGAGCTAAGGGCTATATTTGAAGCTCTAAATGCAATTAATAAAAAGCCTCCTGAATCTAGGAAGGTGATCTTGCTCTCAGACTCTAATTCTGCCTTACAGCTCATGAGCCAAGTCCATAGATAAGTAATAGACTCTGATATAGCCAGTCTCAGGAAATTAATATGTAGTATTCAAGAAAGAAATATCAAGCTTTATTTACATCATGTGCCAAGTCACCAAGGTATTAAACATAACGAGGTAGTCGATTTACTTGCAAATAAAACAGCAGACATCCACATAGACCCAACATTAAAATAAAAAACTACGTGGCGCAATTCAGAGAAGAATTCCCAAGAAGAATCTACCACAGCTAGTACTCATTTTTCCATCACGTGAAGAAAATGCCCTATACTTCCGAATTCGAAGTGATGCATTGATCCTGAGGAAAGAAGAATACGGCTGGAAAAAAAGAGGGGACCCAAATTGCAGATTTTGTTCTTTAGTCCCTCAGACTTCACAACATCTCAACTTCAACTGCAAGAGTATTGCAAAGTCGGCAAATAAAACAAGATATATTATTTCAAGATTAAAAATAAAGCCTGACACAAGTGAACTGCTTAACATCAAGCTGCCAGGAAATGAGGAAAGAATACTATTCTGGGAGATTATTCGTTTTCTAAAGTGGAATGACATAGTTTAGCATGGTTGTCATGACCCTGAAACCTGCTTCAGTTTGGTTAAGTGGAAGTATAATCGGAAAGAGGATTATGAATATTTGAATGAAATAAACCAGTAGAAAATTTTTTGTGTGAAGCCAAAAGGAGACTGTTTTTAGACTCCAAGTACTGTTTTTCCGAAGAAGAAGAATAAAGGAGGATGAAATTTGTAATGTTTCGACACCCAGCAATTTGCTTATAGTGACCATTCAAAGACAATATAGGGCTACTTGGACTGATAAGAAATTAGTTTACAATTTAGTCTGTAGTCTATTTTACGACTGTGAGAATACAGTGACAAAAAGAATGTTTAAAGACTTCTTGGGGTAAAAGCGTCCAAAAATATAAACTTCAAAAAATACTAAAAGATTTTATTCATTTACGTTTGCTTACAAGGCAACTAAAAAAGTATACATTCAGAAATTTGCTTTTTGCATAAATTCAGAAAAAAATGGAACTAATAATGAACTTATAATGTGCCAAAATAAAATTCATATTCAACTCAAATGTAAAACGACCAGAAATTGCTAGTTATATGAACTGGGTAGTCTTCCCCCTTGCACTTCAATTATAGTTTGAGAAAGTAGATATTAAAATACAGATATTAAAGTTAAAAGAACTTACTTTTACTTTATTTTTGACGGGAACTAGACGCTGTTCCGCCTTGCCTGGTCTCTATAATTTCTTCAACGGAAGTTTTCCATGAGGCATGGTTATGTGCAACGGCTTCGACGTGGTACAACTAATCACTGTTTCACAGCTGACCAAAGAAGCGGAAGCCTCCAAGCGGATCTACGTCATTTTTCATCACTGACCACCAATCTTTCTTCTGGCCTCCAGGTTGACGTTTCCAATTTTCAAGCGGCTGTACATTAATAGCGGACTTTGAGATGTATCAGTAGTCTTCACGACGTAGACAATGGCCCAACCACACGAGCCGTCGTCTTTTTACAATTTCCGAGACTGGTACTGTTGTTTACAGCGTCATGGATCTTCTTGTTGGATACTCGTTCATGGCGTTTGACAGGTAGAATATGACGAAGACAGTCGTGATCAAAGATATCGAGCTCACTACTATTTTGAGCTGTGACAACCTATGTCTCGCACCCATATAGGAGAGTACTTCTGACGATCGCCCCGTAGACTCTAATTTTCGTAGTGAGGCTTTTGCTTCGATACTTCCATAGGGATTTATTGAGCAGAGAAAAGCTGGCAGAGGCTAGGTGAATGCGCCTTTCAATTTCTTGACCAGATCCCCCCTCTGAATCCACAAGGGATCCGAGGAAGACAAATCTTCCTCAATGTTATTGCCGTCTAGGAATATAGATGGGGACTTTGGGAATTGGTGCACATCACTTTGGTCTTTGTTGGGTGAATTCTCAATCCAGCCATTGCAGAGTAGTATACAACTTTGTCCATCATCATTTGGGTTTTGTGGATCATCCTCAGTAAGGACAATATTATCATTATAGTCTAAGTTAGTGACCTTAAGATCTTTTCCGACTGTTATTCCCTCGTGTGTGCTGGCAACTCTCCATAATCCAGTCAATTACATAATTGAAAAGGATGGGGAATATGACGTCGCCTTGTTCTCCTGAGTCTTGTGTTATACTCCTGAGTCTACAGCAATATTTTCAGACTCTTCACCATAAGCTCGTACCCTCATCTGCGTGCCTTCATAATATGCTTTCAAAAGCTCCACTAAATGCGAGGGCATTCCATCCTCTTCTAGGATATGCCAGAGAACGTCTTGCTCAACTGAATCGAACGCTGCTATGAAATCAATGAAGATAAGGACCATTAGCAAACCATACGAGGGGCGTTCAAAAAGTTCGTAGAACTGCATACAAAACTTTATTTCATAAAAACAAAACCATCACTACTTTTCAGTACAGTCTCCCCTAACTTCAACGTACTTAGATCACCGATGCTCAAGTGCCGCAATTCCAGCTTGGAAGAAGTCTTGTGACTGGGAATTGAACCACTGATCCACGGCGGATATCAGCTCCTCATCGTCACCAAAACACTTTCCACGAAGGTCGGACTTCATGGCACGAAACAGTTGGAAGTCGCTTGGGACCAGATCCGGACTGTAGAGTGGGTAAGCCAACTGTTCGAAGCCCATCTGATTGATTGTGGCTTGTGCCACGCGGCTCTTGTGCACCGGCGCATTGTCATGAAGAAGGAGAACACCACGAGTCAGCATTCCTCGCCTCTTCGTCTTGATTGCCTGGCGCAACTTATCCGATCCGATCCGAACCATCAGATCCGAGTAATAGGCACCAGTGATAGTAGACCTTCTGGGCAAGTAGTCGATTAGCAGGAGACCTTTCGAATCCCAGAAGACTGATGCCATCACCTTGCCTGCAGAGAACTGGGTCCCGAAACTTTCTTGGAGGCGGCGAGTCACTGTGTTTCCACTGCTTGGAGGCGATCTTGCTCTCAGGGTCCCAGTGGTGCACCCAGGTCTCGTCTCCAGTCACAAGTCGCAAATGGAAGTCTTCTGGGTCTCTCCTGTACAGCTCGAGAAGTTGTGAACTGAGCTGCATCCGATGCTGTCGATCTTGCACTTGAAGATTTCGAGGCACCCATCTGGTAGACACTTTGGAGAGATGAAGATGGTCGTGAAGAATGTTGAAAACGCTCCCTGCAGAAATGCCAACTTCGGTTGCAACTTCTTTGACCTTTAAACGACGATCAGCCATGACAAGGTCTTCCACACGCCGGATGACCTCCGGGATCGTCACTTCCAAAGGTCGACCGGACCTTGGGTCGTCTTCCAGGGATTGACGGCCCCGCTTGAACTCTGCGGCCCATACGGTGACCGTGGAATACTTGAGAGCATCTTGCTGGTACACCTTGGTCAACTGATCTGTGATTTCTCTAGCCGAAGAACCTTCTTTGACAAGGAATTTGATCACTGCTCTCTACTCGATCAGTGACGAATCCATTTCTACAGTGATTCAATGACTTGGGAGTCTTCTTATACCCGAAAGGACAAAGCAAAATGAACAGTTTTCAGGCTGTGAATATCATTTACCTAGATAAGCATGCATGCAGGGTTAGAACTTGTTTCGTCATTTCTAAGTGTTCCATTCTTCGAACTTATTGAACGTCCCTCGTATCTATGGCACTGCTGTAACTGCAGTCTAAGGATAAAAATTTGCAGTTTGCTCGGTACAAGAGCCCCTATTCGAAAGCCTGCTTGTTCTTTCTCATTCCCTCTTCTCGTGCCTGTTTAAATCTATTGAAGAGAAGAATGGTAAACAACTTTGCCATAGTATCAGTGAGAGCAATTCCGTGGTAATTCTTGCAATCTGAATTGTCACCCTTTCTGAAGAGATTAAGAAGAATTGAAACTTTCCAGTCCTTCGAGAAATTCTTTTTCGGTCCAAGTTTTGTCAACCAGTGGTTTGAGTTGAGCAGCGACAATCTTATCAGTAGCTTTATATAGTTCTGGAGGCAGACCGTCTTCACCAGGAGACTTGTGGCTTTTTTAATGAACGAATTGCTTTTTTATTTCATCAATATCGGGGGGGGGGGGTGTGTTCGGGACAAACTTCATAAGGTGCTCGAGGGACCACTGGAGAAGGACTCGGGGTTATTTGTGGATGATTTGATGACTTCAAGAGTTCTTGAAAATGGTCTTTCCATCTTGATACTCTCACAGACAGGTCCATTATGATCTGCTGTCCTTCGGGCGAATGATCTCAGAGATTTGTTGCTTCCGATAGAGCTCACGGGTATCATGTGAGCCTTAGACGCTGCTTCCATGAAAATCTGCCATTTCTGTTCAGTAGTTTTGCCTATCTATTCTGGAAGATTTCTTAACTTCTGCTTTTCGCTTCTTACGTTCTGTTTTAGAGCAAGACGCTCGAGATTTGTCGGCTAAATTAATAGTTCTTTGGCTAATCCAGCATTTCCTTTTTGGTTTTGACGAACCAAGGACTTCCGATTAAACCTGGGTTCTTTGTTAGTTCTTTAAAAAAAAAAATAGCCACAACGTCTGGTTAGCTAATATATTGGATGCAGAAACTGGTAAATGTGGACTTGATCAATTGCTCTTTTTAGTTCATTAAGTAAAAAAAAGTTTTTTCATTTGAAAGTAAGGAGCAACATTAAGAATTATAACGAAGAGAAACTATTCCGTATATGAGGGGGACTAGCCCTTCCTAAACTTCACTCTTTGCACTCAAGTCTTAAAGTTCTTTAAAAATACTTCTCACTCAACTTCAACTGCCCTTGTGTTTGAGCAGTCTGTCTTAAAGAATTGTGACAACAAGTCAAACTTTAACATAAAGAGCAGGGGCCGAGGAAGGGACAGTCCCCCTCATTTACGGAAAACTTACTGTTTTTTTAAGTGTTAATGTTGCTCATTACTTTCGCTATTATTTTTTTTCATTTAGTTTCTGATTGTTTTTCAAATCAGCCCGGAAATCCAATTTCTGTGGTTTCATGGGTTGCAATAATTCTAATAAGTTACTAAAGAAAAGTTATCTCAGCTAAGAATTGAATCTTTAAAAATATAGAATTATAGTATGTTTTCACAACAGCTCCCAACTTAGGCCGAGAAGTTGACAACAGCTTAATATTTTCGTCTGAATATTGAACTTATATAAATATTTGCACTGAAAATTTTAAATGATATTGTCAGAGACTTTCAAGGCTATAATCTTAAGCTTCATGCCAAGCCAGCAACACAGGCTAATATTATAGTCTCTTTTGTTGCGCTATAGCATGCGAATTTGCAGTGTGTTTTAATTTGAAAAAAATGTATATTATTTAGCCAGAGAGTTATGGTCAGTTTCAGCTTTTTCTCTATAGAGTTTTTAAATGATCTATTGTCTTTCCTCTTTTTACTAATCCTTATTTTGTTTCACCATTGGATTTTATATAGTTGCAAAAAAGGAGAGGTAAGATACTAAAAGCAATATTAAGGTAGATTCCTGTGTTATTCTCTACTTTAATCATATAATCTCGAAAAAAATATGCACTTTGAACAAGTTTTTAATCGGATGAGTTGTATAGTAAGTTTTTAACAAGTAAGAAATGTTTTTTGCATCATTGCTGCTTTTGCTATAGGTCATAACCGACGTTTTTCTCACTTGTTTTGTTTGTTTGGTTTCCTTTCCACTGTTAATATGAGTAGATTACTTTGCTTATAGTTTGGACAGGAAAAGATGGTAGGAAAGTGTCAAATTTGTCTAAAATCGGCGTTGGGCGTTGTTGACCTCCGTGTCATGGCCCTTCAGCCAGGAAGTGCAATGGGAGGTGAGGGCAAGCCATCTCTTGCTTTCGCACACCCCACCAGTTTCACGTGCTCCAGATCTCTCCAAGCTTGGGGGGAAGGGTATTGAATATCCTTTTTCCGTCCACCCCGTGTGAATGTCTAGGAAAGAGATTATATTCTTTGAAAGAGGTAGAGCTCTTTCATATTCCTTAATTCGTTCCTTGTTGTCAAAAATAACTTACAATTGAAATGTGTTTTCCAGATATAGAGTTCACGAGTTTGAACCTGATTCCTTTTTGGCATGTATTCTTCCTCATCATGACTCAAAGATTTTTGTACGGGCTTTGCAACTTTTAAGTTTTAAAGAACCAACCCACAAATATCATTGGCTTTATGGCACTCAAAAGAATGGAACAGTTTTGGCTAAATCTATGATTTGCACCAGAGTGGCATCTGACGTGGGATTCCTCAAGTTCATCCTGGGTATTTGGAAAAATATTATCAAGGTAAGTAATAAGTTAAATTGGGACTTGTTTATGGTGAGGAACCTCTGTACTAAGTTTTTTGAAGCTTGTCATGAGAAGGAAAAGTAAGATAACATGACACGCACCAAGTGACATCATGTTTGATGCAGTAATTACCTCCTGGGGGCATTTGTCAGTAATTTTTTATATGAAAGTTTGCTGGGATTGCTGTGAAAATTAGCACAGGTAATCTCCAGCTGATCGGCGCTAGAATCAAGTGCCAATCTTTTTTTTTTTTTTTATCTTCTCCCCACTTGGTACAGAATGGGCTAGTCAAAACTTGGAATGGTCAAAAGGTTAAAAATGCAGATCCTGATGGGAAGTGACTGGACAAGGACCCCTAACTATGCAGAAGACCTAATCTTCACAGTTATATTTAGTAGAAAAGGAGGGCATGCTGCACGTTGTTTAAACTCGAATCATGCTAGGATTTTGAATCTCAGTGCAAAACCTAGCCAAGTCCAAGCTGCAGACTCACTCAAACCAAAATAGTCTATGCTATAATTAAGCTTAATTATTGATTAAGGGCAAAATGAGCAAAGTCCAAGCTATGAACAGAATTTGTGCAATCACGAGCTAAGTCCTCAATCGATGCATTAACCAGCTTTGGCTGGTTGTCCCCTTAGAGGCAACTTAGTAAAGAACTAGTCTAGCCCATTGAACCAAAAATTTAAATAAGTCCTGCCTATATGCAAACACGGTCTAAGTCCATGCTGCAGACTGACTCGCTGCAAAAACAAGCTAAGTCTTTATTTAGTGCATAAACGACTGAAGTTCTTATTCTGTGGGAACACAAGGTAATTCCTGATTCAGTGCGAAAATGAGCCAAGTCCAAGATGCGGTGAGTAAGTAAGTTTTTACTATTCAGAGAAAATATATCTTAGAGGAATTGAAACTGTTTCTTAACTTTGCCCAAAGAGTTGAACAAATGTAAAACTTTTTACGCCGAAACGGGTTTATTTCCGAAAATGGGCATGTTTTTCTTCCTATTTTATGCTCAGAAATAGCAAAAATGGCCACCTTAAACGTTTTTCCGGGTGTACCGTTTTAGCCTTTTTTTTTATGCTGACTTAGTTAATTTAAAAATGTTGGCAAGGAAGACTTAATGTTTAATGACCAATCTGTAGAATTGGTTACTGAGGTGCGAAAGCTGGATAAATTTCATTGAATCCATATTTATGGATAAAACTGAGAATTCTTGGTTTTTTAAGTGTCCATGGTTCATAATTTAGATTACTTGTCACTAAAATGTACGGTTGTCTTTGGGAAAAATTATGTCTGTTTAGCCCTTATGTTTTTATGAACTTAAAAAGATTGCTGCATCTGATGTAAAATTAAACTTTGTATAAAGACAAAACAACAGTTACTTAATTCATCAAGCTACTTTTACAGTTTTTCCAATGAAAGCGAGAACACATAGGGATGTTGAAACTATTCTAATTTTGCGTTATCTATTAAACTAAAGACTGATATTTGTACGTGGTGCAACAATCTCGTATTACATCTTTGACTACATAAGTGTGAGATTATCCTCCTTATTAGCAGGCAAGTTGGCTGTTGTTAAGGTGTCTCGTTTGAGCGACTATAGATGAAGCAAGAAGTTGTATGTAAATGTGTCTAGATACAACTGTCTATTGAAAGAGAGGCAATAATAGATAGAGAGTGTTTTACGAATGACAGGCTGCCAAAAATAAGTTTCTGGTAGCCCATTCCAAGTGGAATTAAACAAAGTTGGACACCATCGAATGGATTGTTCATTGATTAAAAGGACAAGTTACATATCTTCCAGAGTTGCTGATCGCACAGAGGGTTTCAAATTGACGTTTCAGCTGCTGGTTCTTTTTTTTACAGGGACAGGTAACAAGCACTGTCTATTGAAAGAGAGGCAATAAAAGATAGAGAGTGTTTTACGAATGACAGGCTGCCAAAAATAAGTTTCTGGTAGCCCATTCCAAGTGGAATTAAACAAAGTTGGACACCATCGAATGGATTGTTCATTGATTAAAAGGACAAGTTACATATCTTCCAGAGTTGCTGATCGCACAGAGGGTTTCAAATTGACGTTTCAGCTGCTGGTTTCTTTTTTTTACAGGGACAGGTAACAAGCATGCCACTGGGTTTTGAGAAAAGCTATAAAAGGGTATTTCTATGGAAGTAGGTACTTTATAAAAGGGAGTAAAGAGCAAAGCTCTTAATAGAGTAAAGAGGAGAAAGAACTTATGCTATTATATTGGCCTCAGGGTTTATGGAGATGTGACGGCTTTATAGATTGATTGTTTAATTAGTTATTTATTAGGAGGGAGCCTTATAAACATTGTTACAACGTCAAACAGCTACTAATCAAACGAAGTAATGAAAATATTTCATTTGAAGCAATTCCTTTTCCATGCTTTCTTCCTCTAATATATAAAAAAGAACGTGTTACTCAAAAAAAGAAATTTAGTGCTTATTGAAATGGGCATTCATCATGATACTGATGGATGAAAACAAATCAGTTTTCTAAAACTAAAACATAAAAGTAGTATCTTAGTCCTGTTTTCAAATGCTCTTGTAATTACCAAATGACAATGCTATTGTACAGTGACTAACGCAACCCAGATCCCCAATTCCCCACCGTACCATTCCCCATCCATTTAACCCCGTATTCCTTAACTCCCACTAACACAACTCCCCGCCAGTCAAAATTATAAACACTATGAGTTGCATCAAAGTCCAAGTATATTTGTTACATGTATAACTCACCTATTCACTTTTCTTTTCATAGGCTCATGAGCATAAACCAGAAGCTGTTCAAAGTATTATATCTTTTGTCACGTCAACCGTCATGGGTTCCTTGGAAAATACTCCTGTTTTCAGTGAGGTACAGACTAGTACAATAGTAAACGCAATTGCGCCTCGTATTTCTAGTCGTACAGATGCACAGTCTCGCGCGGGAGCATTAATGATTTTGGGTCAGTTGGCTAGAAAAGCTACATTAAGTACAGCTGTGCTTCAAATGCTTGTTCTACGATTGTCAGAGGTAAGCTAAAGAATTGCCTACAATTGCCTGTTCAGTTAAATTGAGTTGTTTTGTTCTGTCATTTTGCTTTCTTCTATTCTCTCATCAGCCAGAAAAGTCCTAAACTATTCATCTTTTTTTGTACATTTTCATGGGAATGTCCTAAATTTTTTTTTCTGCCATTCGCAACCATCTCTGTTCGAACATGCTTGGTGGAGATGAAGAAAACATCAAATTTCGCTGGGTTTTTTGAAATTACTAAGAATTGCAGACAGTTTAGAATTACAACATATTTTCATTTTTATTGTTTTTATTGGGATTCAGGTTTCCAATTCTGACCATACGTAAAAAAATGGAGAAGAATATTCTAGAGTTCCACATTATTGGTTTTTATTCTGATTAGTTCTACATCGTTTCAGGCTTCGGTTATACGGGAATCTGCGGTATTTGGCGGTGGTCTCTAGGTCTTGTGCACTTTCCAAGAAGTAAAAGCGGAAAGACTGAGTTTGGTTTTGCTGTCTTTGAATAATACGTTTTGTATCCGCTGATTCATTAATTTTGAGTTAAAATGGGCAAAAACACAGAAAAACGTGTGATTAAAAAGGAGAAAATTAAAACCTGAAATCTTGTTACATCACGGTTTTAGATGCTTCGAAAAAGGTCAGCTGTTTCTCTAACCAGTGCTATGCTGTTTTTCAGTCCCAATCTCGATTTTTCAGTAATCACCTGGGTTTATTTGTCCCCACCTTCCATAATCCAGCTTTCTTAGGAAAATCGTAATTCCTAAAAAAATTGTTTGTCGTAAATGCTATTGGAAGCGTATGGATATTACAGATGAACCTCTAAAAGTGCTTTACATATAGTTCTTTACTAGTTACAGCTATTGCTGCAACCATGATATACTTATTATTTTAGTCATAATTTTAACCTTTTAAAATACCGAATGGGAGGTATTTCACTATGATCCCACTTTTCATTCGGTTTTTGCGCGCTCTTAATTTGACAGTGATTTTGAAAAATAATTTTTTTTTTTTTACATAAACCTAAGCAGAGCTGTTCACTCACCTACCGATTTCAGCTATTCTGGAAAAGAATCAGATTAATTTTTTCCTTGTTTTAAGTTTTTCTGTCCTTAATAGACAAGAGAAACGAAATATTTTATTTTATTGCTACAAAAATTTACGCATAATTAAACTTTAAGGCTTGAAAGGGGTTCTTGAGAAAACTTGCTTGGCAAGTCTAGCCAGGCAGCAAAGTGAAAAAAGTCTGGTAAAAAGTGTTTGGTACATCGTCTGGGAAACTACGGTAAAGTCTGGCTGATAGATGGGTGATACACACAGGTGAAGAAAGAAAGAAACTCACATTGTGCTTGTAGTTAGATCAAAAAAATAAGTTAAAATTTTCATTTAGACTTTGCTTTAGAATCTTTGTGCTAGATGGCCTTGTTTTTTTTTTTTCTCTGACACGAACCTGAATTGTCTCTCTTACGAATTTCCAATACTCCTTGGTGTCCCTTTAATATGACACTAAAACGAAGTAGATTTTTTTTTCAGGAGGCAACACGTTTCTTTGGGAGGTAACAAAAAGTTTCTGAAAGCGGCTGTTTTGCTCATAATTTAATACGCCTAAGGGATTTACCAGCATAAATGATTACAATTCAGCTTTTGCAGTAGGTTGGGATGATGATAGGTCAGACTCAGCGACTGACTGGTGCTCCACTAGACATAATTAATTTGTACCCAGCAACACAATCGCGGTCTTCCTGATTTCCGGGATTATCACAGCCTTAGTTTTCACATATTTACCACCTCTCCCTAAAAATTAGAAAAATTTGAGCTGCTGTCGTAACTTTTCTCTGACATTATCCACTAAAATTTTTAGTTTTTGACCATCTGCTCACATTTCAAGGGGTTAGAAATTACTGCCAGTTTTTTTTCAAAAGCTTGTTTTGAAAATGTTATTGAATTTAGCACTTGGAAAATCTTAAAATCATTCATAGTTCTCCGACATCAAAATTTGCTCATTCCTACCTCTCACGAAAGATGACATAGAACTAACCAGTCGTACTTCTTTGTGAAATTTAATGTATTTCCTGTTGAAAGAGGAATAGCATTGTAATATATGACTAGATTGGCCTTTATTGTAATATATTGATGTTTGTCAGATGTATGTAAGAAAAACTTAGGGGAAAATACCAATTCCTTGGTAGTAGAAACTATAAAAGATGGCAAAAAATATCTTAAATATGTATTATTATAAACTGTATCTTACATAGGAGCTGATACCAAAATCTCTTTGGAAGAGACAGTTGTTATAAATACTGAAATACTATGATTAAATAAAAAACCGAGGGGCTAATAACTGACCGTCGCAGGTGTCCCTTCCTTCGTGCCTCCGGCTGTGCCTCCGTGCCTCCGGCACACCTGAAACAGCGTGTTCCTGGAAGCGAAGGAACACAGTTTTATCTTTGGCTTATGGAAAGCGTACGGCGCGTTTTTTACGACGGCAAACTTTCTCCTCTTGAGAGGTTATCTTTACTTGGTCCTGTTGTTTACTGCGTTCGACATTGGAGATCCTGGGTCCTAAAAAGTGAACATTAGGCTTTGAACGAGAATTTTATTACCACAAACCTTTACCATTGCCTAGAGATAAATATGCATTCCCTACTGCTTCTTATTCGTCGATTCAAACGGCTTGGGCTCGACCGTCTTTTCAAACTCTCCGACATGAATGGCCAACCGTGTGAAGATTTTTTTAGGAAGATGTGATCTCAAACCAGCACTTACAGTACTGTAATAAACTTTTCGTTCCTCCAACTTCTACATCGAATTCGTCGATATGAAAGTATAACGGATTTTGAAGCTCAATATTCTAATGAACAGTTGTCCTTGCCCAGGGCCAAGCGAGTTAGATCCATTGGTATTGTGTCTGTCTGTTCAGATTTTTCTTTGCCTGGGGACGATGAAATCAAGCTCGAGCTAGGGCGAGCTCGTATTGAAAGCCAGCGAATAATGAAAGCCTTGATACCCGACGACGTACTTTCTGCTTTCGGTCACCAAGTACCGAATGTTCGTCTTTCTGTAATTCACGACAGTGACTCAGACGATGACTCAGAGGAAAATACTCTGTCCGATAAGCAGGAAAAGGCTTCCGCGACTGACACTGAATCGGGCTCGGAAAGTGACGGCATCTTTGAAGATTTGCCAGTGATTGCTCACTGTGTGAAATACCAAGTTGAGAAAAATTGTGTTAGTGAGCCTGTGACGAACATGAAGAATTCTAGGTTTTGTCTTGTCAAGACTTCTGACGGCTCCATAACACCAATAAAAAAATCCACGCTGTTGTGGCTTCTGAGGGAAAGCTCTGAGAAGCTGAGTAGTGACCGATTAAAACGGGTGATGGTCCAGGGCCGACGAGTAGGACTACATGAGTCGCCACAAACCAATGCAGAGGTCGGTGTGAAATCGGAATTGCGTATCGTTTAATGATGCGTTTACAGACCGGTTGGCAGGGAAAAGAGAGTATTAGTTGGGCGGGTCATACAGTTTGGCTACGTGTCTGGGCGAAGATGCCACTCTGTTGACACGCAGAATATGGCGATGTCGTTCCCTGACGACATAGGAATTCTGTGCCAGTGGTTCCGGCTGAATGCTGATCTCACATTAACTGCCGCATTGGTAGACCAGGGTTACTGTGACTCCAGCCTGTATATCATGCATTCAGCAGAACCCGTTTCTATGGAAATCGGCACCGACATTGTCTTTGGCTTTGTCTCAGACGTCTTCACAAAGCTGAATTCATTTATCCAGAAGAAAGGGTTTCACTTTTTGATGTCTCGTCAGCATCGCAATCATCATGTTAAAAATGGCACCTAAACCCAAAACTGACCTCAAGACCATAACCACCACCATCGCCATGTTCTGTGTGTCAACAGAAGGAATTTTGTTTAACATTTTTCAGAGGTAGTTGTTATTTTTTTTTCCCTCCCCTCCTCCTCTCCACTCGGTGATATTTTAATACAAAAACATATAAATCTTACAGCTTTATACATTATCATATCACCTAAACTTCAAAAAAAAAAAATTATTATGTACCAGTCAATGTATTAGTGGACATGAAGGCACACTACCATTTAACTTTCTCCTTGCCAAATATCTATCGCTCCCCCGTTCCAGGGTGTCCTTCCCCCTCTAGGAGACGCTTTCCCGGTGGCATTTTTACTTCAATTTCTTAAAATTCATATCCTTCAATTTTCACTAATACGAATTCGAATTTTAAAGGTGGTCTTCCAAAAGGCTTACTCTTACAACTTTAAAATTTTTTAACACAAAAAAAAACTATTTGCTCTCCCGTAGACTGGGCGTCCTCCGTCCACAAGAAACCCATTCTTGCGGTGGCACTTTTTTCCTTTTTTTTTTCTTTTTTTTCAGCCCTTTTTATGACCAACCTTAATCAACGAAAAAAACAAAATACAACCAACCCATCAACAAAAACCCCAAAATAACCTTAATACCGACGTGCATGAGGGCACAGAACTGAACAGAATCTTGAACCATGTCTCCTACGGACGTGGAGGCCATCCACGGTGGGGCTGGTCCTTCCAGCTCAAGTGCGTGTTCCCCTTGTCCCCCCATTCGCTTGAGTTCTTGATATAATTTTATGAGTCTCGAATGCATTCTGAGATCTAGGGCAGCGGAAGCGATGAATACCATCGGAAAACTTGTTATGCTCAGTAGAAGACTTAGTGTTTATACTTGTGCTAACCGAGCTTAGTTTGATTTACTAAAGCTCATTTGTCCAGTTTCTTAGGGTTGTCATTTGAGCTGTGATTATCGAGATGATTACTGAAACGTACCAATAAATATCTGAGAAACTAGTTATTTTCTTTAGTTGGTTGCTTTACTTAGCGCTTTTTACTAATAACTCGGTAGTAACAGTTTTTCTGACTGTTCCTTTACAGTTTTCTCTTCAAATACCCAAAGGCCTGGGTTTAATACCAAGAAAGTTGGATTCTAAGTACATTCGGGAAAAAGGGATCTGTGTTTCTTCCGGATTCTTTCGTGTCAAAGCAGCAGATTCCTTTTTTTTTAGTACAATTAAGAATCTGAGATCCAAGGTTGCGTCTTGGCACAGCCACTAAACAGAAAAGCAGGTATGATAAAAGGGAAAGGGACGTGTGAAGACGTGATAAAAGGCAACTTTTACCGCTGGCCAAGCCATATTGAATAGGGCTGCGAAGCGTGACGTCAATTCTTGGGCGGGAAATTCAAATAACGATAAAACGTGGATGCGTAGACACGTTTTTTTCGGAACTTTGGCGAATTGTTTTGGCCTAAAATATTTGTCGTAGATCCTACTAATCCACCAGAACGTTTTCACGTCGAAATAATACTAGGAATATTGACAATCAGTTGTTAGTTACAACTGGAAACCACGTTTCACGGTACTTTGAATTTCGCACCTTGCTTTTTACGTCATCACCGCGTAGCCCTATGTTGGATAACTTAAAAACCGTGTTCCGGGATTTTTTTTTTTTAATTTTTGGATTTTTTTTTAAGAAAAATCGGAATTTTATTTTTGAGCTGGTGGCATCGCTGCATGTGTAATAGGAAAAAGTGACACCATCAGTGCCATCGTAGGGTTACCTAGTTTTTGCATGGATATCAACAACTTGCAGTCCTCCGTTCTTCTTCTGTAGGTACATATCAGTTGTTTTCAGTCTTGGGGGTTCTTTTCCTTGCCAAATAAACCCGTAAATAATTTTTTCCAAGTTTTAAAAGATCGCTTTTGAAGGTGCTGAAATATTCGACAGATACCGAATAACAGGCAAGCTGTATATATTTACATATTGCGCCCTTTGAAATATTTTATAAGTTTCCTTCCCTGTCCATTTTTAATGCCTCCGGCGTGCCTCCGTGCCTCATGCCTCCAGGTTTCCCTCAAAATGCCCAGTTGTTAACCCCTCGTAAAAAACAAAAACGATTTAAAAATATAAATTAAGAAGAATCAGGTTAGGTCCTGGTTGTGACTGAGTTTTACAAATTTAATTTTTTGTTTTCCTGTTGTCACAATGTGACTTTATTTGTGCTACGATCTATGCTTGTTCAAAGTATGTTGGAAGTCCTATCGATATTGAAAGACAGTAATTTTATAAGAACTATGCAAAGCTTTAATAATTGTGCAGGTAAAACAAAAATTGAAATAATATGCATGATTGTGGCGAGCAATCAAAGTAAATTGTGTAATTGCTTAAAACTTAATAGCATTTAAAGCTTAAAAAGGAAGATAATACAAGTCAGTATCTTTGATGTTATCGGTGGTTCAGTTGTTAGCTCTAGCTAATTGTGTAATAGCTTGAAACCTAATATCATTTAAAGCTTAAAAAGAAAGATATTACAAGTCAGTATCTTTGTTGCTATCGGTGGCTCAGTTGTTAGCTCTTGCTAATTTGCCAGATATATTGTAATACGAAAAAATTGTAATCATCCCAATCATATTAGAGAATAAATACAAAGAACAAGAATCAAAAATAAAGAAATACAAGTTTATGTAGACAACACTTATTAAAATCATAGATGCATGTGATTTCTAGGGGAATCTCTGCGGATCTCTTTGAATAAAAACAGCTGTTTTGATGACGAATATTTTCACTAAGCCACTTGATTTGTTTAGTTACGATCGATTAAGCTGTTTGATTATACCAGCTGTCTAGTTCTTTAGAAGGCAGAATACAAGTTCTTTTTCCATAATTGGATGCAAAGTCCTCATTTTTGGGGAACCAAGGTTAGTCATAGGAGTATGTTGAAAATGGTACTTATGGATCCTTTAGAATCATTTAAAGCTTTTTTTTGGGGGGGGGGGGATAGAAATGGACTCTCCAGAACTCCATCACCATTAGTGTTCGTTCAGTACTTGTTTTTATTTTGTCTTAAAACGTTAAAAAAAATTCTTAATCCCTTGTACGCTCTTAATTAGTAAAAGGAACTAGAATTGTTCTGCTTTCAAATCCTATAATGAGCAGGAAGGACCTTTCTTATTGTCAGTTATTTTCGGGATGAAACAACCGTAAATAATCGTAGACAATCAATTAAAATAGCCTCATGAAACATGTTTAAAGCAAGACTTTGATCAGAAACAAGTGACAAAAAGTCTTTTGCCTTTTTATTTGAAAGTGAAATGAGGTTAGGGTGAGATGGAGGGATAGGTGGTTGGCATAAGCTATTTCGAGTTGCGTGTAATGTTTAAATGAAGCAAGAAGAAAGAAGAAACGAAAAGAGAAAGACTTTCATCAGAAACAAGTGACAAAAAGTCTTGGCTTTTTCTAAGAAAGTTAAATGAGGTTAGGGTGAGAAGGAGGGATAGGTGGTTGATATAATCTATTTCGAGGTGCGTGTGATGTTTAAATGAAGCAAGAAGAAAGAAGAAACGAAAAAAGAAGAAAGTTCATTTTGGTCGCATTATTAAATTTGTTATATGATTATTCACCTCCGATTAAGCTAAATCTTAAAATCTGTAAAAGGTAGCTTATGTAAGCCTTTGATTAGTCGTATTTTGTTTTAAATGATAACAAAAATGTTTTTCTGTTTTTATTTCTCCTAAATTTTTTGGACACACTAGACTTAGTTGTTGAAGTTGACTTTCGTACATACTGAAGACGCGAAACAAACTGTATGACAAACAAGCTTCCTTTTACTAAGGGGGACAGAACGAGAAACAGGTCATCTCACCGAAGCCGAACTCTTTTGTGCTTTTGGCTTTGGTTTCGTTTTTATAACAAAATTTGGATGTTTTGGTCTCTAATAGTTTAATTGCTTAAAGGAATTTACTAATACAACTTTTCGTTTTCAATTTAGATACCCTTTTTCATCTTCTAATTGCCTTACCTCAAATTTTAGGATATTGGAAATGTAAGCAGTCTTAAGATGTTGGTAATTCTCTATCAGTATCAGCAAGCGACCCTTACAAGCTTCCCTCAGAAGTCTTTGTCATTTGTGCACGAAAACTCGTCTAATTTTGTTGAGGCACTGAATAGCATTGCTGTTGCCGGTTTTCATATTCACCCATTTATAAGCATTTTAGTCGGAGAGCTAGTAAAATACCTGGGATTTGAAGATGCTCGATGCAAATCATTGCAAGAAACATTATTATTGATCGTTAATGAAGTGAGATTACATCAGAAGGATGCAGCATCTGTGATTAGGTAATAAACATTTTTTTGATTTTTTTTTCTTCAAGGAAATGAGTCTCTTCTCGGACAGGTGAATTTCACCATCTTAATATCTTGAATTAATGTATCGTGTATTTCACTGTACAAGTCTTAAGAAAAAAAAGTGTACTCCAGATTGACGGAAGAGTTTATTTCGGGGGGGGGGGCAGGAATTAATTCTTAAACATGCCATAAAAGTAGGAAATATATGATGAAGAATCGATATAGTATCAAAATTTAGAAGATGGAGGAATGGGCCGAAAGAACGCTCTCCCTTTACTTGCCTGATCTAGTCTGACTAAAATTCTATTTCTATTTTGGCTTGACGAAAAGCTACATGCCCGGTTTTTATCACACTGTAAAGATCATTTGGCTGAAAATGCCAGGATTTTTTTTTGATGTCTGCGTATGGGTCACATTATAGAAAACATGCTTCATTTTTATTGTTTTCATGACAGCATGCTGCTTTTTGGTTGCTTTCAACACCTGGCTTAGCTTCAAGGCTGTATCCAGGAGGGAGGGCTAGGGGTTTTGACCCCCCCCCCTCTTGAAATGTGTCTGACTCGCAAAAATGTAACAAAAATGAATATTGACAAATTTTTTATGCGTTTTTTGTTTTTTGTATCCCCCCCCCCTCGAAAAAATCCTTGTGTAAAACACCTAAAAAAAAAAAATTCTGGATACGGCCCTGCTTAGCTTTTTTCTTTACACGCTAGTTCTGTCTAAGTATCTAGTAAGTAGCATAGTCGTGTATGCTCTGTACATGTCTTTGTTCAAAATCTAGCTTACTATAGGGCTCTTTAAGAGACAAGGAAGCGTGGTATTTAAGTATAGTCTTTGTATTTAAACAGTTCGGTTTTTGTATAGTTTGTTTCATGGAATAACTGAATCATCTTAGTCCATGTGTTAAATCCTTGTATTAGTTTTTTCTTTTTTTCTAAATAAAAAGGCATATTCTGTTAAACAATAGGAGTCAAACTTTGCTTGCCAAATGTCATAATCTGTTGTAAATTTCTGTAACAACCAGACATTCAGTGTTTGTTTCACTGGCTGTCGGCAAAACAGTCTCATATAGAACAAGGCTCTACGGTACTAAAAAATTATGCACACAACAGTTCCATGTGACGTAATGTCAAATAGTTTAGCTCTTTGTAACTTGAGCCATATTTTTCCAATTCTTCCCCCCATCTTATTCGAACTTTATCTAATTTGTCCTGCTCCAAGGGTTTTACTTAGCCCACAGTTTTACTTGGACCCATATTTATAGCGTTTAAAAATCCTTATGTTAAATATTTTCAGGAGACTCTTGAGTTTCAATTTTGCATCCTAATCTCTCTTTTTAAATTACTTAATATTTCATGTAGATTCTCTAGAAAATAAAATTTCCCGAAAATTTCTTAGCTCCACAGTTTTAGTTGTATTATAAGTAATTTTAGTCACTGGCGATAAACACCATTACATCGTTCTGTATGTATACTGCAGTAGGGTGCAAAAATTCTAAATATAACGTAATATATTCCAAGTCTATGTGAGTATGTTTGTTTTGACTGTTGGTAATGTTATGTATTGAATCCCAGAATATAACCTTGTGTGATATGTCGTTAAATGTAACTATAAGAAGTATTGAATACCTGTAATCTTCTAAATTATGCGTTAATTATTTAGCTCTTTAATCAAAAATGCACACATGCCGATCCCTAGACATTGCTTTTCGTCCTAGGTGGGAGGGGGTCATTCCACATGATATGTCAGTATAAAGCTAAAAAAAAATCGATAGTTTGCAGCAATTTCAACGGAAGAAATGCATGTATTCCTTAGGATCTCAAAAACATGAGGCACTCCTTGTCTAATAAATCATCACCTCAACATCCGATTTTTTTCAGTTATACCACTTTACGCGGATAGACCCATTGCATATGCAAAACCTTGGTAACGATCACGATATGCTTGTTCAATATGCTGTTCTATAAGACGTTTATTCAATTTTCCTTCCCTGTTTTTCAGTGCAATGGTTGAGGTCATCGTTGAGCATTTGGTAGATAATGACTATACTAGCTTAGTGACTGAGCTGTTAAAGTCCCTCCTTATGACTTGTGAGAGAGTCTACTCTTTAGCCTATGACCAAGCCTTACGAGCTATTTTCCAGCGAAAAGATGAATCCGAACCAAGGTAATTTACTTTTTTGTGTCTAACCCTTGAGTGTATGAAAATTGTGCGGAACTGTACTACTTTTTACTATTTAATTTGTTTTTCTGGCTTTAGTAAGCAAAATATAAAAAATGAGTGCACTCTTGCGTTATAAATACGCGGGGGAATTTTTTAGAGGGGAGAATTTTCCGTAGAGGAGAGTTCTCCATAAAGAGGACTTTTCTGGGTGAGGGGATTTTTGTTTGAACTTTCTCGATCGCAGCAACGTGCGACGAGCAAGTAAGCTATATATATATATATATATATATATATATATATATATATATATATATATATATATATATATATATATATATATATATTATATATATATATATATATATATATATATATATATATATATATATTATATATATATATATATATATATATATATATATATATATATATATATATATATATAATATATATATATATATATATATATATATATATATATATATATATATATTATATATATATATATATATATATATATATATATATATATATATATATATATATATAGATATATATATATATATATATATATATATATATATATATATATATATATATATATATATATATATATATATATATATATATATATATAATATATATATATATATATATATATATATATATATATATATATATATATATATATATATATATATATCTATATATATATATATATATATATATATATATATATATATATATATATATATATATATATATATATATATATATATATATATATATATATATATATATATATATATATATATATATATATATATATATATATATATATATATATATATATATATATATATATATATATATATATAATCGGAAGAAGCTGTTTAAGCTTACTACAGACATGAATTATTACGCCTCAGCTGTCAAATTAAACAATTTTTTGACTGTTCCTTTGCCATATAATCATCAACAAAATGGTCCAGCGTCCATAAGATAATTACCGAAAATAGAAAATAACGCAAAAGTAATTCAAGACACTTAAAGAAAGACGGGTTGGATTATCTTTAAAGAGCATGAAATTGCAGCAGTCTGCTTTTTTTTTTTTTTTTTTTCTTTTTTTTTCTTTTTTTTTTTTTTTAAGGGACGAATTGTTGTTTATGGAGGAATAGGGTAGAATCTACGCCTCTTCAATGTATTCAGTGTGGCACCCCAAATTTTACACAGCTGTGCTTCATCATCCTTCGCAACACTGGGGGGGGGGGGTACTCTGTTTTCTCTTCCCTCTTTTGCAAAATCAGACGAAGTTTTTCAGGTTCTTCACTGTGATGGGTAATTTAAACTTAATGAATGTTAAGTATTGTGCATCATATTAATAAACCCGTTTTTATTATGTATATACCGATACAAAAATTTCAGTTTGTAGAGTTTTGGCTGCTGTTTGTATGAATTGCTCTTTACTTACAGTTTGTTAGAATTTAGAGAATGAAAAGCACGCGTATTTTTTTTTCGTAGTTTTAAGAAGTCTGAAAGAATGGGAAGATCAGTCTTAGAATTACGGTAATTTAATCACGGTAATTTAAACTTAATGAATGTTAAATATTGTGCATCATCTTAATAAACCCGTTTTTATTATGTATATACCGATACAAAAATTTCAGTTTGTAGAGTTTTGGCTGCTGTTTGTATGAATTGCTCTTTACTTACAGTTTGTTAGAATTTAGAGAATGAAAAACACGGGTATTTTTTTTCGTAGTTTTAAGAGGTCTGAACGAATGGGAAAATCAGTCTTAGAATTAATATTTAGATACTAGCGATGAAAATCATCAATTATGTTGTTGAAATGTGGATGTTCAAAAAGCTAAAATAGATTTGCTAGATGTGGAATTTTCTAAGAATAAGTTTAGACACCCATTTTGGTGACTGTATATCAAACAGTAGGCTGTATAAGAATGTGCCATGATCACACTGTCTAGGGCTATAATGAAAGTAAGGTTTAGATGGATGGGCCTTGTTTACAAATGAATAATGATCTATTATATGAAAACAATGCTTTTATATAATCCAACTGAGGTCTATCGAAAAGCAGGGTGGTCTTGGATTGGGTGGGAGGAGGTCGAAGAAAAGATTTAAAGGACTTAAACTTCATAGGAGGGAGTTAAGAGGGAAACTATAAACAGATTAGGGTGAAACAGAAGCGTATGCAGCTGAGTGGGTCCTCGGTGGCTTAGTGCTACAAGGAGTTGTTACTCGTAATAGTGACATGGGTGTTATTGTGATTATTTTATTGAAAAGACTGTCATTTTTTTCTGCGTCAAATAAATTCGCTGTTTTTTTTTTTTTTTTTTTTTTTTTTTTTTTTTTTTTTTTTTTTTTTTTTTTTTTTTTTTTTTTTTGTTTCAACACATTCTGTGAACCGATGAAGTGTCACCTAAACAATTTGGTAACTTGGAATATGATTAAATTTTCACTAATATTTTGTCTCTCATTTTTTAGTCATTTATTTTTAGACTCGTTTTTTCATGAAACTGTAGACCGACTATTTGGTGAACCGTGGGGTAGGGGTAGTGGCTGGCTGGGAACGAATTTTCAATTTGTCAGCACCGACATTAGTTTTTTCTGTCATCTACGTTTTTCCTTTCTTGTCATTTTGTTGATCCACTCTATGCTGTTGCTTAACATTTTCCTCTTTCATTTCTTTTGCTATTCTACATTTAATTACAATACAATAATTATATTTCATTAGACAAGCCCTGCAAAAATTATTAGGCATTTAGCCTTCAGTGAGCATAAGGCTCGTGGCCCAAAAATAAACCTGGGTCCAAAACAAAAAGGAACAAAATACAGTTAAATGAACTAAACGAACAAACATAAGTTAAAAACTCTTTTTTGCAATATTATCTAGATATTAAGAAGGTCATCCTCATTTTACGAAACAAAGTATAGTAAGAATTATAAAAAATTGTTAAGTTGCCCTAATATCATAGCACAAGATCATCCTTTTTGATTTTTTTTGCTTGACGATCGATCAGACACGCGTTCAATATATGATTAAAGATGACTATGATGATTTTGTTTTTAGGATGGTAAAAGCAAAGGAAAAGCTATGTTCAATTCTTGGTTTTGATAGCAGTTTGATTGAAGGAGATGGCACCACCCTGTTCATGAAGATGCATAATCCTGATTATGTGATCCGTCAGCAAGCTGTTGCAGCCTTAGTTAACAGCCTGAATTCAGGAAAGGTATGACCAAATTTTATTTGTGGCTCTTACATATTTATTTATATATCAGTGTTGTTTGCCGCTGCAACCTAATAAAGAGCGAACCACAGTCCATAGTAACCAAAAGTTAAAAAACTTGTTTTGAAATAAACTGCCCAGTGAAAAAAAAAAATGTCATTTGACACTGATTCAGGAATGGTAATTATTATTTCAGTTCGTCTTAAAAGTAAAAGTTTATTGCGAAAAGAAATTTATTGTTATTTCAAAAAAACCTGAAACCCCTCGAAAACGGCGTCAGATCAAAATGAAAAGTGTACCATTGGAATCGATATGGTCTAAAACCTTTTTCAGGGAAATTATAGTCGCCCTCCTTGAACAACAAGGAAAATCACGTTTTGCATCATTAGAACTGATCTGTCTCCCGTTTTTTTTTCTGTTTTTTCAGTAGGCCTAGTGGGTTACCAGAAGATCATAGAGAGATGCTTGATGGCTCATTCAAAAGCTATTTCTCATATCTATGTGCTTTATATAAATTTTGCTATCTGCTAGTGCTATATGGCACTAAAATGGCACTTTTTGTGCCATTTCTCAAGGGGGGGGCTCATTTGATAGCTATTGCTCATGTCTACCTGCTTTTTATGAATTCTACCCTTCGTAAGTGCGATATAGCACTGAAAACAACACTTGTGGGACTTCTTAAGTGGGAAAGCTCTGAAGTACAAAACAAGTACTATTGTAATAGTTAAGTTCCAGAACCCTTAACTGAAGGTCCTACAAACAGCAATATGCGTGGCTCTGTTAGTACAGCGGTGGACTTCAAAAAAGATTATCATGTGTTCGATTCTAACTTGGATTTTTTTTTTTTTAATCTAGGTTTGTCCCTTCTTATGATAAATTTTCAGATAATTCACTATATTTGCAAATGTGATGCACTTATTTTTTAAAGCATATCCCGGGAAGGCTCATTTTAAACCTATTGCTCATATCTACGTGCTTTTTATCAATTTTACCATCCATAAGTGCCATATAGCACTAAAAACGGCTCTTTTGGTGCCACTTCTTAAGTGGAAGAGTTTGGAAACATAAAATGGTACCATTGAATTAATTATGGTCCAAAGCCATTAACTGGAGGTTTATAAGAACTCCTCACGTATAGTCCCTCTTCAAACCCTCTTAGTAAGTTTCGTAAATTGCCTACTCATCTTAAAAGTAAAAGATTATTGAGAAAACAAATTAAATAAAACTAGAAACTTTTCAACTAAAAATCTACCAAGAAATAAGCTTGAACGATAAACAGTTTTGATTTGAACCTTCAAACTTCACTCTGCGATGAAGCCTGTGTGCTAGTTGTAACAGCGGTAATTGAGGGAAGGGATGTCCTTGCCACGTTAGTTTTTTGCTCGTACTTAGGTTATGAAAAACAGCTTTTTGGTCATTTTATTGGAAAAGGCACTTATTGATTTGGAAGAAAGGAGGAAACAACCGAACGTGCACTTTATGGGAATGCGCTATCGAGTCAAATTGATAAAAGTGATTAGGTATAAAAATAAGCTTTTAAATGAGCTCTTAAACAGCTCTCTTTTGTTACTGTAGCCTTCTAGTTTCTGATAGTCAGTAGGCGACTTATAAAGCCCTGTCTTCATTATGGCTTTTTCAGGCGAAGTCGGCCAAGTAAAAACAGGTTTTTGTTAATCGAACAACAAACGTTCCTGAAAAACATGTAATGTTTTGTGAAGTATGGATAATAAACTTTGTTATAAACTGAAAGTTTTTCGTAGCTGTCAAGGTTGTTTGTAGCATTTTCTAGAGGTATCTTATCTCCCCTAGATTGGTGATGATTAGAAATTATATTAAGAATAAGTTTTCAGCTGAAACCAAGGAGTGATATTAAAATTAAAACGAACAGAAATTATTTCGTGTAAATAAAAGAGATCATGGCGGCTTTGTTTCCACATTAAATTCTAATCAAAAATGAGCAAAGATTAATTTCAAAAAACAAAGTTTTACTGAAAACACAAAATAATATAGGAGTAAAAGTAAACCAATTAAGGACACTTTTTACAGAATAAGAATTAAGTATTTTAGGATTTTTGCTATATTTTTTTTAATTTTTTTTTTTCGTTTAATTTGGTATCACTTTTGCACAATGGCGCAGTTCAATGACTTGCTCTCGTTTTGGTTCTGAAAAGGACACGTCAAGATTAGTTTGTAGGCAAGTACGAAGGAAAGCCATCTTGATAGTATTAGGACTATAGACTAGCTTAAGAATTTGTATCATAGCTTGAAATTCACCGTTGTATAGAGAGAAATAACCGGATTTCCAGAGTTCATATTATGTCTTATTTGATCTTCATTTCAAGTAATACTTAAGCAAATTTCTTACAATTTAAGGTTGTATTTTACTCACTGTTGGTATTATAGCTGGCGAGATCAAAATGCTACCTGATAAATCAGTCCAATATATTTGTATGCTGTTCAATTACTTCGCGGTTATTAAAAAACTATTTAATTTTACGCTTATGTTTTGAAGACAATTTTAATTGTATATTGAAAGTTACTGATGTCACAACTGGTGTAAGACTATGAAAAGCTTTATAGATTCGTTAAGACATTTTTATAAAATGCAAAGTTTTAAACTTGAAATCTACTTTTTCTTTTCTCCCCAAGCACTTAAAATGGTGTGTTATTTGTGCCTACGGAAAAATAATGTAAATAAGCGACCAAAATGGCCGAATGAAGGGCTCACATTCACTTCCCTTTACTATTGGAAATACTGAAAGTTACCCTCATTCCGTCCTAGAATATAAAAAGGAAACTTTTCTTACGGAAGTAAAAAAGCGAAGTTGAAACTTAAATCAAACACTGTTTATTACTATCACAGATTGCCCAAGCAATATCTACAAAACTAGCTCAAATAAACTGACTTGGATATTTTCCAATATCTGTAGAATTCTTAAAACTAGCGCTTTACAAAAAAAAAAAAAAAAAAAAAAAAAAAAAAAAAAAAAAAAAAAAATATAAGGCTCATAAGTCTTTCACCTTCCTTGATATGGATAACTATTAGTATTGAATTATAATTCTAAAAAAAACTCAAGGATGCTCAGTTTTTATTAAAGCAATTGCTTTTAGAATTCTACAGACGTCGGAAAATGCCATGCTTCAGTTTATCTCAGCTAGATTTGTAGAAATATCTTGCGCATGCAAGGAGGGGGGGATTGTAAACTTTCAGTTAAGGGTTTTTCGACAATGGAGGTTACAATGATCTCGTTATGCTTCCCAGCGTGTCCACTCTCGAAATAGCATCAAAAAGTGCCATTCTTGCTTCCATACGGTACTTTACGTTGAAGTTTTAAGCACATATTTATAAGAAGCAGTAGCTTTTAATTGAGCCATTAAACATATCTACGATCTTGCCTTATCCTGCTAGCTCTAACAGAAAACAAATTAACAAAGGGATGCCTGCTAAAATAACTAACTGTTTAATGCTAGCTGTAAACACACGTTGTTTTCACTTACAGTTTATTGCCACGAACTATTTGATCCATATTAAGCCCAGCAAAAACACCCGTTTTCAAACACCGCCGAATTCGCCTGCTGTAGAGCTATTTTTCAAAATCGAGGGCTCAAAATCTCCTGTTTTGGATCAAGACAAATCGATTGGCTAAAACTCACATTTCTTGGTATTTTGACCCTCTTTGAGTAAAAACTTACGTTTTGTGGCACAAAGTGGCTGACAACGGCACTTTATTATTGTACGATCTCCTTTGCTACTTAAGAAGGCACTATATATTTTGATTTTCGTTCAAATGAGCCCTCATCCAACATTCTACGACAGCTTGTTCTTTATGATCATCCCTGGGGAAAAAAGGTGGCCTACCAATGCTACCTGTGCAAAAAAAGGGATTTTCCGTGATGCTCAAAATGGGGGACCGTAATTCCCCTGTGTAGACTTTTTGACCATGGTGATTCAATGGCGTAAAATAACCCTGAGAAAATTAAAAAAAAGATGGAAAAGAAACACATCAGTGCTTCCCATGCGAAAAAATCTTTTTCCTTTTGTTCAAGATGGGTGACTCTTTTGTTCCTTTTCAACCATGGGGGTTGTTCGACCATGGTGTTTCCAACAGTGCACTGCAAACGAGAAATCCTGAGACCTTGAGTCTATTCAGTATCCAGGAAAGTGCTTTGGTAACTCTTTTATGGGACTTTTACCATGCTGATTCCAATAGTACACTGCAAACTTGAAAGTCGGATGCCTCGAATTTATTCAATATCTAAGAAAATGCTTCGGTGACTAATATGTTTTTCTTTGATCTTAATATTTTAGCTGTCCGCATATTTGTTACATCCATTTGTTTGATACTGAGTTATCAATGCAATGAAAACACTTTTCCTCAATTTTAATTAGCCGGACACGAGACATGAACAACTTCGTTTTTAAAGCTGTTTTTCTGATTGTTGCCCAAATAAATCTATCCACAATTTACGTTGTCTTTTATGCGTAAATTATTAAGACAAAGCTCAACCAATTAGCATGGTATCGGTAAGTGTATCTATCTTATGCCCCGTCATTCTCTCCCTCTCCCTCACTCCCCCACCCTCTCTCTTATTTACCAAACGAAAATGTGCATGAAAGACTCATTAATGAAGCACGACTACAACAAAATTTCCATCTTAGCCGACAGAGTAGAGCTTGATGTGTCAGCTTAATACATTAATGAATAAAAAGCTACGCCAAGTAACACCAGGATTTTCTGATAAAAAAAAAGAACAGGCGAGAAAAAACCACAGACTAGAAAAAAAACCATAGACACAAGACTAGACGAAAGAAAACAGCGAAGATCACTCCAGTGCGATTATACTGTGCAATCCAAAATTCAAGTTGAATGTGTCATTCATTATTCCCTCCGCCCTGACAAAGGATAATCTTCAAGATACACTTGTAATGAGTCATGCATTTATTCTTTTCATAGGTTGTCCTTTCTGACAGCGTGATGGAGTACATTATTGATGCTCTTGAAGATACCAATCCAGATGTAGTCTTTGAAGCATTAAAGATAGGTTCATCAGTACTTCAGCTGCCGGTTGAAAAAATAGTATTGGCTTTGAAAAAAGTTCTAACTCCATGTAAAGCTGGCGATCCTAATCTTTGGTCAGAAGTAAGTTGTATTTTTATACATTGAATTGTGAGAAGTATTGTAAATTTTGAGCTTTATGATAATATATATATTTTCTAAATTTTTTTTTTATAAGATGAAAATAACTTTGTTTTACAAATTAACTTTCATGTTTATGTAATTGATACTCTTTTAGACGGCAAGGGATCGAAATAGTCAAAATAAGTGAATAATATACCATATAAACAAGTTTTTTTTTAAAGAATCACTAAAACCTTTTAAGAGTCCTTTTTTAGAGCGGTTTCTAAAATTCACTTTTTAGTTGGAAATATTATTCAAATTAACTTAACTGGTTGCGCTAAATAGGGAAGGTAAAAGTTTGGTATCGTCCTGTTGATGATTATTTTTTTATAATTAAAATGAAACAAAAATGTAATAGCGCGCAATTTTTTTATTAAGATAACGAACTCCGATTTTCTTTCATACATATGCTAATAAAAGTCAGAATATTTTGGCTTCTCATCCGGAAGATTGTTTTAACTGGGAAAGAAGACCGGAAAAAAAAAAAAAAAATGAAACACTTAAAACATGCTAGAGAGTAACATAAAAAGAGGAGAAACACAATGAAAAAAAAAACAAAAGGTACTTTAGTAAACTATAGTTGGTGTTTTCAAGAAATTATTATTTTTTTATTTTTAAAGAATAATCTTTGTTAAGAATGCGGAAGAGCCATGTCATATATCTTATATGTGCTAATGGACAGCACCATAGTGTATTAGAAATTGAACCAAGGAAAGTTTTGCTAGTTTCGCTTTGGAGCTTTAATTAGAAGCTCCTGAAGCTTCTATTCTTGGGAAATTCAGGGAGTTTTGAAGCTTGCCGAAATTCAAGTTTTGCTAGATTGAATTTAACAACAGTGTTTATAGGGCAAATTTTCCTCTTTATATTGGAGTCAAAACTTGGTTTACTCTGTTTGATTAATTTCTATTATGTATTCAGTGGATAATCTTTGTTCAGTAAATTAATTAATGAAGATATAGAACGGTTACATTCATAAAGTATCAGATGCAAATTATCGGAATATCGGAAAAGAGCCAACAAATTGGCGTTCAATGGGAGGGGAAGGTAGGGAAATGGTAGCCTTCGTGGGAAACAAAGACATTTGAAAATTGTATCAAAAGAGGGAGACGCAAAATACCCCATTTAAATCCTGGTAAAAGTGAATCTGCTAGTAGTACTTGTTCCTCCTCCTATGGAAATTTCCTCGTCACACTCTTGGCCGAAAACACAGTTTATATAATTATCCAGTATGATCTTTCCCTATCTCACCCATTATAAAAACCCGGACCAAGGTGAGAGTGCTCCAGAGAACGTTTTTCCAGATAGAAACATAAGCGGAATCAGATCTTTTCACGGGTAGACAAGTCAGACTGTGATCTAATCGGAAACAAGTAGAAACCCGCTATTACGAATAATGCACTTTGTTGGAAACAATCGGAAACAGACTAACCCGCTAATGCAGAAAGAAGTGGGAGGAGCTTTTTGTTCGTACCAAGAATGAAGACCAGAAATGATCTGCGATAAACTTACTGGATAATTATATATACTGTGGCCGAAAACTCCTCTAACATTTCAGTAGATTGGAATAAGAAATACACTGTTGGAATTGCGATGACTAACATTTTTAACCAAGGAATTAGCGGTCTCCGATCTTGAAAATCCCAGAAAATCATATTTTATTGCCATCTTTTTTTTAATTCTCTTTTCTCTGATGACATTAGGCTACTGGAATTTCAATGCTATGGCTGAGGCTAAGGAGCGTACGGGCCTTCTCAACCTTGCAATAATTGTTAGTCCAATAAACTATCACCATATTTGTAGGACTATGCAAAACTGGCGCTTTATTGAAAACATAAAACCCATAGATAAGAGAAAATGTAGTTCCAGTTCTCCAAATTTTTTTTGAGAAGCCTACAGATCTAACCAATCAATTTATAAAGCTGTACAACGGTCTCTCATCAGCCTTGATATAAAAAAAAAAAATATTGATAATTTTCTTAAATTCTAAGGGGAAAAAAGCAATGCTATGTCAGTAGCCGAGAAATTGTCAAGCAGGCTAGATAGTGTTACCTGATATCAAGAGTTAATAGATCATTATGTAAACTCCGGAAACGTATTTTCTGTTTTGTAAATGTAGATTTAGGTTACGATGGAATTTTTTTATATTCCTACCACGGCCGAGACAGCTTTATTTCAGGTTTGTTTCAAATACAACTATAGATATGAGCTCAAAATCGAAAGTAAGTAGATTAGTTGGGTCGGGTTTATTTTACAGAGGTCATAACATATTAAGCGAATTAGAACCTTATAAAACTTCCGAAAACGGTTCATTTTTCAAGTATAAAAATTCTATCGTATATCCTATACTCTTTCGTGTTTTCAGTACAGCTTTAGTATTGCACAATCTTACAAATTTAGAGATTGTTTATTAGGCACTAATTTCATAGCTATGTAATAGGCTGATAAACGTTATTTTCTGTGGTTTCAATTTGCTCTTTACTGTCATCAGAACAATCTTTTTTCAATAAATATAAATAATAATAGTATAAAAAGCTTCGTCACCGTCGTTTAAAGCGTAATGTCAGATTAGTCATTCGGTTTTGATTTTTAATTGATTTTATTATTTCAACCTACATTTTTTCTTTTGACAAAATAAAGCTTGTTGCTTTATTTGTGAAGTTTTTAAACTGTTAACGAAAATAGAATCATGCTTAACTTTATCTTTTCTTTCATTTATTTTAAACAAAGTTTTAAGTTTATTTATGTAGAACCATATGTATAGCCCTGAGCACATTCGCAATAACTTATTTCGGGGAGGGGATGCATTTGTCAAAACCACATAAAAATTAATTAACAGAAAATATTTTGCGAATTTAACGAATAATGCTGACAAATGGGGAAGTATAGATTATTTCTGATGATGTGGGCTTGAAAGAATTTCTACATGTTTGCCTGCGTACCATCAAATGATAATAATAGCAATAAAACCAATTTGTTACTCACTTACAGTTGTTGCTTTACTGTGACTAATTGAAAAAAAAACGAAAAAGAACTTGTTATAAGAAAAGTAAAGAGCCATATGAAAACCTAAGAATAGCAGAAATACAGTCTTACAACAATCAAAACGTATAACGAACAGAAAGTGAAATCCAAAACGAATAGAAATTAATAGAAAATAATCGCATCCAGTGTAAAGATAACAAATACTGATATAGATGAATAAATATGTCCCAAAACGAGACAAAAAAAAATAAAATTAGAAATCAAGTAAAACTTAAAACGGACGGAAGTTGCTATGCACAGGATTAGGGCTACTGTCACCCCCTTCTAAAACTTTTAAAGGGCAATGCGTCATTTTTGAATTGTTGAAAACTATGTGTATTTTGAACAGTGTTTCTTAATTTGTCAAAACATCAACGAAAAAAAAAAGTAAAATTACCATAATAATCAAAATGACTAGAAAAAGCTAATGAAAACAAGCGGAATAAAGGTTGAGATGGCTGGGACTCGTTTTGTGGATGAAGGATGACATTTAAAGTTTAAGAGAGAAAAAACGGGAAATTGAAAAAATTCCGAATATTTCAACTCCCCATCCGGGAGCCTTTATCAACGGAAAAAAAGAAGAGAGAAAACAGAATAAACTTAAATCATTAAAAAAAAAAAAACAACACAACAAGAAAAAGGGAAAAAGTACCAACAAAAGACAACAAACAAATAGCAAATTTAGTTTTTTCGCGTGATTAGCCTCATTACCTGTGTTTAAGTGATACTTGAAACAAAACGATTTTGGTATTATTATATTTATTTTACAATTTTCTAAAAACTTTTGTTCGCTTAATAATACTGGCATGTTTTCTGACTAGATTCAAAAATGAAAATATTGAATTGGTTTCTTGCCGCCCGTAGGCTACACGTAGATAATTTCTTAGACCACACTGCTTTTCCATTCAAAATTTAAGAGAGAAAAACGGGTTGAATTAATCAAGTAGTGAACAAAACGTACTAAAAACAAAACACAACAAAAAACATTAATTAAAAAATATCCGAATATTTTAACTCCATCCGGGAGCCTTTATCAGCGGGAAAAAAAAAGAGGGAAAACAAAATAAATTTCAATCATTTCGTCCATCCATTTGGGGCCAAGTGAAAAGCGGGTCGTCCTGGAATGGGGAGGGAAGAGGTCATAAGGAAGAATTTAAAGACAATTGGGATTTCTTAGGAGGCGTTAAAGAGTGATCCTTAGAGCAGGTTGGGGCTTAGGAGGAGGAGTGTGCGGAGCTGTGTTGACCTCAGGCAGTTTGGTGCTGCTGTAAAGTGTAATTGACACAATAACCTTCAAAAGGTTTAGAGGGATGCAGGGAGAAGTTCATTCTTCATTTTAAGTTTGATTTGATTATTCATTGTAATTTGAGTATTCATTCTAATTTCTGTTCGTATTCGCTTTCGTTTATTCATTGATAATAATTTCTGGTCGTTCTAAGTTTGGATTACTATAGGACTTTATTTCTGCTCGTCTTAGTTATTTTTTGGGTTCTTTACTTTTCTTTGAAGAGCTTATTTTTCAGAATTTTTATTGAAATTAGTTTGAGTTCGTTTTTTTTTCCGAAGTTTTATCATTGTTTAATATTGTGAATATTTGCTCATGTTCTAGTCGATTTGACAAACTAGTCTTTAGATTTAGCTCAACATCCCCCTTAATATTCTCTGAAAGTCTCAACCTAATACCCTTATCCGTTCCTGAGATATTGCAGATGCACCATTTTGACAACTAAGATGCACGTAGCGTCTTTTGATTTATTTCAACACCACAGTCAGTATTTCCTGAAAATTTCTACTTAATGCCCTAAGCCGTTCCTGAGATATGGAAGATGCACCCTTTTGACAACCTGGATACATAGTGTATTTTAGTTGGTTCAACATTCCTTGAAAGTTTTAGCTGCATACCCTTGGCCATTTCTGATATATTTCAGATTAGACTTTTTGACAACCTAGATCCATGTAGTGTCTTTTATTGATTTATTTCAGCATCCCCCTCGATATTACCTGAAACTTTCAACTTAGTACCCTTAGCTGTTCATGCGATATTGCAGATACGACCTATGGACAACCTGGATGTACATGGTATCTTTTGATTTAGTTCAACGTTACCTGAAACTTTCAACCTAATACTGTTAGCTGTTTCTGAGTTATTGTAGGTATGCTCTTTTGACAACCTGGATACATATAGTGTCTCTTAGCCGTACTTGAGATATTGCTAACACACCTTTTTGACAACCTTATGTCTAAATCTCTATTACTGCTACAAACTAGTTACTACATTCAGTTACCTGGGGTGACAAACTGACGAACAACAATCCTTCATCTCGTCCTGTAAAAGTCCATGCATTACGGACACTCATAGTGTCTTTTGATTTAGTCGACATTCCCTGAAATTTATAACTTAATACCTATAAGCGCTCCTTAAATATTGTTCATGTCCCCCTTTTACTTTATAAAACATATGTTTTCCTAATTGCCAATTTACATTGCTTATGGCACTTGCCCTAGGCCTGTAGGGGTCATGTCATCCCTGGAGGTATATTTATTGAACCTTTCAACTATTTTGTACAAAATGGCTATCTCAAAATTTTGCTCAAATGTCTGAAGATTACGGGGAAAGGCGGGTAGCAAAATAGGGCAAGGAGGGTGGGTGGTTGTCCTCCAATCATTTTAGACTCCCAAACAGGAACTAGAACTTTCAATTTTTCAATCGAATGAGCCCCCCTCTGAAGTTTCTACGACCACCCCTCCCATATGAAGGGATTCCGGAAAAATAAATTGCATTAAAGGCTTATGGATATTACCTACAGGCAACGCTAACGCGTTACCTCTGATATCTAGTAGAATATGTCAAGAGCAGCGTCTAATCACGCACTTTGTGACATTTTTAGTGGGTATTGAACCCTATTTTTTATTATGCTTTTTATTTTCAACTGCCGCTTCATAAACTGTGCATAGTGATTTGATATGTTCAGAGTATTTAGAAACCCCACTAATTATATTGATAGCTGTATTTCCTTCCCACTTAAGTTGCTACTTCTAGTCGGTTTATGCTAAAAATCAAAGCCTCTCTAGATTTAACCATTGTGCTTTCTACCTCACCTGTAAGTATAATCCTGGCCAATGCTAATTATTAAATTATTTAATTGACCAGTATTATTGTTAAATTATTATTTTGGTGTTTTCTTAAAGTCTTTTGTGAATGTGTTCTCTAGTTCTGACAATACTTTTGATTACAATCTAGTTGCTGTCATTGTTTATTTTGTATTATTTTTTTTCTCAGTCTCTTCTTTCTTTCCTCCTTTTTCTCAGTCTCTGTTTCTTTCCTCTTTCTGCTCTGTAATTTCCATTTCCCTTCCCAATTTTTCTCTTTATTTTACTTTTTTCATTTAATTGGATGAACTGCTTTTGTATTTCAGCTTCCAATTACTTGCTAGAGGACTCTTTTTTTTTGCACCCTCTTTAGTATGTTACTATAAAAATGTAAACACAAAGCGTGAATAAATTCGAGGAGGGAAATGCGGAATTTGGATGCTTATGTTTTGTTTCTGATTTTGCATTCGTTTTTGTTTTCTAATGCAAAAATGAGAAACTTAACTAGAAATTAAATGGAATACCTTGGTTTCAAATTAAATTAAAGAATGACTATGCATAAGAAGAACAAAAATTACCTTTATTGGAGGGGGATTATCGCCCGATCAGCTCCCCCACTAAATGTTAATCAAATATCGGCAAGGTGAGCTTACTTAATTTGGTTAAGATTCAACTCGAATTTCGCATCAAAATCGGAATTACGAGGTGTAGTCAGGATCAGGAAATTTTTTGTTAGCTGCTCATTACTAGAAAATGTGTCTGATTTTCTCTGCCTAAAATGAGCATATTATAAATTATACAGGACTCTATTTACTTAATTGCTTCATAAAATTAATTTTTCTTAGTTCCTGTTCTGCTTATTTACATATTTTATGTGAATGAAAGTATGACAAACCGATTTTTCGTTTGAAGATGTCATTCTGAGTTTTTATGCAGCCAACGTTTCCTGTGTTACCTCTCTCATGGGCTTACCCAAAATTTGAAAGGGGAGTTGCAATAATTAAAGACGAGTTTAAAATGGGAAAATGACAATTTTGAAGTATTTCTGTTTTCATATAGAAAAAATAAAGAATCACACTGCGCAAAATACCAATTTGCTCTAAAACATTTAGAGATTCCTTTTAATTTTTATTCTGAAATTTTTGAAATAGGTCTCTAAATGTGAAATGTGGCACTAACCGCGGTCCTCATTAACAGGGTTGATATCTTGTTGAACCTTATTTTTTTCTTTTAGGCAGAAGGAAAAGCTGTCTTTTTACTCTGCAACGTATTGTATTCAAGCGAAAAAACAAGTGAAATGGTAGCTGAAATAATGCTGATTCTTGTCCCTCATTTTTTTAACGAAGGCTCGCCCATACTGAAAGGAGCTACTGAGTCCGTATTCGCCAAAGACTTCCCAATTATTTGTGAGTTAGCAGCAGCCAAAATTGATAAAAGATTAAAAATAATAAGGTAATTCTTCTCATCTTGTGCTATTCTAATGAGATTCAGTTGAAAATGCTACTAATGTTGACTGATGTAATCTCGTCTTTTTTTTGCGGTTACCATAACTTTTTTTTTTGCGGTTTTCAAACGATAACTTTTTTTTTAAGGGGTGACCGTATGGAACAAATAGTCGTAGAATACTGAAAAAGGAGCACTTGAATGGAAGGTAAAAGTTCTACTGCTCTTTTTCAACACCAAAACAGATTGCACCATTGCAAGATCGCAATTTCTGCCATTTTGTGACGCAAGTAAAAAAATTTGGCCCAGAGATGGCCAAAGCACTGTCAGCTGTCAGGGCCAGAAGTTACGATATTGCTCGAGATTTTCAATTGTTCACTGTGCTCAGTTTTTACTTTCCACTGCTGATCAGTAGGGAGAAATCGAGCGTTGTCATACACACAGTTTTTCCTGCGTTTTTTTTTAGACAAAGCAGGTTAGCCTTCTCACTGGCCGTGTTTATAAAGTAATTTAAATGTTTCTCGCAACCTTGGAGTTGTATAATATTGTCTGTGGAATCTTAATAGCTGACCATCTAGAGGATAATTTTATGCCATCTGATGTCTTCCGTGAGGATGCGTGAATTCGGAATGAGGTCCATATTACACGTCTCAGATGTTTATCCAGTTCAGTATGGATTCTTGACTGAATAAACTAACAAAGTATTTTACCCGGCTCTGAGAGCTGACAAAAATCTCACTCTTTACCACGGATTCTTACTTCACCTTTTTAAAATTGTCTAATCATTGAGCTTCTTTTCTGAACGAAGTTCGACCACCCTTTCTATAAAAACCTTATATACCTTATATATTGAGGACTGTTGGAGGTTGTCATGTTCAAAGACATAATTTCCGCACTTTTCAACTACGTTGAACAAAATGGCTACTCAAAATTTTGATTGGATTTGTGTGGGTTTATGATGGGCGTGGGGGGTTGCTATTTGCCCTCCAATCACTTTCGACTATCTAAAAGGGCACTAGTCCTTTCAGTTTCTAATTGAATAAACCCTTTCTGGAGTTTCTACGACAAATCCTTCCATTCGAAGTGCCCTGGTCTAAAAAACAAATAAATAAATAATATTTTGTGCCAACATCGTTCTTATTTAGGCAGCACTCTTGTGCTGCTATGAAACATGTCCTTATTTGTTATTATAATAAGATAAATTACAAACAGGAAAAAGACTATGGCTTTTTCTTAGTTTGAATAGAAAGAGACGAACCTCAGAGAATCAAGCAGCTAAGTAAGGCAAATATGCCACCATACCCTAGAAAAGTTTACCGATGATAATACTGGCACTAAAGCTAAGGCTTTAAGCTAACACTATAATATTGCATTAACTTTTACGTCATATATGTTTACAACCTGCGATAATGACGTCATTCACCAATCTTGTACATAAAAATGTAAAAGCTCTCTATTATATCCAGTGCCCAGCTATCTTGGACAAAGAAAGACAGACAACGATGCTGTCAATGTGAAATATCATCATAATGAGCAATTTCCTTGTTGTTCGAGTCAAGGTGCTGTAGGTTTCCTTTATAAGGATTTTAGACAAGGCAGTTCTAATGGTGTACTTTTAGTTCGATCTGACGCTATTTTTAGGAGTTATGGGCTGTTTTATTTCTTAGTATGAGATTTTAATCGTCTCTTGATAGGTTGCTGTTACCGCTGCAACCCTGATGGGACGTGATCTCTTACTATGTTGCCGCTACCGCTTCAACCCTGATATAACACAAAAAAAGATGTATTTTTCGACGCAAAATATGGGGTTTCAGACAAGGCGGTTCTTATTTAAAATCTCATATTTTTCAACGGCTAAAACAAGAATTGGCGAGGTTTGGCTTTTACTAGGTTGTAGCTATCGCTGCAATCACGATCTTGTATACGAAAATATAGTTTTTTGTGAAAAATTTATTTATTTTTGAAGTAGTTTTTTTCGTGCTTACAAAAGGCACTAGATGTAGCAGTTTTTTCTAAATTAACCATTAAACATCTTTGCATGATATTTTGATAGCCCACTAGCCCTGGTAGAAAAGAATGGTTTGGTAGAAATTTGCTTTGTCATTCAAGATGGGGTTCTCTAATTATCCTTTACAAGGTTTTCGACCATACCGATTCCAATGGTGTAGTTTTTGATTCGATTAGACACCAATTTTGAGTTTTTGTCAAATCACCGTAGTTTTCTTTTCGTTAGGGACTTTCATTTTTAATTTGAACGGAAAAAATACTTACCATTCCTGAATCCCTGTCGGATGGTAATTTTCTGTCATTACACAGTATTTTTCCAAATGTGTTTTTCAACTTTTTTTTACTATGGGCTGTAGTTCGCCTCAACTGCTGCAACCATGACACAAGGAAAAACAGCTGTTTCTTAGTCGGAATAGTAAAAGCTGAACCACAGGGAATCAGGCAGCGAGGTCAGTCAAAAATGGCACCGTATCCCAGAGAAACAACTTTCAAAAGGTGTTTACGTTATAATATCTAGTCAAAAGATAAGTGTGTTGCATCGCCATGCATAAGATTATTTATTTTGATGTTTCAGTTACTATTGGCTAGAGTTTTTTTTTTTGTTATAAAATTAAAAAAAAAGGCCTGTATTATATTAAATTTTAGTTACTATAGATACTATGTGATTTGTTCTTTATTAGATTTCATACATCTCTATAATCATGATTTCGATGTCCGCATTTACATTGAACAATATAGATGCTTTATGTAATTAATTAATTAAAAAAAAACGTTCCGAAAAATAAGATTTTCAAAGAAAAGTAAAGGTCATTTTAAACTTAAGCTCAGCAGATACAAATACCTGTTAAAATTCAAACTCAAAACGACCAGACATTACTATTAAAGAATAAATGAAACGCAAAACGAACAGAAATTAAATAAACAATCATAGCAAAAACATACAACAAGTAATAATATAAATGAATAAATAGATCTTAAAGCGAGTAATGCTTAGATTGAATATGAAAATCAAGCTTAAAACGAAAAGAAAAAATTTCCTATTGAAGCATAAATGAAACTTAAAAACGAACAGAAATTAAATAAACAATCAATGCAAACAAACATACAATAGATATTGATGTAAATTAATAAATAAATCTTAAAAACGAGTGAAACTTATACAAACAGGAATTTGGGTATCATAGAAACATTTTGAACTGATGAGCTTTCAGCAATTAATATCATTATACATCAAATATTCAGTTTAATTTATTAGCTCTTTTTAAAGTTGTTCAAGACGAATATAGTTTCACTACAAACAAGTGGTTGGATACTGCCTCCTTCCTTAACTGTAAATAAAAACCAAGAGCCTACTGCGTCATTGGAGCTTAACTGAAAACGAATTATTTTACAAATATTTTCTTTTCCAGTTCTTACAGCATTGAAAGTAAAAATAAAATTACAGTGAAATAAAATTCTTGAACTGAAGGATCTTTCAACAATTAGTATCATTATTATCAGATATTCAGTTTGAAAATATTTATACTTTCCAAGACTGTTCAAGACGCACATTGTTTTCAGTAAAGTGCCAATGACGCAGTAGGTTTTAGACTTTACAGTGAGAGAAGGAGGTGATACCCAAATTCTTGTTTGTAGTGATTTTTGTTCGTTTCAAGCTTGATATGCATATTCAATTTAATTTTCACTCGTTCTAAGATTAATTTAATAATTTACATTTATATCTATTGTATGTTTGTTTGCACTGATTGTTTATTTAATTTCTTTTCGTTTTAACCTTGATTTTCATATTCAATCTCAGCATTACTCGCTTTAAGATCTATTTATTCATTTATATTATTACTTGTTGTATGTTTTTTGCTATGATTGTTTATTTAATTTCTGTTCGTTTTGGGTTTCCTTTATTCTTTAATAGTAATGTCTGGTCGTTTTGAGTTTGAATTTTAACAGGTATTTGTGTCTGCTGAGCTTAAGTTTAAAATGGCCTTTACTTTTCTTTGAAAAACTTATTTTTCGGATTTTTTTTTTAATTAATCTGTGTTTGTTTTCGATTGCCAAAAGTTTCAAGTTTTTAAAAATTCCTTATTTCAAAATCAAACTTTAAAAAAAATCAGATGTTCATCAAAGTATCAAACTGGTATCAAAGTAACAATATCAAAGTGAAAAAGTGGGTTTTTGTCAACCTTGGAGTTTTTATTATCTGAGCTTTGAACTATTTTTAACAAAATGGTTATCTCAAAATTTTTATCGGTTGGGTTTGGGGAAAAAGGGCTTGGGGTGGGGTAATTAACCTTCGGTCTCTTTTGAATCTTTAAAAGTGAACTAGAACTTTCTATTTTCAATCAAATGAGCCCTCTCTGAAGTTTATACGAGCATCCCTTCTATAAGAACCATATATATCCCAGAGTATAAGTTACAACGCCTATCCCTGGGCCCTGGGGGGTTGTGTCGACCCGGAGTTTTAATGTCTGATGGTTGAACTATTTTTAACAAAATGGTCACCTCAAATTTTTATCGGATGGGTTTATCCATCCGATAAACCCAAGGTTGTGGAGGGCGGGAGGGGCTAGTTGCCCTCCGATCTTTTTCACTCGGAGAAAATGAACTACAACTTTTAATTTCCATTCAAATGAACCCTCTCTGAAGTTAATACGAGCATCCCTTTCATAAGCACCACATACGGCCCCAAGACATAGCTTACAATGGCACCCCCCCGGCCCTGGGGGGGGGGGGGGGTCTGTCGACCCCGGAGTTTTTGCTATCTGACCTTTGAACTATTTTGAAAAAATGGCTCTCAAAGTTCTAATCGGATGGGTTTGAGGAAAATAGGGCGTGGAGAGGGGGGCTAGTTTCCCTCCGATAGCTTTTGACTCTTAAAAGGTGAACGAGAACTTTCAATTTCCAATCACATTGAGCCATCACCGAAATTCATACGAGGATACCTTCCATAAGGACCATATATTCTAGCAGAACAATACTTACAATGCCTGTCCCGGGCCGTGGGGGGGGGCTGTAGACACAGGAGTGTTTCTTGTCAGACCTTTGAACTATTTTTAACGAAATGGCATACGTAAAGGAGTTTTTGTTATATGATCTTTGAACTATTTTAACAAAATGGCTACCTTAAATTTTTATCAGATGCATTTGGGGAAAAAGGGCTTGGGGGGGGGCTAGTTGCCCTCGATCACTTTTGACTCTTAAAAAGGACACTAGAACTCTTGATTTCCAATCGAATGAGCCCCCTTTGAAGTTTATACGACGATCCCTTCTATATGAAGTGTCTCCTGGGAAAAAAATAAATTGAGTGTGGGGGGAGGCTAGCTGCCCTCCAATCACTTTTGACTCTTAAAAAGTGAATTACAACTTTCAATTTCCAATCAAATGAGCCCTCTATGAAGTTTATACGAGCATCCCTTCCATAACAACCATATATACCCCCAGGGAATAACGTACAGCGCCTACCCCCGGGCCCTGGGGGGCTGTGTCGACACCGGAGTTTTTGTTATCTCAGCTTTGAACTATTTTTAAGAAAATATCTATCTCAAAATTTTTACCTGATGTATTTAAAGCTTGGAGGGGGGGGGGTAGTTGCCCTCCGATCTCTTTTGACTCTTAAAAAGTGAACAAGAACTTTCAATTTCCAATCGAATGAGTCCTCGCCGAAGTTTATACGAGCATCCCTTCCATAAGAACTATATATGCCCCTAGAGCATTACTCATAACGCCTGCCTCCGGGCCCTGGGGGTTGCGTCGACACAGGAATTTTTCTTATCTGACCTTTGAATTATTTTTAATGAAATGGCTATTATAAAAATTTTATCGGATAGGCTTGGGGAAAAAAGGGTGTGTGAGGGGCTTGCTGATCTCGGATACCTTTTGACTCTTAAAAATGGAACTAGAACTTTCAATTTCCAATCAAATGAGCCCTCTCTGAAGTTTATACGAGCATCCCTTTCATGAGAACCATATACGCCCCCAGGACAACACATACAACGCCTATCCCCCGGGCCCTGGTGGGAGTTTTTGTTATCTAATTTTTGAACAATTTCCAAAAAATGGCTATCTCAAAATTGGGGGGGCTAGTTGCCCTCCCAATCTGTTTTGACTCTAAAAACTGAACTAGAACTTTCAATTTCCAGTCAAATGAGCCCTCTCTGAAGTTTTTACGAGTACCCCTTCAATAAGAACCATATATTCCCCCTGGGTATAACTGACAACGCCTGCCCTCGGGCCCTGGGGGGCTGTGTCGACCCCGGAGTTTTCGTTATATGGTCTTTGAACTATTTAAAAAAAAGCTGTCTCAAAGTTCTTATCGGATAGGTTTGAGGAAAAAAAGGGCGTGGAAGGGGGGGGGGGGCTAGGTGCCCTGCAATCTCTTTTGACTCTTAAAAAGTGAACCTGAACTTTCATTTCCAATTAAATTAGCCCTCTTTGAAGTTAATACGAGCATCCCTTTCATAAGATCCATAGATGCCCCCAATTCATAACTTACAACGCCTGCCCCCGGGCCCTGGGGGGTCGTGTCGACATCGGAGTTTTTGCTATATGATCTTTGAACTATTTTTAACAAAATAGCTATCTCAAAATTTTTATCGGATGCATTTGGGAATAAAAGGTTTCGGGGGAGGAAGCTGGTTACCCTCCGATGTCTTTTGACGCTTAAAAAGTGAAATAGAACGTTCAATTTCCAATCAAGTGAGCCCTCTCTGATGTTTGTACGAGCATTCCTTCCATAAGAACCATATATGCCCCCAGGGCATAACTTATAACGTTTGCCCTGAAGACTCTGGGGGAGTGTCCTGCTCAAACGTATAATTTCCAGAACTTTCAACTACGTTTAACAAAATGGCTATATCAAAATTTTGATTGGATATGTTTGGGGAAATGGTGGCGAGGAAGGGGTGTTAGTTGCCTTCCAATCTCTTTCGACTATTAAAAAGGGAACTAGCCATTTAAATTTCCAATCGACTTAGCCCTTTCTGAAGTTTCTACGACAACGCTTTCTATAAAAACCTTATATGCCCCCAGGGCATAAATTACAACTCTTGCCCTGAGGGCTGTGGGGGGATTGTTATTCTCAAAGACCTAATTTCCTGAATTTTCAACTACGTTGAACAAAATGGCTATCTCAAAATTTTGAGATAGCCATTTTATACGATTTGATGTGTTTGGGGAAAGGGTGGGCGTGAGAGGGGTTTCGTTGCCCTCCAATCTCTTTCGACTATTAAAAAGGGCACTAGCCCCTTGAATTTCCAATCGAACGAGTCCTTTTTGAAGTTTCTACGACAAAGCTTTCTATAAAACCTTATATGCCCCAGGGCATAAATTACAACCCTTGCCCTGAGGGCTGTGGGGGAGTCTCTTCCTCAAAAACATAATTTTTTATCTGGAAATCAACTACGCTGAACAAAATGGCTATCTCAAAATTTTGATTGGATGTGTTTGGGGAACTGGTGGGCGTGGAAGGGGTGTTAGTTGCCTTCCAATCACTTTTGACCCTTAAAAAGGGCACTAAAACTCTCGATTTCCAATCGAATGAGCCCCCTTTGAAGTTTCTACGACGACCCCATCCATATGAAGTGCCTCTGGGAAAAAAAAAATAAAATTCTTCTGATTAAAAAAACACTTTTTCCACAAAATAAGTTTTTCAAGGAAAAGTAAAGAACTCCATTGAACCGAAAATGAGCAAAAATAGAATCAAATAATCTTCCAAGCGTAAAACTGCCACAAGTCAGCATCAATGAATAAATGAAGCCCAAAACGAACAGTGACTACAATAAATAACCGAGTCAAACTCAAAACTAGCAGAAATTAACATGAGTAGGGCTCACAACCCCTATGCCTTCTCAAGGTCAGAACATAATTTGCACTTAACTGGAGAAATATAAATATTTTCACTTTTATAACTTTAATAAACCAAAAATTATTAAGATTTTACAGAATATATATGAACATATATATATTAAACTGACCATGCACATTCATTTGTAATTTTTGTTCGTTTTGGGTTTCATTTATTTATTGATGCTGATTTATGGTAGTTTTACGCTTGTTAGATTATTTAATTCTATTTTGCCCATTTTTGGTATAATGGAGTTCTTTGCTTTTCCTTGAAAAACCTATTTTGTGGGGGAAAATGTTAAAATTAATTTCTGTTCGTTTTATGTTGACACAGTCTTTTTCAGGGAAACTCGTTGGAAAGCTGATTGCCCTCCAATCACTTTTGGTTCTTAGAAAGGGCACTAGAACTTTTAATTTCCAATCAAATTAGCTCGTTTAAAATATCAATGATAATACTAGTTATAATAGAGCTGCGCTGTCTATGATATTATTTCAACTTATTGCCCTTGGTATCATTAGTTACAGTAACCGTAAAAGTAGTATTAAAAGTATGCATAATGTTTTCTGGCTTGTTCAAAATCAGCCACAACTTACGCTGAAAGGTCTAACTTAAAAATGTAAGCCTTTTTTGTGATACTGCTTTGTCACCCTTTTGACAATCTACATGATCATAGGTTCTTTTGATTTAGTTCAACATCTGCCTAAGTATTCCTTGAAAGCTTCAACTTAATACCCTTAGCTTGTGTAGTAGCAGTATGTACATATCATCTTTGGATTTTTTTTTTTCAACATCCCCATCAACACCCGATGTTCCAACTTAATACACAAATCATTCTTAAGATACGTTCTTTTGACAGTCTAAGTGCACATAGTGTCTTTTGTTATTTTTGTTAATTTTAGCTTCATAGACTTAGCCTTAATAGTAGTAGTATCACAGTAGTTGCGGTGGTAGTAGGAGAAGTAGTTGCAGTTAGACCCCGGCGCCGCGCCGGCGGATCGACCGAACGCCGCCGACGAGAGGCCCGGTCGAACGCCGCCGTGTCGTAACGCCGCCGGCACGCCGCCGCCGGCAGAGGCGGCGGCGTTCGGTCGACTTTAAATTATTTTTACGGCAATTCTTTATTGCGTCAACCGCAAAGTCGGAGCTTTTCCTTCTCGTGTGGTTTAGTATTTCGATTTTCCTGATTAGAAATCAAGCAGAGCTTGCACTATCCCCGAATTTTCGGATATTTCCCCGAAAATTTATGCGTCACCCCGAAAAAAATTTGGTTCCCCGAATCCCCAAAAATCACGCAATCACAGTGCCACCCCTAGTGATTTATCACCAGTGACTTTCTCTGTCAAATATTACTTTGTATACCATAATTCTTCACTACTCTCTTGTTCATTAATTTTCGTCTCTTTTGTTACTTTGCATAAAAACCAGACAGATGCAATATGCTATTGCAAATATTGCAATATACACAGTTCTTCATATGTTGACAAAAAAAAGTATCGCCTTTATGAAATGAGTTTAAATCATTTCGAATGCAGTTTCCCAATCGCTATTTCTTACATCATTCGTAGTCAAGAATTTTATTTTCAAGTTGAATAGAATTATAGAACGTATTCACTACTATACAGCTTCAGCCTTTTGTTGGATTTTGAAATTGACAGCTGACAGATTGTTTCTACAGCTGAATTGTAAGTTTGCAGATTTTTTTTTTTTTTTTGCTGTTTTTAGATAAGATTTTCTTAATGTTTAATACTCAATTATTGAACACCTGATAGAAAATACAATCTTCTTTCTGGAACATTTTTACCCCCCCCCCCCAAAAAAAAAAAACCTTCGGTTGAGACAAAATTTAGCTATAGACTAAGCTATGTACAAGGTTGGGGAATTAAAGATTGACCCGGAAGTTACCCCAAAAATATGATTCATAAATAAATTGTAAATTATTGCCTATAGGGGAGGGGGATAGGGGGCTATCATTTTTAAATGATAATACCTCATTTTTTTTTTATTGAAAGCAGGGATGCCAAAAAGATAATTATTTTTTTCATTAAAAGTGGAGACAGAAGAAAATGATATCAAATTCCCTGGGAAACCATTGAAATATTTTGATAGACCCAGGGACCCCCATTAGGACTTGTTCATTGTCTTGGATATTTTGCGATTTCTCATAGGCTACTGGCCTAATTTGGCTTTTGTGTTTGCTCCCTTTTAATTAGATTCTTTGGATCTTATGGAATGCCATGGCGAATCTATCACTCAGTTTTCCAATAATTTGAGGTATATCTGAATAATTTCGACATTTTTCTTGTTGTTTTTGTACCCCTTTACTCATACCCTCAATTTTTTTTCAAGGAACACTAAGCTGTTTAACGTTATTTTGCGTGTTTGTTTGAACCATATAGTGACTTTGTTAATTATTCAGTAAATTGTTTTTCTAATGAAAGCTGAGACGGTATCCTATCAAGGTGGTATCCAGAGGGGGGGGGGGTAGGGAGGTATTATATTTAAATGATAATAGTTCAAAATTTTATTTATTGAAATCAGGGATCCAAAAAGCTCATTTTTTTTTTAATTTAAAGCAGAGACGGCATCCTATCAAGGTGGTATCCAGAGGGGGGGAGGGGGGTATTGAGCTATCATATTTAAATGATAATACCTCGATTTTTTTTTTAAGCTGGGGTGCCAATAAGTTCATTATTTTTTTTTTATTTAAAGCAGAGACGGTATCCTATCAATATGGTATCCAGAAGGGGGGTATAGGGAGTTATTATATTTAAGTGATAGTACCTTGATTTTTTTATTGAAAGCAGGGATGCCAAAAAGTTGAAAAGTTGACAAAATTAACAAGATTTTCGTGAGTTATACTTGATACAGCACTTGCATGGTTTTATCGTCCAAAGGGAAAGGGGCATATGCGTCCAATCCGGTTTTTTTTTTCTATTGATGAAACGGGTTTACTTTGAAAACATTCATTCATATGTACCAGGCAGATTCACAGTAAAACGAATTGGTGTGACGAAAGCGATATCGACATCCCCACCTAACGTTGCGCTCGAGTAACAATGGCGCCCTTGGTCCAGTGCCCAAGTTACATTAAAAGGCCAGGTCATAATAAAAGCTTTCAATTTGGGAGGTTCAAGGAGGAGTCTTTGACAGTCTTATGACCTCAGGGTACTAGATGTTGCAACGTTCTTACGTATCTACAGTGGTTTAGAAAATTCGGTCACCCCACAAATGATTACCAAAAATATGCACAAATGTAACATTTGGAATATTATAACACTTTTTTTCAAAGCTTTGAAGAAAAGCAAAAAAGTCTAAATACCCCTAACTACGCTTGAAAGCTATTTTAAAAAGAAACTCTTTGGAGATTTCCATGGATATGACCATAGCAGAAGCTTTGAGCCTGGGTGGGGATCAAAGAGGAGTCTTTGAGTATTTTGACCACACGTGACTTATTGTTGTGACTTTCTTAAATTTGGTAATTTTTGTGAGTATTTGGAAATCAAAGCTTAAACTCAATAACTGATACTAAGTGTCCTAACATTTTGCTTGGATTAAAAGTGACGAACAAGGAAGAAAATCTCAACATCTTCCTGGAGCTACTTCAGTCTGCATATTATTTCATTTAATTACACTTAAAACGGATGAGCTTTTCATTTTCTACCTAAGAAAATAGCTGGCACTTCATTTTTCTTCATACCGAATAAACTATTAAGTGTTTTTTGTGTCATTGTAATTGAAGTGTTCTCATGTGAAGTGTTCATCATGTATTTTTCAATTTGATAAATTTACTCCTTTTAGATACAGTTTATAATTTGACTGATATTAGGTATTTATCAGTTTATAATTTGGAATGAATCCCCAAAAGAAAAAATGAATAATATCCAAAGAGCAGCCAAAAGCGATAAAAAAGCAGCAGTTCAGCCTTAGCCTACATGACATATATTCTATAAAGAAGCCAAAAAAAACTTTAAAATGCATTTTTTTTAAATTGTAATTAAAAACCAGTTTTTAATACAAGAAGGCTTCTTAGGAATCCAAAAGAGCAAAAAAAAAAAAAAAAAAAAAAAAAAAAAAAAAAAAAAAATCAATATCAAAGTCGCCCATTTCAACTGTTTTAAATGTGACAAAACAGATATAGGCAAAGGGCATTATGAAAAAAATTAAGCTTCTAAATTCAAAGTTATATTCAAAGTTTTTACCCAGATAACTGACGAATTTTGTGATACGGTATTTGAAGTTTTATATGCAGTAATGCTCGATGAAAAAAACTACTAATTTTGATAATTATTTATGTTAAGAATACATAGCTAATAGATACTTCAACTACTCGTATTATGCAAGGGTTCTGAAACGCCACAGCCATTTCGTTTCTACCAGATTTCTACTTCTCTTGATGAATAACGAAGAAGACCATTTTCCAGCCAGCGACTTGTGAATTTTTGAACTCATGAATAGGCTCTAATCTGTTGTAAATTTAAGCTGTGATTTGAGAAAGACTGATGAAAACATTAATGTTTGCTGTCAGCATTGATCGCGCCTGCGGCGCGCCGCCGGCGTCTTACCGGCGACGCGGCGCGGCGTGCTGTTTTTTGCCCCGCCGCCGCCGGTCTTCCCTCATCGGCGCGGCGCCGGGGTCTAGTTGCAATGTTAGTGTTGAATTAGTAGTAGTAGCAGCAGTATCAATAGTAGTAGTAGCATCTACATCTTGCCTTTTGATCAGTTGAACATCCCTTTCACGATGCCCCGGAAGTTTCACCTCGGCACGGTAAGCCGTTCCAAAAATATTGCTGATTTGCGCTTTTGACCTTCTTTTGACGCCCTTTTCATCTTAATGCTCTAAGCCTTACAGGCTGTTGCAATTGAAGTAGTAATTGGAGTAGTTTAGCAGCAGTAGCAATATCTGTAAAAGTAGCAGTGGTAGTAATGTTAGTAGTGACATACATAAATTACCTTTTTTTTCAATTGATCTTCCCCTTTAAGTATTCTCTGAAAGTTTCAACTTAATACCCAGATCTATTCTCGAGATATGGCCTTTTGACCTTCTGCATGCACATAGCGTGTTTTGATTTAGTTCAACGTTTCCTCTGATGTTTATTTCCATATCCTCAGCCTTAGTAGTACCCGCTACAGAAGTAGTAGTTTTAGTGACCACAATGGTAGTAGTAGTTGTGGTAGCAGTAGAAGCAGCGGTAGTTGTAGTAGTATTAGTAGCGTGCAAATATTACCTTTTTGGTCAATTGATCATCTCCCTTACCATTCCCCGAAAGTTCCAAATTAATATACTCAGTCATTCCTGAGTTGCGCCCTTTTACCTACCTATATCTACATAACATGTTTTGATTTAGTTCAGCATTCCTTGAAAGACTCACCTTAATGTCCTTCGTATTTTGGGAAAGTAGTAGTCAAGCATGCATACCTTTTCTCAATAACGTATACTATATGTAAACATATAGGCTAGTATATGTTACGTTGCTCTCAAATCACTTTTGATTCTTAAAAAGGGCACTATAATATCCAATTTCAAGTCAAATGAGCCCCATCTGAAGTTTATACAACCCATTCCATAAAAACCTTCTATATCCCCAGGGCATAACTTACAGTCCTTGCCTAGGGCTCTAGGGGTTTGTGTCAACCCTGCAGGCATTGTTATATGTTCTTTGGACTATTTTGTTTTAGAATGGATATCTTACTATATCAATCAGAAGCTTTTTATGAAAGAGGGGTAGTTAGGGGGGGGGGGGCTAGTTGACCTCCATCACTTTTGACTCTTAAAGGGGAACTAAAAATTCTAATTTCCAAACAAATGATCCGCCTCTAAAGTTTATACAACCATCCCCTCCATAAAAACCTTAAATGCCCCCGGGATAACTTACAACTCTTCCCCCCACGTTTTGGTGGCTTGTAACAACCCCAAAAGCCTTTTTATATTCTCTTTGGACTATTTTGAATAAAAGGGCTGTCTCAAAATTTCTATTGTCTGTATATCGAGAAAAGACGACATTTGGGGGGGAGTAGCTGCCCTCTGATCACTTTGACTCTTAAAAAGGGCACTAAAACTTCTGATTACCTTTCCAACGAGACCCCTCTGAAATATATACGACCGCCCTTTCTATAAAAACCTTATATGTCCCCTTGGCGTAACTTACAAACTTTGCCCTGAGGGCTGTGGGGTGGATCATCCTCAAAGAGATAATATTCGGACCCTTCAACAATGCTGAACAAAATTGTTATCTCAAAATTTTGATTGGATGTGTTGTGGGAAATGATGAGGGTGGAGCGGAGGGGGGCTCGTTGCTCTCAGATCACTTTTAACTCTTAAAAAGGATACTATAACTTCCGATTTCAAATCAGATGAACCCCAGCTGAAGTTTATAGGCTGCAAACAGCCATTCCATAAAAACCTTGAATATCCCCAGGGCATAACTTGTGACCCTTGCCTCAGGGCTCTGGGGGGTTGTGTCAACCCTAGAGTCACTGTTATATGTTCTTTGGACTATTTTGAACAAAATGGCTATCTGACAATTTCAATAAGATGTGTTTGGTGAAAAGAAGTGCATTCGGGGGAGGGGCTAGTTGCCCTCTATAACTTTTTACTCTTAAAAGGAACTATAACTTCCAATTTTCAAGCAAATGAGACTCCTCTAAAGTTTATACAACCATCCCTTCCATAAAAACCTTAGATGCCCTCGGGCATAACTTACATCCCTTGCCCCCAGGCTCCGGGGGTGTATTTCAACCCAAATGCCTTGTTATATGATCTTTGGACTGTTTTGAATAAAATTGCTATCTTAAAATTGCAATCCGATGCATTTCGGGACATCACGACGTGTTTCGGGGGGGGGGGGGTAGCTGCCCTCCAATCACTCAGAATCTTAAAAGGGCACAAGAACTTATGATTACAAATCCAATGAGCCCCCTTCGAATTTTTTACGATCACCCTTTCTATATAAGCCTTATATGCCCCCAGGGCATAACTTACAACCCTTGCCCTGAGGACTGCTGGGGAGTTGTCATCCTCAAAGACTTAATTTCCTCTTCAGACTACGTTGATAAAAATTGCTATCTTAATTTTTTTTTGTTGGATTTGTGTGGGTTAATGATGGGCGTGGGGGAGGGGCTATTTTCCCTCCAACTCTTTTAGGTTTCAAGGATTCGAGTTCAACGCACTCTGTGGCAATGATCGTTCACCGGCTTTGACCTTAACAAAGGTAGCCTCCACAGCCTTTTTTAGTTCGCCATAAGTATTTTTACATTAGTGTACATATCATGGTAAATATACTAATATGTAACAGCATACATACCTTCGTGTGAAGTTTGTTCTAGGTAATTTGAACAGAGAAAATGGCAAAATAAGGAATTTTATTTAAATAGTCTAGGGCTTAAGAATTTTTTGTGTATTTTTTGAATTTAATGATTTTTGATAAACAGTTTTTTATTTTAATTGAGTTCTTTTTTATGTGTAACTTCGTAGGAACGCTTCATAAAAACAGATTTTTTTTATGACGTCATAAAAAATTTGCCGTTATTACGCTTTTAGGATTGAGCATTTATTCGAAGCTCTAGATCTGTTTTTTTCGTCAAAAATGTATTTCGAGTAATGTAAAGAAGTATTTGATGAAATCGTAATCAGCAAATTAATGATTGTCAAATGTTCATATGTAACCTAGGTATGTTTTATAAACACAATAAAAGCTATCAGAGTTAAAAAGCCATTATGCATTACACTGCCCCAAGAGAAGAAGAATGAGGTAGTTCATGAAAACTCTAGGGGAGTTGGCATTTGGATGTCCAAAATTTCTGCTGCTTCAAAGAAGATTTTTTTTTTTAGTATAATATAACATCAAATAGAGCATTATCAAAATTAATATACATCTTAAAATACAAGAAACATCAGAATATATGCATATATGTTATAAATGTGCCCATTTGAACTTTTATTTGTCTTATCATTCTGCAATATTTCCTTGCCGTCTTAAGTGTTTTATTTTCGAACTATTTAATGCAGTGCATTCAGTGTTGAATTTTCGTCATTGAATATTTGCTATTGAAAAGGTTCTGTTTGTCTTACTATGTCAATGGGCTATGTATTTCTTAGTATGGAACGTGATCGTCCTTCACTAGACTCTTTTTTTAGGAGTTGGGGGGGGGTTTATATTTCTTTACATTGGAGTGATCGTCTCTTACTAGTTGCTAGCTACCGTGCACCCGGATAACAACAGTAAAAAGCCTAGGCTTTTTCTTCATTGGAATAGTCAGAGACGACTCAAAAATCAGGCAGCTAACTAAGTCCGATATAAGCAATGGTTTGTTCTTCTAATGATCATCTTTTAATTGTGCGTTTCTTACTAGGTTGCTAGCTACCACTGCAACCCGGATTATATAATTAATAGGTTGGTAGCTACCGATGCAACCTAGATATTCTTATTTCTGCTACTATGGGGCTAAGGGCTCGATGTTTACTGCAAAACTAGCAAAACAGTTTTAAGTCTGATGAAGAATTTAACTGATGTGTCAAAAGTAAGGGTGCAATTCGGACGATTTTGTTTTGGCCATTGTACTTGGTATGGGAAATAATAGTATGCATATGGTTTAAATCATACCTTTGTTTTGTCGCCGTTTGGTCTAGTGCTAGGATAAGTTAACTTTCACTTAGGAGGACCGGGTTTCGATGCCCGGTGTGGTAAAATTTTTAACTCTATAATCTTCGAACATCGAACCTTTTATAATTTATAATGATGTATAATTAATCTGTAATCTCTCACTATAGGTGAAGGTTGCCTATGCAATTATTTAATATACATACTGTAATCTCACTATAGTTTAAGTTTCCTATCCAGTTAGCTATAGGGAAGAGTCGATCTTTATTATACCGTGGGAAAGGCATCAAAATGTGCAGTTTTTGGTGAGAAAATTTATTCTCTTTTAGAAATAAATTTATTTTAGTTACGATAGATTTTTAACCCAATTTAATTTCCTTTTAAAATGAGCTATTGAACAACCCTCTACGATGTTCCAGTGCCAAGCTATCTGTGGAAAAGAAAAAGAAAAAAGAAAAAAATATCCCGTTTGTGGAGAATAACGTGTAAAAGTCTATTTTCCTTGATTTTCAAGCCATATATTTTCTTTGTTATCAAGCCTAAGGGCGGTAAGTTTCCTTTATAGAGATTCGACAAGGTGGTTCTATTGTGTACGTTTTGTTTTGATGCTGAGCCTCTTTTTTTAGGAGTTGGGGGGTTTTATTAATTTCTTAACTTTGGAGGTGATCGTCTCTTACTAGGTTGCTAGCTACCGCTGCAACCCGGATTACTAGCTACCGCTACAACCCGGATATGGCAAAAGTCTACACTGTAAAAAAAAATTGTTTGAGATTCAACAAGAATTGTTTGTAATGTTTATCAACAACAAAATTGGAATTTCAACACCTAAAAATCGGTGAATTGAATATTAAAGACCTTATTGGGATTCCCTGATCATTACTGAATTTCCAATTTGTTGAGAAACAAAAATGTTGGATTCCCATACCCGAATTGAATTTTCAAACACAACACGTTGGATTTTAAGATCCCTATTGGATTTCCATCTGGTTTGTTGGATTCCTGTTCTTTAATTGGATTTTCATCACTAGCTTTGTTCAATTTATTAGGCCTTTACAATCTGACTTCTAGGTTTTATTATTCGGCTTCTCCTCCTAGTTTTGAACCATCAACCATATTTTTTGTTGGATTTCCAGTTGTTCCATTGGATTTCCGTCGCTAGCGTTGTTCGTTCTCCTAAGCCAACAGTTTAATATCTTTAAACTGTTAAAGGGAATCTTGGGAATTATTTTCATGATTCCCTTTCTAGTTTCAGGAGCATCAATAAATACCAAATAAATACTCATTTATTTTACAAAAGAAAACAGATTTCTCCCAGATAGTATAGCACCTCTTGACACCTATACTTTTTCATGGTAGAAATCAGCAGTTCGACTGCTTAAACAGCAGGCCGACAGAAGAGATCGGAGTCAGAAATATCTTCACATCAGGAAATACAGTGACACGCGAACCTAAAACAAAGATAAAATGAAATTGATGCACAAATAAAAGAGAAAGATTCCCCTCCCTCCTTTTTTAGAAGTCCAGGACTGAGCGGTTGCAATAATTATGCCACGAATCCTGTCTTTTCTGAATACCTTTAAATTACCAATCAGATTGTATTGAAATCAATTTTCGAGTCAAACTTAGAACGAACTGAAATCACTAATCACAGGAGTTGGGCTACTGCAATTTACAGGAAGTAAAATCTCTATAGCAATTGAGGTGACTGGATTAAACTAATGAAAATGAACTGACAGTTTAATATACGGTTATATTAAATTCTGGAAATCAGAGTAACTCAAAAATCAAATTTAGTATTTTTTTTTCTGATAACCCAAAAACTGAGGTGTTAGCCTGATATCTACAAAAATTTCGCATTTTCCTGGGAAATATGTGCTTGTTTTTTATTGTGTGTGTGTGTTTTTTTTTTTTTTTTTTTTTTTTTTTTTTTTTTTTTTTTTTTTTTTTTTTTTTTTTGAAAGAGTAAGTGCATCAAACCGATTGTCGTAATTTATTGAGAAAGGGCCCATTCCAAAAGAAATAGCAAGTTCTACTGTCCTTTTAAGTACCAAAAGAGGTAAAAAACCACCGACAATTGCCTATCTCTGCCATTTTGTCCCACAAAACAATAGTTTTAGCCTGTAAAGGGCCAATTTATTATCGATCAAAAATTCTGAAGTTGCGAATTGACCCAGAACCATCGAAATCCTATTCAAATAGCCTCCCAGTTTGAGAGGCCGTAATTGCACATGGTGGCCCACTCGTTCTTGAACTTTAATGCAGTGGGATTGGAAATGTGTTTGGTGGCTGGGAGGATTCCTCTTAGTTTTCAACTTATATTCCTAATTACAAAAAAAGCTTTAAGTAAGAAGTAAGAACCTGAGAATTCCACGTTATATGATGTGCTTCTCCTTTTTTAATCCTGTACCAAGGATTTCGGTAGTACTTTTGGGCTTTAGACCGCAAAACCATTTCAAGGGAGCAAAACAGAATTAAAAAGCTTTTTATTTACGCTTAAAGTTAGATTCACACTTTCAAAGTCATTTTTAACAATATGAGCATGAATTCTAAGTCTTTCTCAAGAGGGGTTGCTATTTGTCGGAGGCTGAGGACTGTCAAATTATCGACAAAAAATACAAATAACGCTTTTCGCTAAGGGACAATTAAAATGACGAGAAAGGCAAGGAGACCTGATTTAGTACAAGTTATAGAAGAAAGATCAGTTTTGTCCGTTCGAGGAGACAGATTGCTTTGGTAATACCTGAATTAAATCTAAGTAACAATAAAAGTATGTATAATAGTCATATTATTAAGCATTGGGATTCATTCAGCTAAAGTTTTTGAGTCCTTACTGAGTTTTTGAGTTTACTGAGTCTCAAGTCGGATAGCAGAAGTGCAGTTTTAACTGGAAGGAATGAATAGAAATTAATTTAATTTAGTCTCTTCAACACATTAATATGAAAATACGTAAATTTAGTTGCTTGGGTTTGTTTCTATTAATTTATCTCCTTTTTTCAGGAAGTCAAAATTATTTATGTCTGACAAGGAAAGTCACAATATTTTCATTGAAAAGGCGGTTCATTTAGTTGGTACTACTGGTGATGCAGTAACAGTAGTTTCCCATCTGTTAATTTTAAGCACAGTAGATCTACCTGTTAAACAAGCATCGTCTATTATTGAAATTCTTCTTGCAAAATCCAATGAAGTTGTAGTATGTATTTTTACTATTGAAACTATTTATTTATTATTGTTGATTTTTCACTTAAAATAGGTGGATGGAGACTCCATCTATTTTCATGTGTAGGTATTTATATCTCTCATTATTGTCGTAGTAAGCAGGATTGAACCATACTTTTCGTACAGCCTGCTGTTTGAAATACGGTCAGTCAGTCGGGTACCCAAAACAATCCGTAGGTAGTTCCTCTGGAAAACATCTAGCACATATTCCTCTGTTATTTGGAGCGCTCATTCTTCAGAACAGTACCCTACTTGACCATTGTCATCACTTTAGCTTCAATTATTCTAATCTTGATTCGTAGACTTATTTTACTGTTCTTCCAAACTTTTGAAAATTCCCTATTCTTTCCATCAGTGAAAACCCTGGGCATAGTAGACAAAACCGTAAAAAATGGAAGTTTGGGAACAAAATCTACATTAGAAGCAGCTCCATTTCATGCTGTTTCCAAATATGCAAGATTTATAAAATTCAAAAGTATCCATTTAAAGTTGAAAGTTTGTAGTTGTAGTTGTAACTGTGTAAAGTTTGTATGATTTCAGAAAAAAGAGAGAAACAACTCCTCTCCCTCCCCCAAAGTAACACTACAATGAAAACTGCACCATCACTTTCAGAGTAGCTAAGAACTCCCTAATAAGATATTTAACCCTGGACTTACGAAAATACAAAGTTTTGTATTTCAGTGTCGTGGATGTGTACTTATTTTTTTTATTTATTATTTATTACCTTCTTCCACCAAGGGCAACCCTAACAAATATATGATTGTCGAACCTCGGGAAGAGTTCCATTCGAACGGAAATTGTAAGTTCTATCGCCATTTTAAGAACCAAAAAAGTTTGGAGGGTAATTGGTTCCCCTCCAAGGCCCTTTTTCGCCCCCGTATCTCATCACGGACACGCTGGAAACGTTATGCGCAAGACAGTTTCTAAGAACAGGAGGATAAGGGTCCATATCACTGTTTTGAAACTAGCTGGAGCCCTGAGGGGGTGACAAGAAGACGCTCAAACGACATTTACAGCATCAAAAATAATTTCATTCATATTGATTGGTTTTGGTGAATATTGCTCTGACAAATGAATCATTATAAAAAGTGCGTAATGGTGTTGAATATCTGTTGTTACGGTTAGTTATCTTCAATTCTCTAGAATGTGAGCGAATTATTTCCAAAACTATTCCTCATACAAAACGGTGTACAAATCTATTCAGCATCAGTTAAAATTATTGATTGTTAGGACAAGTCTTGCTTGAATAATTGTAGTACTTCCAGCTGGACCAGGCGTTTTTCGCCTTACGTTGCATCTCAAATTCGAATGCTTCCTGAAAATGTACCTAACAGTAAGACCCCCAGGCTCACGGTAGATAACTATAGTGAATTATTTCGTTAAGTCAGTGCATACAAAGCATTGGTTTATGTATATATAATTTTTTCCAGTCTCTATAAAAAATTAATTTACTAGCTCTAAAAAGTGCACGGTTTTTGTGTTTTAAGAATGGTCCGATAACTCCTTTTTCAGGATATGCCTACCTCTTTAAAAGAAGACGGAACGCTACTCCTGCAGAAGCTTATGAATGATATTGTCAACTCTCCCCAAATTCCTTCTGAACTTCTACTTCATTTTTGCACGGAATTGATTCGGAAAAAATCACCTGCACTATGTAAAAGGATCCAGCTGCACAAGTCCCTTGAAAGTAAGTGCCAACCTAAACATATTTGTGATCCAATCTTTTCGGCTAAAAATGTTCTTTTTAAATATCCATAAGTAACAAAAAGTTTTTTTTGTGTGTGTGTGTGTGCAGAGTGTCCCCTCAATCTTAAATAAACAAAAAAACTGGTACCTGACATGCTTTCGTCACATCCGTTTTTGATACCTGGCAATCTTTTGCCATATCCGTTTTATTCAGTCACTAACACTGGGTATGAAGCATAGATTTATTATCTGAATAGTAAAATTACTTAAATGGTTGCGGGAGTGTATTCGACCTTGCATCACATCCTATGTTAGAATACTATCGAAAATATATGTTACACTAAATACACTAGGCAATAGTTTGTTCAAGAATGTAAGTTATAATTTCGTACATTAGTATAAATAGGATAATCTCACTCAAGGATAATCTCAACATTTTTTCCCAAAAATTAGGAGGCGCATATTCTTCTTTAAGAAACTGTAACATGGAAGTTTCAAATACCACCCTCTATGAAATGTTAGATATTTGGAATCTAACAAGAAAATAATAAAACAAAAAACAAGTTTTAGCTGATTTCTGTAAAGAATAGTTCTATAAAATTTGTTTGCATTCGAGAGTTAAAATAAAAGCATTTAGCTCTTAGGTAAAGTGAAGCAGTTGAAAAAGTTTAAATAAAACTTGGTTCTTTTTTCTTTTAGATTTGAGGGCTAGATTTTATCCTGGGTGTTATTCGAAATTTCTTGTTGTCCTCTAAGGGTTAGTTGTCTCCCCACCCGTTGAAGTATTAGACAGAGTTTCTGAACTCGTATGATTTTGTTACTAGCAGTTTTTTTATTTAATGATTGTCACCGTTTTTTAGGCATGTGAAGCCTGTTCTTGATGAATTCTCATGCTAGTTTTCTTTAAAATTGTAGTGCTTATAAACCTTTCAAAGCACCTTCTCATTTAAATCTGCCTTTTCTTCCTTTTATGCTGCAAATACTTCGCATTTTAATTGATTTTCAATTTTTTCCCTACTCCTTGTGCCCCCTCAAGGGGATATACGTGCTGAAGATAAGTCACTTCATGTTCTTTCTGCCTAAGACCAGTCTTCCATAAAAATTGATTTTGTCGGACTAATGTATGGTTTCTGGAATGTTGAACTATAAAGCTTTGACGCTTTACATGTCTAGGACATCTCTACCCTTTGCCATCGCATACAAAATCGTTAATAATATTCTAAATCAGGCGTCTTATTCGACTAATAAAGTCAACGATACTGTAACCTTGGGCAGAGCAATTCTTGAACTGTTCTTCACTGGGAATCTATTCTCGATGGCAACCTCGTATCTTGACCATGTCTTAATTGAATTTTTTCTTATTCTTTATTGGAAAACATAATAATAATGACAACCAATGAAACAGCGTTTTAACTATTTCTCTAAAGTTCTTGGCTCAAACATGACAGCCTTGGTGACTTTTCTGATAATGTCAGTTATTTGCCTTAATCTATTGTTGAGTGTTGCTGTCATTACTCCAAATTTTTGAAGGATGAGAAATTAGAATAGTTTTATTGCCCATTGTAGACACGGCTATCTAACTTATGTCAAGGATTTATTTCAAATTATCAGTCATGCAGACCAGATGGCTCTTCAAACCAGTTTGTGCTTCATACAATCTAAAATGCTGCTGCTACTGATACTAACAACTCGACGCCCGGTCAGACCATCACAGCTACGCACGGTCTTCCTCCATCCCAATCTATTTAAAGCCCCCGCTTTAAACCATCGCAGGAAGTTTCCATTTTCCATAAATCCTTTCTTACGACATCGTTCAATCCCAACCTAGGACGACTGCTTTTTGTTTAGCACTATACGGTTGGCCGAAAAGGACAATTTTTGGCAATCTGTCATCCTATATTACGTGCCCTAGCCATCTCTAATTTTCTCTCGCTATAGCCCTAGAAAGCAGGATTGAACCACACTTTTCGTAAAGCATACTGTTTGAAATACGATCAGTCAGCCGGGTACCCAAATCAGTCCGTAGGCAATTTCTCTGAAAAGATTTAAGATTTATTTATTTAAAAACGGCTTTTATAGTATTGGCAAAAACCTCAACTAAATTACGCTTTTTCTTACAACGCAGGAAAAAATAAACTAAGTATGATTGAACAACACAGAAAAAAAAACTAAGCATGATTGAACAACACACGAAAAACAACAAAAAAATAAGCATGATTAATGACACAAAACGGAATAAAAGAATTGCTTTCCGAAGATTGCTGAACATCTACGTCTAGACTTTGGCGTCAAGATGGCAATACCATCTGGGCTTTTGAGTATGTGGGCTATGAGTTTAACAAAGATAGATGGCGTTGCAACCAAGCAAAATGAATTAGCCTTGTGTAATGTGGCTTTTTCGTATTGGATTGTCATGATTAATGCACTTAATGAAGCTAGTAGTGCTAATTCTTCGGTTACTTGTACTATTTCACCGAAAATCGCCAGTAAGAATGCAAAAAAAGCTAAAATTGGGAGTGGCGCACATCAGCTTCAATAGGGCTGTGTCGCCATCTCCAATTCACCAAGATCTAGCGAATCTTCCTCCGTTTTTCGGAGTGCCCAAGCTTCAGAACCATAATTGATCATTGTCATCACTGTAGCTTCCAATATTCTAATCTTGGCTCGCAGGATTATCTTCCTATTCTTCCAAACTTTTTTCAACTGTGAAGAGGCACCCTGGGTCTTGGCTTTTTTACTTTTAACATCTTCCCTGCACACACCGTCTTTACTGACAGTGCTACATGGGTAAGTGGAAGCTGTCCACTTGATCAATCTTTTCGTTAACCAACGTCACCTTTTCATCTTCACTTATTCTTAGCCTTAGCTATTTAGTCTTCTTAACATTAATTTTCAAACCTATTCTAGCACCTTGAACTCGCAAAACTTCTAAAATTTCATTCATTTTGCTCATTTTTTTTAATCTAGGATCCTTAAATCGTTAGCATAATCTAAGTCCAGGAAAGTTTTACCTCCCCATTTGATTCCGTGTGCTCCCATTGCCTTTGTTGTGCTCCTTAAGATAAAGTTCGTTAAAAGGGTTTATATACATAGGGATAGATCACAACCCTGATTAATTCCTGATTTAATACGGAACCAGCTACTGACCTTGTTTTCTACCTTAACAGTAGCAGTGTTCTTCTCGTACATTGCACCAATCTCTTTAATGTATTTGTCTCATATACCATAGAAGGATAAATCCTTTGATAAAGCTCTTCTGTCAGCTGAATCAAACACTTAATCATAATCTGTAAAACTGAGGGCTAAAAGTGTTTGATGATTCAGGTACCTCTCAATTATTAATCTAAGAATGGAAATTTAGTCGACACATCCTCTACCCTTCCTAAAACCACACTGTTCGTCTCTTACAACTTTATCTACAACATCTCTAAGTCTAAAAAGTATCATCATACTAAGTAATTTGCTACTTACAGAATTTAGGCTAGTGTCTCTATAATCGCCACACTCACTCTTATCACCTTTCCTGTATAGGAGTTTAGTTAGAGTTTTCCTAAAATTGTTAGGTACTTCCCCTTTTTCAAAAATCGTATTAGTAATCTTCAGTAACTTATTTCTAACTTCATAACCACCATATTTAAGAAACTCATTTACCACACTATCAGCGCCTGGGGCTTTATTATTTTTTAATCCTTTTAGTACTGTCACTAAGTCTTCCCCACAAAATAATTTATCCTTCACATCCAGGGTGTCACAAAGTTTTTCTTTCTCCTCTATATCTTTTCCTGTTACTAGCACATTCTCAAAAGGTTTTGCCCATCTCTCTTTAACTCTTTCCTTATCACTAATTGTGGCCCCTCTCCTATCCTTAACTGGGGCAAGTCCAGATTGACTACTCCCTCTCAATTTGTTTAACACGTCAATTGAATATTTTACTGTTATGCAGTATTTTCGTATTATACTGTATCTTCCTCATCTTCGGCAATTATGATCCATGGCCTCCACTTCACACCTCCTTAGTTCATATTTAAATGCTTTCTCAACTTCTTTTACATTCTTCTTACTTTCATGTGGTATATCACTCCGATAGTTCTTGTACAAGACCCTCCTCCTCTCTATTATTTCCTCTCCTCCTCGCATTTTCACAAGTACTCCTAGCTGCGTTCCAAACTTTCTTCCCTAAGACACCATCAGAGACTTAACAAATTTTTGTCCTAAAATTATTCCATCCATCTTCCACATTGTCGAATTTTAAAATCTTTAGTATTCAAATGTTCCTGGAAAGTTGCTCTCAAATTCTCATCCTGGAGTCTACCAGCATAATGGCTTCCCGGAAGGTAGTTACACTTCCTAAATTTCAGCTTTAAATTAACCATAGAGACTGCTAGATGGTGATCTTTACTTGTAACATCAATAACAGCACTCCTAAATACCCTAGTATCTTTTATTAATCCTGCCAGTTTTCGGTTTACAGTAACATAATAAGTAAGGTTAGCTTTCCTACCATCGTTTCAACACCATGTTAACTTATGGGCCATTTTGTGAACAAATACTGTATTGGCTATAACTGGAGTGTTATACCTACAAAATTGCAGCACTCTGTAGCCATTACTGTGTTCTTTTCCTACACCAAATTTACCTAGGCTAGGATACCATCTATCCCTATGTCGACCAACCTTAGAGTTAAAATCTCTTAATAGAAACACCACATTTCTACCAGGGTCCCTGTCTATATGTTCCTGTAGCTGTAAGTAAAATTCGTCTGACTCACTACTATCTATGTGATTTAAAATAGTATTAGATTTTTTGATTGGTTTTAAATGATTTAGGTTGAAAAGCACAAAAATACCCTTTTTTGCTTAATTCGTCGCTTTATTAGATTGTGTATTTTATTTTAACCCGCCATACAACAAACGAATAATGAGCAGACTTAACGAATAAAAAATGACTCTAAAGCTGAGGCAGTTTTTTTTTTCTTTTTTTTTATACATAAAAAAGCGAAATTTTTTTATCACATTGTGTTAGTCTTTGGACAATATTGTCATTTTAGGTATTAACACCTAAATCGTCAGTTAAAGGTGTTATTGGATTGCACCAAATAAGGATTTGGTTATCTAGCTGCTTGGTCCTCCGAGCCCATTTTCTTCTTTTACTCTTCCTTTCCTCCTTTTAACTCTTGATATATCTTTTAGATGAGGAACAAGAATCTCCCCTCCGACTTTTTGGATCATGTCTCTACCTATGGATGACCCTTATCTTATGCCGACCGAAAAGCGTTGAAAGGAGAAAGAATTATATGAACAAATTTATTTCAGTAAGTTTGTATCTGACTTGATGCTATTGGGGGGGGGGGAAATTTTAGTATTGTAGAACTTCTTTTTAGAGAAGAAGAGAAAATGTGCTGCTATTTTAACATGTCAACGGTGCTTCGATTTAGCAGTTATTGAGATTTTTTACCTTGTAATTCTGTTTTGAAGTTACTTCGGCATAATCTCCTGACTGGTCGAATATAAACCAGTCGAAGTAATACTTGTGTCCTTCCGAAAGCTTTGGAAGTGGTAAGATGCCAGTTATTGTGAACTTTGGTGCGCCGACCGTGTCACGGAAAAAATTTAATCGACTATAGAGTAATATTACGTAAATAAAGTTCTGAACTAAACTGAAAAAATTTCTTGAGGAGACTAACAAAAGGATTTTTTAACCTTCTAGGACTCTACTTTTTCCTGTTCGCAAGTTTCAAGGGGGTTAAAAGCCTTTAAAGGAAAGTGGGAAGGGGTTTACGGCGAACAATGCCCTGGCCGGCCCTCAACCAGAAAAATAAACAACAATATGGTTCGTGTTCGACAATTTTTATACTGTAACCGTCGATTAAGTATCGAGATGGTTGCCATTGTCAGTGCACTGAACTTGTCATTTACTGTTGTGTTTCGAATTGTTACTGAAGACTTAGCTATGAGGAAAGTGTTAAAAATGAACCTGATAATTTGAACTAATTCATCACTGATGGTAAAACCTGGCTTCTCGAATGTGATTCAGAAAAAAAATGGCAAAGGTCTGAATGGCACACTAACCAGTCCTCTAAGCCCAAAAAGACAAGAATGAACAACTACCAACAACTGCAACTCTGTCATGACAATGTGCCTTGCCACAACATGCTTCGAGTCCGTGAGTTCCTTGCCAAACACTAGGTTCCAACGCTACCCCCCCCCCCCCCCCATCTTAGTCCTTACATCACTCCAGCAAACTTCTCTTGTTTCCCTCAGATTAGCGAAGTCCCGAAAGAAACCCGTTTTTCGTCTATAGAAGAGATCCAATTAGCCATGAACGGTAAAGAAACACAACAAAATCTGCGGTTAGAAGACATGCGACAACGAGCATCCCAACCAATCACAAATGAAAATGATACACAATGAAATCTGTGTCTAGAAGTTAAGTGACAGTGAGAATCACATCGAATCGCAAATAAAAATGACGCGACGAAATCTGCGGTTAAAAGACAGGTGACAGTGATGGTCAAATTGAATCGCGAACGGAAATAATGCACAGCGAATTTGCGCTTAGAAGACATGCAACGACGAGCATCACAGCGAATTTCAAACGAAAACGGTACTGAATGAAACCTGCGGTTAGAAAACAATCGACAGTAAGAATCACAACGTATCGCAAGCGAAACCCTGTTTGCATCATTGGTTATTTTATTATTCTCCCCTGATTAAATTATTGGTTATTTTTATTATTAGTATTTTACTTCATGCGTCTATATTTGTCATGATTTCGTAGTATTGCCGCTTAAAGGACCAATTTAAAACACTCCCATATTGCTATAGCCTATGCTTTACATGCTAAAAAATTGTGTCTCAGTTTTTTTTTGGGTTAAGGAGTGGAGGTGATGTGGTCCAATTTTACTCAAATGTTGAAAAGGTGTATTGCTAACGTGGGATCTACCGAAAAATGAATGAGTTATCAGAGTATTTTGGTCATTTAGACTTTCAAACTTTCCTATTGCCAGGTTTTGTTTTTTCAAGCAATAAGCTGAATGCTGCTAGATTTGTTTTTTGTTTTGTTTTTTTTAGACCGCAGCTGCAAGTCCAAAAGAACAGCTGAATCTCTTGATGCCATTTTGGGCTGGCCATCTTTCGTCAACTCCGGTTCCGCTCGCCCTTCAAATACAAGCCATGGTTCTCTCTGTAGCTGTGCTAAAACGTGCGAAGGATAATTCACTTCTTTTGCTTTCTTCGCCTGTAATACCATCACTACTATGTAGTTTAAGCAGCGAGTCTCCAAGTATAAGAAAGATGGCAATGACCATACTATCAGAAATATCAGACACATTCTCTGGAATCACGTCTGATTCTTATAAAATCCTTGTTGATGCATTATTGGAGAGAAAAGACGAGCTTCTCGCTGACGAAAGGTGTGTCTATTGCTATTATTATATTTTTTTTTAAAGAGTGTGTTATAAGCAATTGTCAAAGTTGGTAGAAGACAGAGAGCAAAGTGTATCAATCATGCTTTGTCCATGTTCCATCTTGTCATATTGTATCGTGGCACCCGGAACGAAAATAAACAAAAAAAAAAACTAGTAAATTGCAGCAATTTTATGTGTACATACAGTTTATGCTAGCTAAAAGTCACTTACTGACTGGCCGATACTTCCGATAAAGCTCACTTTAAAGTTTGAAAATATCCTTATGATTAACGTATTTTTAACCTAATCCTTATACTTTAGACAAGCAAAAAAAGTATTATCTAACAAGTATGGGTAAGTCCATTACAAAATTAGAAATTGTTTTGTTACACGAAAATCTTAAGCATGTGAATTTTTGTTCTTCTTTGGATTATTATGTAGACATTGTTGCATAATCTACCGGTGCATAAGCACGGGGTCAAATTCTGAGCCCTGCAGTCGGCTGCTACAGCTGAGATCGAACTCAGGATATACAAATGAAATTGTGCAAATTTCACGAAGGAGGGTCTAGTACGTTAATACAGAAATTGTCATGGTACACCTTTCTGAAGACTAAGCATGTAAAAATGCTTATTTTTTATGATTGAAGGGGATCCTTTGAATTCATGAGTTGAATTCCCTTTCCCCCCCCTCCGAGGGGCATGTATGTATTGCCCCTCTGTCGGCACTTGATCATTTAGGAACTGTTTAGAATATAGACCTGAAAGACTAAATATTAACGATTAAAATTTGACAGCAAAAATTCAATTTATAAGAAATTAAGTTTTCAACTGCCGGTCCAGCCAGGACTGCTCCTACAACTACTGTGTCTTTGAGAACTATCCCAACACGACTGCTAATATTACAACTTCTTACCGCTACCGCTTCTATATTACTGATCCCACCCCGACTTCTTCCAGCACGACTTTCCATCACCTCTTTTTCTACCAGGACTACCAGCTGGACAGGTATTGGTTCTACTGCTCTCCCTCTGACTACTACTTGCATGTTTATTATTATTTTAGCATAAAGTGCTAATGTTGGTGCATATATTTATCAATATTGCTTTTATTAATATTTACAAAGTTGCTCCAAATAAAAAACGAGCAGGAAAAAGTTTTGTGGCGAAAAATAAACTGCAGATTTAGAAATTAGAATTACTAAAAATTAGCTTAAATAAGATAGCAAGCTTAAATTGAGTAGAAACTACTATAAGAGAAGAATTGCAGCTTAAAACGCAAGATAAATTTCAACTAAAAATGGATTTGAAGTTAAGAACGAATAGAAATTACCGAAAAACAAATATGGTGTTGTCATTTCCCTCAAACCTCCACAAGGTTTAGAGTGTAATGTGCATATTATCGAAAATAATATGTTTTATTTAATTTATTTCTACAATAACATCAACAGAACTTCTCAAACTTCAGATTTTTTTTATATCACTGTATTTGGAAAAAAAAAGTCTTCAATTTTACTTGTCTAATATGCCCCTATTTGTCAATGGTCTCTTCAAAAACTATGTTCAACTTTTGTTCGTCTCATGTCTGAAGTTTTTCTCGAGCTAGTTTCTACACGTTTTTTTTTTAATTAGTGAGAAAAAACAACAAAGATTCAACTAAAGTTTAAGAGCAAATCTAAAATTAGTACGAACATCAATTAAATTAATTAAAAGTGAAACTTAAAATGAATAAAAACTATCACAATAAGGGAGGAGTTGCCTCTCTGCCACCCCGCGCTTCACTAATAACGGTGTTTTGATGTGCCTCTCTATGAAGAAGCTTGCAAAATACCAAAAATACATAACTATAATTTAAGTTCTAAGATCACACTTGGTAAACAAGCTAAAAACAAAACGCAGAACAAACAAAAAAGGGAAGTTTTTCAGCAATTAAAAGCCAGAAAACAATGCAAATATTTCATCTGAAACCACTGCTCAGGCGCCGTCAGCGCAACAAGAAGAAAAAATACAAATTGAAATTAAACGCACCAAATGAATGGAAAAGACAGCCATAAAAAAGAGACTAATCGCACTGTAAGCAAAGAGCTTGGCCACTTGGATCACACTTGTTAAACAAGCTGAAAAAAACGCAGAACAAACAAGAGCGGAAAGATTTTTCAGCAAGTAAAAACCGGAAAATAATGTAAATATTTTAGCAGAAAGCACTGCTAAGCTGCCCGCAGAAAAAAAAAAATACTAATTGAAATTAAATACGCCAAATGAATTAAAAATACAACCCTAAAAAAACACAAAAATAACACTCATATTATAAGCAAAGAGGTGACTGAAAATTAATTATTGATATAAAATATATGATGAAAAGTCATTGGGGCATTTATCGTATTTAAGGAACTGAGAAATGCTTATTTCTTACAAGATTTTATAGAATTGGCATTTTCGTTGGGCTGAAAATGCTGATTGACATGCGTTGGTTTATATTATGAGTGTAAAAAATGTACGATGAACCGGAACCAATGAAAATGGTGATAAGTAGGGACCAGAAGGTTTTCCTCAGTTTCTCTTTTAATGCAAGTTTCTTGTGAATGCTCTCTTGAGTTCAACCCCTCCCTGAATAATTGCATAAGACCTTTGGTAACGAGACCTTTGAATGCGGTTATCATTAAGAAAGTGTCAGACGATTTGTGCTCACATAAAAATATTGGACCAAATTCGGCTTGAAAATTAGGCATAAGACGTAACTTCTTAGCTTTATTAATCGAAGATTTGTGTTCATGTAGCCTCTCTCCTAATTGTTAACGGGTCCTACTGATGTAGAAAAAACCACCGGATCAAGGGGGTATAAAGCCGCCATTAGACTGAAACGGAGCTAGTTTTGTTTTTGCCTCTGTTAAAGAAATACTCCATTTTGTTAGTAATTTTGAAAGTTATATTAAGTTATTTTTGCTTTAAATTTTACCAAATTTGTCTGTCAGTGTCGGAATGTAGGGTGAGAGAGTAGAGTTTTTTTTTCTTTTTAAAAAAAAGATGAGATAGGACAAGATAGAACGGCTTTATACAAAAGACTTCGAAAGCGGGAAAAAGTGCAGGCCAATGAAGGGAGGAAGATTTTCCAGCAAAGTGAAAACCGAAAAATAATGCTTAAACTTTGGCCGAGATCACCGCTCCGCCGTCCTCAGTGCAAAGAGAAGAAAAATACAGATTGGAATACGCCAAACGAATTGAAAAGATCTCCTAATTATTAGTGGGTTCTATTGATGCAGAGAAAATCGCAGGGACAAGGGGTTTACAGCCACGTTAGCCTGAAACGGTGCTGGTTTTTACCTTTGCCTCTATTAAAGAAATACTCTATTTTGTTAGTAATTTTGAAAGTGGCATCAAGTTATTCTTGCTTTTACTACACCAAAGGCCAGTGAATATATGCTCCTCTTCCAAGAAGTCCGAACAGCACAAAGGGGTAACTAGCAAAGGGGTAGATTACCGCTCAGTGTCAGAGTCAGTGTTGAATGATGAACACCAAGTTTAATGCTCAGAATCGGAATGCAAGGTGCGAGGGTAAAGATTTTCTTTTAGAAAAGATCAGATAGAAAAAGGTATACTACGACTTTATGCAAAAGACTTGGAAAAGGATATGAGCTATTCTAGTGCTCAATTAAAGGTTAATTACTCTTCATTTTTTATATATTTTTATATAATTTAACACACTCAAAACCAAACCTTTGCCAAAAAATATGAGCCACGTATGTAAGTATGGGGGGAGGGGGGCTCAGAACTGGTTTCATCAGAATTTTTCTCTTGAATGGACAGGAAATAAAAAAAAACTGAGCTCTCTAATTGCTAAGTTTATTGGCTCATTTCATTTCGGGTTTTTATTTTTTCTAAGTTGAGCAATCGAACTACTGGCATTGATACATTTTGGGGGCCCTGGAGGTGTTTTCTACTTCTATCGTATAGCCATGGTATTTTGAATACTTCTTAAATAGTTCTACGTCGAATCCGTCCTAATTACTTTTCTTTTGACGTCTTGTTTCTCTTTTGTGCTTTGCTCGTTTTTTTTATGCAGACGTTTTTTCACTATTCTACATGTTGTATTTCAGAAGTGTTGACATTTTTTATAAGCAGAAAATAAAGAACTAGCACAAGTCGGAGACAGCAGTCCCCCCCCCCCCACGATTGTATCACTTACCTGAATTTTTAAATGTTGCATTAATAATTTTGAAACATTGGCTGTTTTTCGTCGAGTTAAATCGTTTGTTGACAGTACTCATTTGTTGCTAATCTTTCTTCTAAACGTCTATAAACTCTGCGTCTTTTAAGAGTTATTGAATAGTGAATTGTAGAGTTGTTTGAATTGTTAATCAAGTGAATCAATTATGACCTGAAACAAGAACTAATAGGTGGCATTAGTGATGTCACGCCACTTTTGTTTTTTTCTGTTTTCTTAGTTTAGTTTTTTTTTCTGTTCTCAAAATTAGTAATTTTGGAAAAAAGGTGTAAGTAAGTAGGCCATAATAACATGAATTTATGGTTATCTGCTGATTAGGGATCAATATCGCATTGCATGCCAATCCACGCTTACTCACCCTCATTTCTGATATAATCATTTTATAGTCTTTTGCATTTATGTATTTTTTTCATCATTTCAGTCAGCTGCCAATAGTCATCTATGGCGTTTTTTCCCAAGAAATGCTATCAGCAATCGACAAGAAAAAGATTGAAACAATTAAAGAATTGATTTTCTCTGAAGTACTGTCCCATGAAGTGGCGTACCATGTTAAAGCTGGTCTTCTCTTAGCTCTTCAACTGGTTTTTGACCAGGTAAGGATCAAACATTAGATGATACATTCTTGTTAGCCATAGTGGCACAATAACTTATTTCAAGTCAAATGCAAAAATCAACCAAATGCAGATCATAAGCCGAGCTTGCGAGGATGTGCTACTAAACTTGGACGTCAAAAAAAAGAAAACCATAAAGTGCTAAAAATAGTTGCCACTGATTCTTCCAAAAGTTTAGCCCTATGAGCCTTAGGAAAACTTGAAATATATGCAGGTGAAGTCGCTAGGTAAATACAAAGATTCTGTATGAACCCATTTTGTCAAAATAATGTATCTGCAATATCTCAAGAATGACTCAGGGAATTGAGCTTAAACTTGCAGGGGTGTTGGGCTAGAATAAAAGGAATTCAAGTTCTGTGCTTGTGGAAAGGGTGAAGCAGGCCCAAGAAAATTTCATTTCCTATATGCCGAATAGCTTTTGTGCTTAGAATTCCTGTGAGGTCTTTTTTCACGGTGAAGTAGCAAGGTTAATTGAAAAGCATTATGTACACCCAAGAAAAAACTATGAAATAATGTCTCCGAAAAAACTGTCGGGACGTTGAATTTTTCTGGGAGTGTTTGGGGAGGTGAATGGCGGGGATACTTTAAATTATGGGCTGGTTTTTTCACGAGAAAAACAGAGCATCCAGGGCTATTGATCTGAATTAAATGAATAAAAACTACCTGCTCGGGCTCAAAAGTGGATTTTCTTTAGTCCGAATGCAGAAAAATAAACGGACAGACTGGACTTGAATCACCAGAAGAAATGGAACAGTAAATGGTTGCATTTTCGGCCTCTTGAGAGAATGCTCCTTTTTATGGATCATAAGTTTTTCTATGTATTCTTTTCTTTGATTTATTGTCAAATTCTCAAATTCCCCACTTTTCGCAAAAATTGTAGGGGACACTGTTGTCAACTTCTTGCAACAGAGTGACCGCTATAGCAGAAAAAAGTTTTGCTCTTACAAAACAACTAGATTACTTAATAAAAGGTTAAAGGTACTAAGTTTCTATAACGTGGCTGATATGGTTGGGAAAGTCACCTGCATCGAATCTAACCTGTTTAAGAATATCTTCGTTGAATGTTTCAATCCTAGTCGAATGAGGATTTTTGGTCGGTTTCACTAAGCCAGAAACACGTATAAATCCTGGTTTTATTGCACGAATCTCTTAGATCTATGTTAGAAGTCGAAGATTAGTTTGACTCGGAGATTTGGATTCTTCGAATTATAAATCTTGACTTATGACGTTCGTAATGATTTCAACCTCGACAACTCTACTGGCTATGCACGAGTCAAATTGCTTCGTAAATTATAGCTTTTCATGGGAACATACAAAGTATTGTTTTAAGCTTAATCTTTGTATAAATTACTGAAAATTGAATTTCAGAAATTGCAAAAAGCAACTATAATAAAAATATCTACCGGGAGCTGAATAATATTAAATAGGCACCATGTACGTATTTTCTCGATTAAAAGGAAAGTTTTCGCGTATTCACCACTCACTTTTAACTAACTTTTGGTACGAGGTATGACATTTTGTCTTAAAATGTCTGGCAATGAAGCTAAAAAGACGTCACTAAACGAAGGTACTGTTGGTTTACGGGGAAAAAATGGAAAGGTACTTGGATATCTAGTGGCTAAACTACTAGGAAACAAAACTCATGCCAAAGGAGCACATAGGGAGAAAGTGTCAGAAAAATTGGAGGCACTATTAGGAACTGAAAATAGTAAAGGGTCTCCTAAACAAGCAGGGGAAATGAAGAAAGGGATGTAGAAATAACTACCCTGGATTGTGAAGATAGGCCAGTATTAACTGGACGTGATATGAATTTGAAAAGTTTATACGACGAAAGTGGAGTAAAAGTTAAACCAGGAAATGAAGAAAGTGATAAAGAAATCAAGAAAGTGCAAGAAAACGTTGCTGAACCAGAAACTAAACACACGCTGTTGAAAGACGTAAAGTGTAGTAGTGAGCTTCAAAAAGATCATGAGGTGTTTCTACCCCTCAGTCATGTTAGCAGAAAGAGAAAGCTGGAAAAAGAATACTGTGGGGATGTTCAAAGACCGAAACGGCCTAAGATGTTGAAAATGAGAGAGAAAAAGACGAAATATATACAGCAAAAAACGCAAAGAAAACCTTGAAAAGTATGCAAGACAAGAGAGGAAAGCACAAAGAATTGTACGGCTTGAAAGACACCGTCAGTATATGTCACAAAAGCGAAATAATATGACTGAAGAAGAAAGACTTTCACAATCCCAAAAGAGAACTGAACTTAGAAGGCAACGTTTGGAAAAAGAAACTGAGGAACAGAGACAGATGCGTCTTAGAAGACGTCGTGAAACACTAAAAAATGAGACAGAAGAGCAAAGGATTGCCCGTTTGGCTAAACGTAAAGAAACTTATAAAAGGTTTCTTGAAAAAGAGACTGAAGAAGAACGGCGGAAAAGACTTGATAGACAATACAAACGTCAAAGACTTCTTAGGCAGAGGTTACAAAAACATAAAGCTTTAAGTAACTCCATAGGATTTGAAGGCGTCTCAGAGATAGAGGTAATCTAATATAAATTATCAGATTCAAATAAAACGATAACCCTCATAAACTGGATAGACTTTGATGTGTTACTAACTAAATGTCACTCAAATTTTTTATCAAGAATCTTGTGGATTTGTAATTTTTTACAGGAAATAGCTCGTCATTATAATCGATCATAGGAATAGCCAAATTGATTCACTGTCCTTGTAGAATTCTGAACAATTTTTTTATTTTTATTTATTTATCCTGTGTTATATACCGGACTTTATTCCAGACGTGATTCAGTTCGTTTCAGTATGAGTAGCTATATATAGTATATATATATATATATATTATATATATATAATTATATTATATATATATAATTATATATATATATATATATATATATATAAATATATATATATATATATATATAATATTATATATATAATTAAATATATATATTATATATTTATATATATATATATATATATTATATAATATTTATATCTATATATATTATATATATATATATATATATATATATATATATGTATATATATATATATAATATATATATATATATATATATATATATATATATATACTATATATATAATATAATAATACATTTATTCACCTACCATCTACAAAAATAGATTATATTGGAGCACTACAAAAAGAAAAAAGAAAAGAAGAAACCAGCTTCAAAAAGATAAAGATAAAACACTCATTGTAATTCACGACACTCAGATAAATGCAGGTGAGAAACGTCGTCTATCTAATTTAACCTTTAGCACTGAATTATTTCGAATGCTAGACCATTGTTTGGATGGCTCTTTAACACCATATTTTTCAAGGCGGAAATTCCTATAACGCTTGGGTATGTATAGTAAAAAATTTTGCAAATTTATAGTAGTACTTTTTGACGTTTTCAGTGTCTCTCACTGACAGCATGTGGGATGCACCGGCAAGGTAGGTTATGTGTGGTAAGCACACTGAACAATAAATCGGGGCAAGATATTTCCTGGAGTAGCGTCCGCGATTCGGCACTACAGCCGCATAAGCACAAATTGCATAAGCACAAAATGGCTTTAGTTGTTTGCTTAACAATTGCTTGTCTAGTTTTAATGATTGTTTCTGCAATCATAATACCAAGATATCTCAGCTCTGATACCGTAGGGACACCATGATTTCCGAGAGTGACAAAATCACTTTGCGGTGCATTAAAGGACACAAATACACACTTAACAATGTTGATAGAAAGCCCAATAGATTGAAAGTTACTTAGGAGTCGATTCAGGTTCTCTTGTAAGTCTGCTTTGGATCTACTGAGCAGAAGGACGTCATCAGCGTTTGCCAAGTAAGATAGGTAAGTACCATGCAATAGGAGAGAGGGCGAGGTACGGTCTAGAATCTTGGAGATGGCATGTTTGAAAATAAGAGGACTAAGAACGCTGCCTTGCCTCACACCTCTTCTGATTTTTACAGGATCTGTAATAGTACCTCTCCACTTGGCCAACACAGTCAAATTTTCGTACCAAAACTTTAGAGTACTCACTATGCTCGAACTTACTCCATTGTGCAGTAGAGCATTCATTGCTTGCATGTGATTGACGCTATCGAACGCTTTCGATATACCAATAGTACGCATATACAGAGGCGACTTTTTTTTCTTTCCGAGTCCATATACTCGGAATCATCCATATATATATATATATATATATATATATATATATATATATATATATATATATATATATATATATATATATATATATATATATATATATATATATACTATATATTATTTTTTCTCGAAAACAGCTCCATATTTTTTCAGAAAATTGGTATCCTGGGATTTTCTGGCCTAAAAATAAAAATGATCTATATAAGTCAAAAGCTTGATAAAATTCGTTTAGACCCTTTATTTGGGAAAAAAGTGTCATGTGAGTGACGTCATTTTTATGAATGTATTCGAAAAGCATGCACACGTCATATTTGCCTCAGTAGTGGTTGTATCGTTTTTAGTGTCTGTGATGTAGACAAGATTACACAAGAAATATATGATTGACAAGAAAATATGAGTACATTTCAAGAGAATAAATTACATCATTTTCTCCCCCCCCCCCCCCAGGAGTGAAAGTATCGTTTTTATATCTATGACGCATGTAACGTTACAAAAGGAACTTAGCGAAGTGTAAAATACCAATTGTAATTAGTCTATTTACAAAAGGCGTTTTAAGTAGTTTGATAATGCATAGAGGACAATTGAACAACTTAGACCATCAAACGTGACAAGACCAACCTGAGCAGCTAAGGTAAAGGGTATTAAGAAATGTCTAAACTAATGATAAACGAAAATGAAAATTAAAGATATACAGTCAGAATACTTGCGTCAGCGACAATTACAACGAGTCAAAAAACAAAAGTGAAGAACAAAGAAATATGCGGCTACAATACATGCGCCAACAAAGTGTAGAACGAATTAAAAATGAAAGTGAAGAACGAAAAAATATGTGGCTAAAAGATATGCCACAGCGAGAACAAAGAAGTATGTGGTTAGAAGATAAGTGGTAGCGAGAATTACGAGCGATATCGAGAAAGCGAGTATCAGAACATGTCAAAAATGAAGTGAAGAACAAAGAATTGTGCTGCTAGAAGACAAACGACAGCAAAAATCAGAACGAGTCAGAAATAAAAGTGAAGAAGAAAGAAATTTAAACGAGCAGTAATTGTGTATGTATTTAATTATGTATGTATGTATTTTTTCTCGAAATCGGCTCTATATTTTTTCGGAAAATTGGTATCCTGCGATTTTCTGCCATAAAAAAATGATTTATATAGGTCAGAAGTTTGCGAAAATTTGTTAAGAGCCTTAATTTTGGAAGAAAAAAAATACCAAGGGTGTCGTCATATTTATGAGCATACATACGTCATGTTTGCCTCAGTAGTGGTTGTGTCGAAGGTTATGGACCGAGAGATTCAGTGAGAAATGTGTATTTGAAACTGAATATTCTTCCTCTAGCAGGTATATTCCTTTTCTATCGATCTATGCTAATGTTTGATATTATTAATAACTTTACCTCAGAATGTTTTAATGGCATGTTTATAACTGGTGTGGATCTTGACAATTATAATACAAGAAATGCAGATGCTTTATGGCGGCCGCAGTGTGAAACAACCCGGTCACAGTTCTCTGCTCGGCATGTTTTGCCGAGCTCCTGGAGTCATTTACCAATTGGGGTTGTGCGTGAGCATGACCGAAGTATTTTCCGGGGAAAATTGAGGGATTTTTGTAATAATATTTATCAGTTTGTTTGATTTTTTTTTTTTTTTTCATTATTATTTTTTTAGTAGTGCCATAATGGAATTTTTAGTTGTGTTGTTTTGTTTGCCCGTCGGCGGGAAATAATGTTTTGTTTTTGTTTATTTATATTGAATTATGTGTTGGAAGTTGGTGTTGGCCTAACGAACCGAAAGGTTCCTTGGCGTTTGTTTTTTGTAATTTATGTCTAAATAAAATTATGCTCCTGAAAAAAAAAGAAGAAACATGTGGTTTACAAGGAAAACCATATGACTGACGTCATATTTATGAGTACATTTCAAGAGAATAAATTAAATCGTTCCGCCTCCCAAGGAGTGAACTTTCGTTTGTATATCTATGACGCATGCAACATTAGAAAGGAACATAGCTAAGTGTAAAATACCAATTGGAATTAGTTAATTTACAAAAGGTGTTTTAAGCAGTTTCATAATGCCTTGAGGACAAATGAACAACCTTGACCATCAAAAGCGACAAGACCAATCCGAGCAGCTAAGGTAAATGGTATTGAAAAAATGCCTGAAGTAATAATAAACAAAAGGAAGAACAAAGAAATATACAGTCAGAATGCTTACGTCAGCAACAATTACAAGGATTCAGAAACAAAAATGAAGAACAAAGAAGTATGCGGTTACAAGACATGCGACAACGAAGAGTAGAACGAATTAGAAATGAAAATGAGGAACAAAATGCGGCTAAAAGATACGCCACAGCGAGAACAAAGAAATATGCGGTTAGAAGATAAGCGGCAACGAGAATTACAAGCAATAGAGAAAAAGTAAGTATCAGAACGAGTCAAAAATGAAAGTGAAGAAGAAAGAAATATTACGTTAGCAGAACAGCGCCATTACAATCTTCATTACATTTGCATTACAATTGCGCCAACAAAATATGGCGCAAAACCCAGTACAAACCTACAAAGATGTCATAAACTACGCAAACTGTTGATTATAAGTCATTGGAACCCTTCAACGTTATATGTATTCCCTGAGGAGCCCTCCATTTTCCCGAGTAAAGAGTAACAAACAAAGGTGACTCATTTGGAGGTTGCTACTTGCAACGAGAATCAGTGTATACAAGCCTGTCACATGCCAAGGAATTTGTATTTTTCCCAAGGTGGTTGTGGTGAACAAATTTGGCGCCATGAAATAAAGAAGAGGCTCACATTGTCTGCGGTTAGAAGAAAAGGGGCAAAGAGAATCAATTTATACAAGCCTGCCACGTAGCCGTGCTGGCACCCGGTTTCACAATCGGCTACATATTTTTTTTTTCCAACTAGCGCATTAAAATTTCTGGCCACAAAATGATCTAAATAGGTTAAAACTTTAAGAAAGAATTCGTATTTTTCCCAGGGTGGTTGTATCGAACCTATGGTGACGGCATGACATCAAGAAGAGGCTCATACTGTCTGCGGTGAGAAGATAAGCGACAAAGAGAATCAATATATACAAGCCTGCCACGCCAAGACATCAAGAAGACTTCTTGACGCCAAGACATCAAGAAAGAGACTCAGATTGTCTTCGGTTAGAAGACAAGCGTCAATAAGAATCCATATATAGAAGCATGCCGCGTAGCCATGCCGGGGCCCGGCGAGGAGCCGCCAGGCTCTCGGTAGTAAATATATATGTATATATATATATATATATATATATATATATATATATATATATATATATATATATATATATATATATATATATATATATATATATATATATTATATTATATATATATATATATATATATATATATATATATCATAAACTTATGAGTAATCTTTCGGGTCCTGTCTCAACGAGGCAAACACAACAGTTATTTGCAATAGCGATTCAGTGGGAAATGTTAATTAATTAAATGTTAAAGCTTCAGTAAGGAATGCGTATGAAAAAATTAAGATTTATCAATAACAAGCCCTAGGGATTTTGTGTATAATTATGTTCAGGTATTGTAAATATCAGGTGTCTAATTGTTGTTTGTTTTTTTTTTGCATTTTCTGCTGGGTCTGATTTTCAAACGCTTTGGATCCTCCTTATACCCTGTTAAACGATAGTCTTTCACGCTCCTTGGACTGTCGCAACCAGATCAATGTGTTATTTTGTTTATAGGAAATTAAAGCTCGGAATGCCTTATATGATGAAAAAAAAAATCATTTTAAGAATAAGTTTAGAAAAATATTATAGTCAAATTAAGAGCTTTAAAGATGTCGAGATTACGTTCATTAATATTTGTTGTATATTTGTAATTAGGCTTTGTATCTGGACTGCACTAAGGACCTATCTCTTCTTTTTAAGCTAGGTTAGTTGATTGTTTTTAACCCCATATATAATCACTGTTTTTTGGATATAATATTTATTATGCTTTTTTATGATTGATTTACCTTGTGGTAGGACAGTGAATTCATGCTCTGCTTGACAAAATGCGCACCATGTGGAGGATCATTATTCTTTTGGTCTGGAGAGTCCATGAAATACGGACCATGATTTGGCAGAATTTTGGCAAAGTATTCACCAAGTTTTGTCTTAATCCAACAGGCATTCCTTAAAAGTTTGTTTTGAGTACAGACTCGTAAAACTCTACACATCTTATTTGTTTTTCAAGCCTTTATTCGTACTCATTGCTCTTATTGGTATTGTGCATACTGAAAGCTGCCATGTTTCGTTCCTATTCATTCCATGTCTGATGCAAGGGGAAGTTCTTTAATTAAGTTTTGCAGATAATTCTAAGAATATTTGGAGTCGACTTACAAGAATAGTGAGGATTTTCACCTTATTATTCTGCCAAATGATAGCAAATAAAACAGAAACAAAGGCCGAAATCTAAGTTGTCTTTTTTTTACGGTATGAATTTTTCAAACCCAGAATTGACCTCAAATAGACCCTCTACTGGCTCTTTCGAAAAAAAAACGACGAAAAAAGCAGTGCTTGCAGTATTTAGTTTTTTCTTTTTGTAGCCATGGCACTTGTGGGTTTAAAGTATTTAGTATATCTATCCTGTGTGCGGAATTTTGTGTAATTATGTGAGTTAGTTTTATGGTATTCTGTGTTTTTTTTATGTTTGTTTTTGTTTTGCAATTGTCATGTGCTATTATTTTGGGACGTTTTTTTGCCATGGCCCGAGTCTATCTATTTATCTATCTCTTATACGCTCAAAGAGTACTTATGACAAAAAAGAGTTGATTACTTTAGCACTGAACATCAACTTACGTTTTCTTTCTTTTCAGAGGTGGAATTTATTTCTTTTCAAAGATGGAATTTATTGCTCCTATCTGATCATGGTGTGAATTTAAGAATTCTTGATTTTTAACTGGTTTAAGTCTGACTTTTTTGTATCTGAATACTTGCATCTTTGTCTTTATTTTTTCAGGAACATACCATATTGCTCTTAGATTTAGCAAAAAATTTGCTGACATCATCCAAATCAGCTAAGCTGTCATCCTCTGAATCGATGACATTGAAACTAATATTGCAAAGGTATCAACCTAAGGTGGCTGGGATTATTGATAATGGTATTGGATGGGAAGTGTTCTGTACATGTGTGAAACAATCGGAAGAAATGTTCAAACTAGGCCATGAAAAGTTTTCAGCAGGAGAGATTATACTCGGACAGGTAATAATTTCAATGTTTATTTTTATTTCTGAATCCTTAGTAAATCAGTCAATTTAATCATACAATCAATGTATTTAAAGAAACCAGATTAAAAATTACAGAACCTTAGACCCCCACAAAGGCTCTTTGGCCGGTGAGAGTGGGAGACTAAACATTCCATTAAAAAATAACACTAAAAATAGCACACTTACATTCATTACATTAAATTACAGCACTAATTAAGCATTAATTATATTAACTAATAGCACAAAAAAAATAAGTTGAAAAGGAAAGATAGAGGGGGAAAATAGAGGGGAGGAGAGAACCAACTCTCTAGACATAGGAGGTGGTCAGTTAGGTCTTTTTTAAATTGTCCATAAGGATGACATAACCGAATTTTCATGGGTAGGAAATTCCATATGGAGGCATAAACATAGAACTGGATTAAAATATGATTTTATGGTTTTAGTTTTATGAATGAAAATATCCATTTCGTTTTCGAGAGAAAAAAAAATACACAAGATTTCTTTCGTAGTTCAGAATTTAAAAGATATAATTGTTTGAAGAAGTTCGGGAGGAGTCCATGAAGATACTTAAAAATGAAACAAGAGGAAAAAAGATGTATGTGGATTGACCATCCAACAAATTAATGCTGAGATGGCCTGTCACCTCAGATACTAATTTAATTGCTCTGTTATATATTTTGAAAACAGGGAGGGTAAAAGCAGAGAATATGATAGCCACACTGTTGGACAGTACTACATATAAGGTTGAATGAGAGAGTGAAAGAGGATCTTTGTTATTGAAGTAGGGAAACAATGAAGAAGCTTCCGAAGAACTCCGAGGTCTCTGGAGAGCTTAAATTTTACTAGAGCACTGTGGTTTTTAAATGAATATTTTTGTCCAATAAAATACCCAGGAATCGAACATGTCTATCAGGGGGACGAGTTATATCACCATGAGTAGTAGAAATAGTTTAAACCAAAGGACAAGAAGTGCCATATCTAGAAAGAACAATTAGACTAGATTTAGGCCAATGTGATTAGCATCGAACCAAGCGAAGGTTCTTTTGGGACAGAATACATTTTCATGATAAGGGAAGATTCCTTAATTTCTGGACACCCAAGAGTACTATCATCTGCAAATACGAATAGCACTGGGTCTTGAGCTGCATCACTAGGTGGGACAAAATTGTGATCACAAATACTACAGCAACTTTGTTTAGTTTGCTCAGATGCAGCAATGAAAAGATCATTGATGAATATAAGGAATAAAACGGGTCCTAGGATACATCCTTGCGGGACACCAAAATCAACATGGAATTGATCTTGAAGCTTATACTGATAAACGTTTCAGACAAATAAGTTTCAAACCAATGATAACTGTTTCTCTGTATTCCATTTTGGAGAGTACGATTGTATGTGATAAGCTATCAAACGCTTTTCTGACATCAAGGAAATTTGCAGCTGGAATTATGCCTTTATCAAGTTCCTTGTGAATGAACTTCAGCAAGGCTATGCAAGCATGTTCTGTCGAGAACATGTCAATTTTCTTTTCTCAATTGTATTTTGTTTAGCCTTTTTCATGCGACGCGGTCCAATTTTCTTTACTCGTCCTTATAGAAGCGGCTTATGTAATGAGCTTTATACCCCTTTTAAATCTAATGTAATTATACAATTTGAAATTTTTACCAAACATGTGAAGGATTCATTAATAAATAATTTCTTAGACCACCCTGCCCCTTTCCATCTATTTTATTTTTCGTTTGTATTTAGACACAGTCAATCAACTTCGTTCTTTTCAAAATTTCCAAAGAAAATGTCTAAACCGTAGGTTAACTCCAGTTTTTTTTATAGCTTATCCATGAATTAAGTTCTGATTTATACATTAAGTGACCTATTGTAGCAGATGTTGTACTGTTTTGAAAATACTCGATGGTTTCTTATAGAGCGATTAATAATAATAAAAAAAAAATTCCAGAACATAAGTAAAGAGTCGACTGAAAATCTAAAATGAGCAGAAACAAATTCCTATGACAACAAACTTAAGACGACAAGAAATTGCTATGGATATAAATTAAAAATGAAGTAAACTACAATGAATATTCGTATCAATCTGATTGATAACAGATATTGCTGTAGATATATAAATAAAACCAAAAGCGAGCATAAAATAAAACGAATGACCAAGTCAAAGTTTTATGATAGTCAGTCGTTACCGCGCGTTGCTGCGATTTCAAAAGAAAGGAAATTCAATGAAAATTTCTCCTAAAAATTCCCTCTTAAAAGTTACACTCTGCGCCCCCCCCCTCTCCCTTCCTAGGAAAATCCCTCTCTTCCACTAAAAATTCCTATCTGTGTGTTAATAACGATCGTATTTTTAAATTTCAAAGTATTATAAAATTAGCCAGGCGGACAAGTCTCCTTTCCCCTGAAAATAACCCCCATATGAACCCCCCCCCCCCCACGGAAGACTGTAAGTAAGAAGCGACCCGGCTCAATACTAACCTAAACTCTAAAAACCGGAATTTTGATACTAATAGATATATCAAAAGAATCGGCTTATTATGCTGATTTCAAATATTTAAGTTTCATCAGGTTTAGTCTTACCTATTAAACGCTACGAGCCTGAAAGAATTTGCCTGATTTTCTAAAAAAAGGGGGAAACACCCCCTAAAAATCATGGAATTTTAATGAAAATTATACCATTAGATTAAGCGTATCAGAAAACCCTACTGTAAAGGATTCAAGCTCCTATCTGCAAAAATGTGGAATTTTTTTTCCAGAAGAAAGATCACAGATGCGTGTTTTTTTTTTTTTTTTTTTTTTTTTTTTTTTTTTTTTTTTTTTTTTTTTAGGGGTGATTGTATCGACCCAGTGGTCCTAGAACATCGTGAGAGGTCTTATTCGAAAGGAAATTAGAAGTTCTAGTGACCAAAAATATCGGAGGGCAACTAGGCCCTCTCCCCCACCCCTTTTTCCCCAAAATCGTCCGATCATAATTTTGAGATAGCCATTTTGTTCATCATAATTGAAAGGCCCAATGACTATGCCTTTGGATATAACATGACCTTCCCCCCCCCCCACAGCCCCATGGGAAAGGTCTTTAAGTTTTAAAATTTCCTCATTGTTTACACATAGTATTTGTTATTGGGAAGTATTTATACATTTTCGTATGGGGGGCGAATTTTCTGGTAGGAATTTTCCATGGGGAGGGAAGTTTCCAGGGAGTGAATTTATCAGGGGAAATTATACACTGCGGGATTTTGCCAGAATTCCTAAGCAAAAATTCTTTTTATATATCTTGCTTTCTCTTTTCCGTCTCAATTTTACGCGTGAAGTTATTAAGGGTAATTGTCAGGGGTAAATTTTCACCGGGATTGAATTGTCTAAAGGATATTTCCGTGGGGAGGGGGATTTTCCCGTGGAGGTGGGGCCAGATTTCTTGGCATTATTTAAAAACCGATCAGAAATTAAATAAAAAAAACAAGAGTTTTCAACTGAAAGTAAGGAGCAACATTAAAACTTAAAACGAACAGAAATTATTACGTATATGAAGGGGATTGCCCCCTCTTCAATACCTCGCTCTTTACGCTAAGGCTCTACTCTTTGTCACAACTCTACTTTTAAAGCAATAAAAACTTTAGCGTAAAGAGCGAGGTGCTGAGGAGAGGGCAATCTCCTTCATATACGTAATAATTTCTGTTATTTTTAAGTTTTAATGTTGCTCCTTACTTTCAGTTGAAAAAACCTTTTTTTTTATTGAATAGTTTTCATAAAAGCACAAGCTATCAATAATATATTTTTTATAAATACAATCTTGTTAAATGTACAATTTTTTTTATATATATATAAAATAGAAATTTCAGGAAAAATTAAATGATATTATGTGAAGCTGTAAAATTAGTTTTCAGTTCTGCGCAAACAATGTACAAATGAAGCTTGAGCTTCTTTAAATGGGCGTTAAGGAAAGGAAGCCTCACGTTTATTTGCAGTTATTTATGTTTTTTTTTTAATTTGATTTAGTGATTCATTGTAATTCTAGTTTCTTTTTAAGGTTTCTTTTATTCATCATAGTAATTGCTGCTGTTTTAAATTTACCTTTTTATGACATAATTTCTCCTCTTTTAAGTTGTAAATTTGCTATTTACTATAATACTTAGCTTACTTTTCGATTTAATCAAAGGTATAAAGGAAAAAGAATGCAATTTCTTAATGCTTATTTTCAGTTTAAAGAAAAGCTCTAATTTTCGTATTGTCTTGATTTGGCAAAGAATGAGCAACGGAATATTTAGATCAAAGCTGAACTTAGTTTTCTAACTTTGTCGGCACTCTTTCGCGCACCTCGTGCTACTTTACTTGTTCATAGTCTACGCTCTAAGAAATTATAACATAAGAAGCCTACTAGGATATGTTTTTAAAACACGTGGGCACAGAAGAAAACTTCCTCCGAGAGACCCTCCATAAAGCAGTACTTTAACATTCTTGACTAAAGTAGGGGTTTATATAACTATTTGTGCTGAACCCAAAATGCTTTCAAATTATTTTATCGCGGACTTTATGCCCAATAACTAATTTTTTGGCGAACTTTTTGGGAGGAAAACAATATAAGTTAAGTTTTACTTTATGTTTACAGGCATTATTTTTACTTTACTTTTAAACCGAATGTTTTCTAATGCAGCTTTTCCTTTGAAATTCAAAAACCTAATAAGGATTCTTTTCAGTATTTGCACCTTTCCTGTATGTTTAATAATTTTTTGTTTAGTATTATTATTATTATGATTTTAGCGTAGTTTTTTTAGCTTTATTTTTAGTATTTTAGCTTCCTTTTTTTGTATTCAGTTTCCATTCAGTGGCGATTTTTTTTCTGCCAAAGTAATGAAAACTAAAAGAGTGAAAAGAGGTGCGAAACAAAACTAAAACTGGAAAGTTCAGTCTGAATAGTAGACACTAGAGTCCGATTTTTATTTGACGATGATTTGTTTATTTTGACTGAAAAATTGAGAGACAGTAGAAAAGAATAAAGAAACGCAAAAAAGAGGCATAATCTGAAAAATCAGTCTGTGCTGTCGGACACAAAATTTTTGCAGAATCCATTTTTGTCAACTCGCAACTGCGAGAAGAGAGGAGAGTTTAAGGAGGAGGTATCTGTCTTCTTAGTGAGAAACAGATACGATCGGGAGGTTTAGTTGGAGGGCCTACAATGTTGTTTGGAAAAGTTGGGGAGTATTCAAGATGGGATTGGATTAAGAGAGCCTCGGAAGGTGCTTTTGGTCTGTTATACGAATTTTCTGAGGCACTTGGCCTTGTCTGAGGGGGGGGGGGAGGAGGAGTTCTTTCGGTAGGTTAGAGATAATAGTCCGTTCTCTCAACCGACAACTGTATGGCTAGTTGCGATTATCTTACCAAGGCTTAGCCTTTACAAGCTAGGGTCTCTGGGAAACATTCTTACTTATTACCAGTTAGCCTATGGCGATATATCCACTTTCCACCCTCAGTTAACATCTGACATTGTTTCCTCCCTCGACTATCCCATGGAGTGGAACCCAGAAGAAGGTTTTCTCCATATTTCCTTAATATTTGTCTCCAATGTGCATTAATATCACTGGTTAATTTTTTCTCTGACTTATTTTTTCAAGCCAATTGCAATATTTTTTATTTCTTGAGAGAATAATATTCCATAATTTTTTTTTCATTATCTGATATCTGAAATTTCAAGACTTATTTAAATTCTAGGTCAATAAGGAATTTTTCGCCTCTTTACCTGACGATCGTTCACGCTCGAAGCTTCTTCTATTCTTGTTTGACATTTTAAGCTCAGAAGAAATCAGCGGCGAAGGGGCAAATCGTATTAGAAAGTGTATAAAACATTTGGTTATAGATGCCTCTGTTGTCGTTCCTATGTTTAGTGTGAAGGTAAGCAGTGTTTTTTTGTTTTTTTTTCTTAAGGTGGTATTTTTTTTACCCTAGGCTATAACTATTCTAAAATATTTACTGCTAAAAGACAAACAAATGAGGATGCAAGTTCTAGTCTAAAGATGGAAATATACGAGTAAGATATTCTACAGGCCACCTGCACCCAGGGAGCGGGAGAGAGGGAATTTCATTCCCTTCTGTTCTGAAAAATAATTTGAAAAAAGTATTCTGTTTTTAACCTCCTTCCCCACTTTAGGAAACATCTTCTAACTCGCCCCATCCCAAGAGCTGGAGCTGTGCTCACCTGCAATTGCTTATTAGAATAATATTTTGACCAAAAAGCCGCATTTGGTGTATTAGCATCTTGTTTACAGCGACAACTGCAACCTAGTAAAGAAGGAACCATGGCCCATGTAACCAAAAAATTCAAAACCTTGTTTAAAAAAACAACTCTCTAGTGAGAAAAAATTGGCATTTTAACTGATGTAGATGGCAGCCGTAGGGAGCGCCGCTTGTATTTATTACACCTATATTGGAATAAATGGCAGCAATAGGGAGTGCCGCTTGTACGTTTGGAGGGGGTGGGAGTTCCTTTTGCACTTATGGAGGTCATACTAGTATTTAAAGAGCAAACTACATGAGTTTTTCCCATGGGTGGTCGTATCGTGTTTGGTATTTATACTTGTGTGATACCTCTGCAAAAAGTTTCTTACCTAGATTAGCATATATATTACACACAGGAAAAAGCCGTCGGGGTCTTCTTAGTTGGATATGGTAAAGAATGAACCCCAGTTGCAACTCTCGTCATCATATAGTTTTACTGTAACGTCATTTAAGGTTGTAACCTATAATTATGACGTCACTCGTCATCTTGAATACAAAGGTGAAGTTTTTTTTTTTTTGACAAAATATTGATTTTATTTTAAATATTGTATTTTCTTAATTACACGAGCACGTGGATGAAGCAGTTTTCTTTAACATGAGCCCTTTAACAGCTCTCTATGATGTTTCATTTCCCTGCTAGCAGTGGAGGAAAAAGAGGACACATCAGTGCTACCCATGCAAAATAGGGTTTTTTCTTGTTGTTCAAGCTAGGGGAGATTCATGCTAAGTTTCCTGTTTAGGGTTTTCTGTCAAGGTGGTTCCAATTATGTACTTTTTGTTTCGATACGGTGCTATTTTAGGAGATTTTGGGCTATGTTTTGAAATTCCCTTAAATTTGTTTTCAAAATAACATTTTACTTTTATGACTAATTTAGATAAAGGTTACCGTTCCTGAATCAGCTAGAAATGGCAGTTTTTTAGCACATGACAGTTTTTTTTAACGCGTTTTTAATTTTTGCTTACTGTAGCCGAGGTTCCTCCTTTACAAGGCTGCAGCTGCTTCTCTGACATCGAAAAACATGATATTTACAATACGGTGCAATTTTTGACAAAGAACTGTATTTTCATTATAAGATGACATAAAACCTTGTCTTTTGACAAGGCATATGATGTCATTATTAATTTTATTAAAACTTAAATCTTGATAATCCTTAATAGTTTGCAGCTGACGCTGCAACCACGAAAACAATGTGACGCCATTTGTAATGATCATGGTTGCAACGGCAGCTGCACACGCACCATAGTAACCAAAAACTTAAAACACATTTATGAAAAAAGGGTGTCACTTATAATCATGAAAATGTCATGAGCACAAGCTAAATGTGCGAAAAATCCAATGTCTACTTAGGGTTAGGGTACTGAGGTGAAATTGTCCATAAATATTGAGGGGGCATGTTGAATGAGATCAAAACACAGTGCTTGTACAAAGGTTGTCAAAAGGAAGCATCAGCAATATCTAAGGAACAGCCTAGAGTTGACACTTTCAGAGCATGTTGAGGGGGATGTTGAACACTAAAAGAGAGTAATTGCGTAATATTATTACTACTGCTACAGCTGAGGCTAATGCTATTAAGGTGAATCTTTTATTTAATGTTTAGGGGGATGTTGAAGTAAATCAAAACATGCTATGTTTATGTAATTTGCCAGAATTGCGTATCAGTAATACCTCAGGAACTGCTTATAGCATTAAGTTGAAACTTTCAGGACATCTTGAGGGGGACGTTGAACTAACCAAAGAGCACTATGTGCATGCTACTTCTACTGCTAATCTTATACTTCTGTAGCTCAGGAATAGCTCAGAAATGGAATAAGGTATTAAGTTGAAAATTTCAGGGGAAGTTGAGGGGGATGTAGAACTAAGTAAAAATAAACTATATGTATCCAGTTTGTCAAGGGTGTCTGTGAATATCCTTGCAAAAACTAAGGCTATTACGTTGGGTCTTGAGTGTGTTTTGGGGATGTTAAACTAAATCAAAAGACACTATGTGTTTCCAGTTTTATCCAAAGGGAATTTGTGCAATATCTCAGGAATGGCTAAGAATATTATGTATTACTGGCAGTTATTATTACTTTCATAAAACTAAAATGAACTATGTGTATCCAAAGTTGTAAAGTTTTATAATTCTAGTAAATCCAAAATTAGTAAGAGATTTAAGAATGACTATTAATATAGTAGTGATAGCAGTAATACTGTTCACTTAGTGCCTTTTATCAATCTCCCCTCTACATGCCCTGATAGTTTAAATTTAATACTTGAAGCTGCTCTGAGAGATTCTTGATACACTATTTTGATAACCCGCACGCGCATAGTACGTTTTGATTCAGTTCAACATCCCCCCAACATTTCGTGAATCTTTCCCCTTAATACACTTAGCCTTAGTAGCAGTACATTTTGTTCAGTACATTTGAGATATTGCTGTTGCACCCTTTTGAAAAACTACATGCTCATAGTTCATTTTGATTTAGTTCAACATCCCCTCAAAATTCTCTGAAATGTTCACTAGGGTGGTCCTTAGCAAATTGGAAATAAGTGTTTTTATGGGGCACAGTCTGAAATGATTCCATTCTGATTATAATTGAATAATAAACAAACATTTTAGCATTATTTTCAATTTCAGAGGTCCTTACCATAACTATTAGGAATGCATAATCAAACTTTGATAAAAAAAAAAAAACGCACAATAATGCTGCTTAATTAAAGAATATCAAACATGACTGTTGAGTTGCTGTACACAAAACAGAAAATAAGTGATTGGCAATAGTCTCCAGCAATAGTAATAGTGTCCAATCACTTCAGTTGTCAAACTACACTGTTCACATATGGGCTACAGACTGGTCCATCAGTGTCTTTTTGGTTTGATCACTGTAATGCTGTCTGTACTCCTTGACAACTAGCAACAGGAATTGTTTCTGTTCTTCAGATGTTGTGTGCAGTTTGTTATATCATCACTGCAACACCACATTTGGCAATGTCATTGATTACCCTCATGCTGTGCACTATATTTTTAACTGCCTGGTAGTCTTTGTCAACTGACCACAAATCAATGTTCTTAGTTAGGAATGATGAAGGCAGTCTGTTAATGCTGAAGAATCTGTTGGTATTCTGCATGACAAAGTTTTTTAACTTCTTCTCTCCCAGTGTCAATGAGTCCATTGTTATTCTCTTCAGAGGGTGCTCTGCTCCTGATGTTTGCAGAGCTGTAACCATATGATGTTTGGTGTCATTTGATATGTTGTTGTCAAAGAAGGTGAGGGCCACTAATTCCTCTGATAAGTACCATAGGTGTCTTATTTTGTTCATGGTGGATTTTGATATTGATTCTGATATGTTCTTGTAGCTGTAGATGTCCTTGAGATGTAGGAGGTCAATGTGAGGGGCTGATGGTGCTGGTGATGCCTGAAACCATGCTTTCATTTAGATGATCACAGTGAATTGACAAATATCAGCAATAGCCTTTTCTTGCTTTTTTTGTGAGTTTGAACTGACTTCTGAACATCCAGATCTTTAGCGCATAGATGGCCTTTGCCATCCACCTTGCTTGATGCAGCCCAGCTGGAGCTCTGAACAAGATTCTCTTAGATGGCGTGCCACCAAGGAATATGATTGTCAAGTCTAAAAGTTCATGGTAATCATCACAGGGTCGATACGCTAGTGTCTGCATCTCAGCAAATGCTATATCTATGATGTGTAAACATGTTTACACATGTTTACATGTGAAACATCTGTAAACAAGCACTTGTCTGATGAAGCAGTCTGAAAGTCTGCTCTGTCAATAAACTGCCAGGTGTTCTTAAACCAGTTGAAAATTGTTATCTCTGGGCCTTTGCTAGGACCAAGGCAATCAAGAACCACTGCTTGTAAGACTATTTCTAAGATATGATGTTGACAAGCAAACCAAAGCATGTCCTTGTCAAGTTTTTATTCCAGAAAGATACAAGCACCATTTCTTGGACCAGAATTGACAGATGTGGTGTCAAAACCCATGCACTTTACATTATCTGTAATGTTCCAAGCCACAGCTGCTTCAAAAACTGCTGCCGCAGAAGCTTGGCCAGTTCCCAAGGCTAGCTTTGGAACACCAAGAAGCTGATCTACACCTGCTCCAGAGACCAACATTGGAAGGTAATTGACAATATGTCTGCTGTAGATATCCTCTAGGAGTTTTCCATCCCAGTGAATAGTTAGAGGAACTGTTTTTTTTAAACTCCTGTTGTAGATTTTTGGCTATTATCTGGTGTTGCCTTATCCTACCTCTGCAAATTGAAGAGTAATTGACATTGTATTCAGCAGGATCATGACCAAGGTGTTGCAGAGTCGGAACAAATAGTAATGCAGCACTTCTGTCACTAACTTTAGCCACATCCAGACAGGCTGAGATTTTGTCATCCAATATGCTTACTTATCCTCTTTTTTGACGTTTTGCTGAAGTTGATGGTTTTATATCTTCTGTTTTGGGGTCTTTAATTTCTCGACCTTTTTTGCTGTCAGTGTTGCTGTCAGATGATGATTCCACTGGCACTCTCTTTTCTCTTGTTTTTCTTTCTTGTCTCTCCTTCTCAATTCTTATGTCATGGTACTCTTTCCTTTTCTGAGATGATGCTCTTTTTCTTTCTAAAACCTTGTCAACACTGCCCATCTTTCCACTGCGTCCTGGCTCCCGCTGTAGTAACAAAAACTCATGGTCTTCTTGAATACGTATCATCTCCATTGTGTTAGCGTGGGCAATGTCAAACAAAACGTCCAGGCCCACTTTCCACTCTTCTTCCTTCTTTTTCAGTGTCTCAGAACGCTTAGGTTTGTTCTCTGTTTCTCTTCAGGTTGTCATACTCCTTAGAGAGACACTGAATTTTGTTTACCTCATGTTTCTTGAGCCTTGTTGGAATGTTTGCCTTTGCCCAAACTGCAAGAACGTCGTTGGCTGTGGAATGTGCCGCTTCACAGACTGTCTTGTCCGTCATTTGCTTGTAGTGATAGAATGGCGCCATGTTCTCCTTCTTTGACAGTAGTTATGTTGAAATAAGAGTGTCTGACAATTGCCTGATTAGCCATATGTCTGTTTCACTTCTTGTTGTCGGTTTTAATATTGCATCAGTACTCTCACTTGTACAAACCATGCAGTCCATGCTGTCACTCATTGCTGTGTCAATGTGTCTGCAACAAAGTATCAGATTAATAAGACTACCTGTATCAGTGTGGAGCATATTTAATATATTGTAGTTCATAAAACTAATAAAAACTTGAAATTTGCCTTTTTACTCACATTGCATACAACAAAAAATGGCGTCTTGGGTTGAAATGCATTGTGGGAAGCCTACAGATAAATAAGTAAATAAGTCTAGCAGTTCAGAAAGCTACCATGCTGTACTATAGTGTAGTGTTGACTGTTGAAAAGTTGAAAACTGTGCAAGACATGCAGCATTGAGCATGCAGTAACCAAAAATTTTAACCTCTGGTAGGGACCTCTTAATGTCAATATATTAGGTTCTTTTTTGGGATTCTGTGGTATTTTAACAATAAAAACAAGATTAGGGGGGTGCCTGCTAAAGAAATCCTACTTTGAATAATAAGGACCACCCTAATGTTCACCTTAATAGCCTTAGCTTTAGTAGTAGTAGTAGTAACAGTTTTTAATAATTGTAGCAGTAGTATTTGTAGTAGTAGCAGTAGAAGTAGTAGTAGTAGCACGCACATAGTGGCTTTTGGTTAGTTCAATATCCCCCTAAACATTCCCTGAAAGTTTCACTTTAATATCCTTAGCCTCTGTAGTAGTAGTAGTAGCATTATTAGCAATTGTAGTAGTAGTATGCACATAGCGCCTTTTAGTTTTGTCAGCACTCTCCTCAACATACCCTGAAAGTTTCAATTTAATACCCTTTTTAGTGAACATTGTTGGTACGTCCTTTTGAGAACCTGCATGCAGATAGTATGCTCGATTTAGTTCAACACATCTCCACAACATTTCGTGAAGTTTTCACCTTAATACTCTTAGCTTTATTAGTAGTGGTAGTAGTAGCAGCAGTAATAGTAATAGTAGCAGTAGAAGAAGTAGTAGTAGCATGCACATTGTACCTTTTTGTTAGTTCAACTTCCCCCACAACATACCCTGTAAATTTCAGCTTAACACACTAAGCCGTTCCTAAGATATTGTGATACGCCTTTTTGAAAACTTGAGTGCACATGGTGTGTTTTGGTATAGTTCAACTTCCCCCTCAATATTCTCTGAAACTTTCACCTTACCACCCTTAATCTGAGTGGTAGCATTAGTCGTAGTAGTAGTAGTAGTAATAGAAGTAGCAGTATGCATATGTTGTCTTTTGGTCAGTTGAGCATCCCCCTCCCCTCATGCCCTCAAAGTTTCAATTAAATGTTCTGAGCCGTTCCTAAAATATTGCAGATACACCCCATTGAGAACCTGTACGCACATAACGTGTTTTGATTTAGTTCAACTTCCCCCTCAGTATTACCTGAAATGTTTTCCTTAAACCCTTGGCTTTAGTAATAGTCCCAGTGGAACTAGCAGTTGTTGTAGTATTTATAGTTTGGTCAACTGCCTATTGGCACATAGTGCCTTTTGGTCAAAAGATCATCCTCCCTATCCCTTTAATTTCCAGCTTAATACCCTAAGCCGTTTCTGAGATACGACCTTTTGACAACCTGACAGCAGGCGTTTTGATCTAGTTAAAGACTCCACTCAACAATTCCTGAAAGCTTCAACTTAATACCCTTAGCCTTGTTAGATACCAAGAGTCAAACATGCCCCCTTTCCTAATAACAAATACTATATGTAAATAATGGGCGAATCGCATAACTTACAATCCTTGGCACAAGGGTTGTTGGGTTGTCGTCCCCACATAGCCAAAATGGCTATCTCAAAAGTTTTATCCTATGTGTTTGGGGAATAAGGAGCGTGGTTCGGATTTGTCCTTTAGTTACTTTTGACTCTTAAAAAGGGCACTAAAACTTATAATTTCCGATCGAATAAGTCCCCTTGGAAGTTTCTACCACAACTCCTTCCATGCGAAGTGACTTGTTGAAAAAATAAATAACACATAGAGCCCTCTTCGCTTTTTACTTAGACAGTGCTACGGCGCTGCCTATGATAATAAGGAATTGTTACCGATATATAAAAAGTAGAGGAGTTTTGTAAATCCATGGTCAAATCAGACGGAAGCTAGGTTTTTATGACAGGTGCATGTTGTTGTTGTTTTCGTCTATCAGTATACATCGGTTGATACTAGTATTCTAAATGTAAACTAATTTCAAAAATAGTGTTTTAATTCAGAGAATTTAGCTATTACTTATACTTTTTGTCTTATCTTATTTTATTTTAGAGTCCCGAAGCAAATATTAACGTAAGGTCAACAGCTGTAGTTTCAAGGAAAGGCAACGTTCCCAGACTAGATGCAGATGTAAATTTTAAGCGAATAATGGTTGCACTTGAAACTTTTCAAAACAAAAGAAGAATCCACCAGACTCACTTGCTTGTTGAGCCTTTGATGCAGCTGCTAAGACGGTAATCAGTATTGTTTTTTCTTCTTTTTCCTCCTCATTATTATTGGTTGAGCACTTGTGTCTTAGGGCATATAGAAAAACTAAGAATTGGAAATGGAAAAAATTCAACTTAACAAATTGTAATGTTATTCAGTTTTGCAGTAGAAAGGAAAGAGGAAGCACTAGGCCCCAGCCTTCGAGATGGTGGAGCACAATCAGAGGGCTCATTAAAAAAGAAATCTCATTAAAAGAAATATTTATCTATCTTGTTAACTACGAGAAGTGTTCAAGCCTCTTCACTTTCGCTTTGTTATTATTATTGAATAGATTTCCCAATTTTTTATGGAACTACTAATGTTAAAGTGTATTGACCAGGGTTGTCAGTTGTATGAGGAAAATTACGAGGAATCATCAAAAATTATTTAAGGGAAAATCAGCTGATCCAGAATTTGCTTGAGTTGTTGGCACAATTTTGGCAGGTTATATAGATGTGTGATTCTTGAATTGCGCATTAGCATAATTATCATGTTCTTCTTTAGTTTCAAGTCGTGAAGTGGCAAATCAGCAATTTTAGTTGAATTAAGAAATTCTTGCGTGAATTCAATTCTTCCTTCCTTTTTATCCTTTACTGAATCATAACTTTTATAGTATTTGTATTCTCCTCGGAGGGCGATCTACAATCTCAGAGATAATCTTACTTACTCTTTTTTTAGCGGCGCTAAAATAACCCGTTCCTTTTATTCCATTCTAATTTGGTTACTATGCGAATGTTTCCTATTCTATTGATCATACTTTTTGCCGCATGTCGTATAACCGTAGATTTTGATGTGCATCATTTGTGTTTTCGATTCGTGGGCATGTTCGTTGTTGCAAGTCTTCTTAGTGCAAATTAAGTTCCGCTTCTTTTTTGTTTGGGATTTGATTCTCTCTGTCGCTTGTCTTCTAACCGCAGATTTAGTTGTGCATCATTTTTATATGTGATTGCAGCTACCGCTGCAACCACGATCCTAGAGTTTTGATTTTTGTATAACATTATTTGGGTTGAATCATTCTATAATCAAACCAAAGTTACTTAAAGTAATCCTTATCTCTTGTTACATTGATATTTCTTTAAAAATGGACAAGCTTGCAGATTGGTTTTGTAATTGTTGATTTTAACCTTGATTGATGAGAACTAAACATATGTATGTGACCTAATTTGAAGTGTTTGAGATTTTGACCTGTCTTTAAACTAAACTAGCTAAGGAGAAAGAAAAAGAAACCATTGATGGTGATTTCCATACAAAAAAGTGATTTTCCTTGCTGTTCAAGCCATTTGCATTTGTTATTTGTTGTAATGCTCGGTGTCACATCTCTTCCAACCGAATATATCTTTGTGCTTCATTTTTGTTCATTAGTAGTTTAGACAATTTTTTCCATGTTTTCTACTTTAGCTGCTTGGATTAATTCATAATCTTGTATGATTTTGCAAGACGCTATATATACTAATAATTTTCTTCCCAGCTATTCTCCATGAATTTTTGTTTGCTTCAATTACGTTGTTACTTAATTCAGTAAAAGCAATGCATTTTCTATTGCATCTACCCCCTAAAATATCTAAATTGTGTATTAGCATAGATTATAACCTACGGTTATGACGTTATTCATCATCTTGTATAGGAAAATGCAGTTTTTCGTAAAAAAAATGGATTTTATTTCAAATAATGTTTTTAAATAATTAAAAAAGGCATTAGATTTTGCTTTAAAATGAGCCATTTGACAGCTCTATGATGTTCAAGCGCCCGAATACCATGCTTCCGACGGAGAATATCGTGGTTTCAGTAACTGTCCTTCTTTTTCAAGTCAATTGAATTATATTGTTGTTCAAGCCAAGAGACTGCAAGCTTTCTTTTTAGGGTTTTTGACCAAGGCGGTTCCAGTGGTATACTTCTTGTTTTGATCTGACACCATTTGTAGGGGTTTCAGGCTATTCTTCTTTTTTTTTACTATGGGACGTGTTCGTCATTTACTAGGTTGCAGCTACCGCTGCAACCAAGATTTGTTGTAAGACTCCTAAAATAACGCGTTCCTTCATTCTGTTGTAATTTTGATCACTTTGCGAAAGCTCCCTGTTCGATTGACCATGCTCGTCACCTGCCTTCTAACCACTGATTTTGTTATACATCGTTTTCGTTTGCGATTCGCCGTGATTCTCTAAAGTAGAAGTTTCATTAAAGTAGCAAAATATTAAAGTAATGTTTTTCAACATTAAAGTTTCCAAAGTTCAACACCCCCCTCAAAATTCCCCGAAAGTAGTCACAAATAGATGTAGTAGCAGTTGCAAACAGTCGCAGGTGGAAGTAGTCACAGTTGCAGTCACAACTAGTCTCATTTTCATCCGCAATTGTAGCAGTAGTAGTAGTGACCCAGAAAGTTTCAAGTTAATACCCTTACCTGTTTCTAAGATATTGCAGATAGGCCACTTTGGCCTATCACACTTGGATACATCTACTACTATTACATATACAAACTATTATAAAGCGGATACATATGGTTTCTTTTGATTTAGCTGAACATTCCCCAAAATTTTTCTTGAATAACCTTAGCCTATCCAGGGTCAAATATTCCCCCGCTTTCCTTATGATACATTACGCACGTAAAAAAAAAAATCGACAAATTGCAGAGTTTACATTCCTTACCCCGAGGGCTGCGGGGGCATGGCATCCTCAGAGGCTTAGTTATTAGACTTTGTGACTATTTCGAATAAAATGCTTTTTGAGATCTCAACCAGTTTTAAGGAGAAAATTTAAAAGGACACGAGGGGGGGGAGGTGACTGTCCTTCGCTCCTTTTTCAACATGCCTTTAAAGTTTCAAATTAACGCCCTTAGTCGTTCCTTAAATATTGCTGTTGTGTGCTTTCGAAAACCCTCCTTCATATAATGTGCTTCGATTTTGTTCGACATCCCCCTCGAAATTTTCTAAAAGTTTTTACCTTAATATTCTTAGCCTTTTCGGAGACTCGAGATCAATCGTGCCACCTTTCCCCAATAACCAACCTTTTATATAAACAAAGTGCAACTTATATAACTTACAACACTTGCCCCAGGGGATGTGGGTATTAAGTCATCTCTTAATGGACATACAGTTATTTGACAATCGACTATTTTGAAGCAAGATGGCTATTCCAAAATTTTGGTCAGATATATTTGGAGGGAGTGTAGCTAAAAAGGAAATGGGGTAGGGGCTGGTTTCCCTCCGGCCACGTTTTAAAATCTTCCTCAACATGCCTAAAAGTTCAAACTTAATACCCTCAGCTTTTTTTTGCAATATTACAGATATTTGTTTTGGATAAACAGGATGCAAATAGTGTGTTTATATTTGGTTTAGCATGCCCCTCAACATTCCTCGGGGTTTCACCTTGATACCCTTAGCCTTTTCGAACACATTTAGAATAAAAAATTCCTCCTTTTTTCTAATAATAAACCCTGCTTGTAAAAAAGGGCAAATTGCATAATTTACAATCCTTACCGCGGAGGCTGTGGGGGGCATTGCATCCCAGGAGGCATAGTTACTAGACCTTTTGATTGTTTTGGACAAAATCGCTTTTTTCAAAACTTTGATCAGTGATTAGGGGAGAGAGCATGTAAAAAGGGCAAGGGGGTTGGTTACCCTCCGATAGTTCTTCAACATCTGTTGAAATTTTTAGCTTAATACCCTTAACTGTTCCATAGATATTGATGATACATCCTTCTGACAAGCACACAGTGTGTTTTATTGTGCTAAACCTCCCTCTCCAAATCTTTGGGGGGTTTTGGACTGTTTTTTAAAAAAATGGCTATCTCAAAATTTTCATCAGATGTATTTGGGGGGAAATAGCCTGGGGAGGGGGGCTGGGTACACTCCGATCACTTTCGAATCTTAAAAAACACACTAGAACTTCCAATTGAAGGGACCCTCTCCAAAGTTTATACGAATACCCCTTCCATAAAAACTTTATATGCTAACAATGTGCAACTGGCATAACTTATAACCCTTGCCTCGAGGGCTGGGGAGGTATTAAACCCGGAGCCGTACTTATTTGACCTTTGGATTATTTTAAACAAAATGGCTATCTCAAAGTTTTGATCGGAAGTATTTGAGGGAAAAAGGGTGGGGGGACTGGTTGCCCTCCAATCACTTTTGACTCTTTGACTCTTAAGAAGGAAACTAGAGCTATCGATATCATATTGAATTAGTCTACTCTGAAGTTTATACCAAAAACCTTGTATGTTAACAATAGGCAACTTGCATAACTTACAGCCTTTGCTCTACGGACTGTGGGGGGTCTTGTCAACCCCGGAGGCACAGTTTCTTTGACCTTTGGACTAATTTGAACAAAATAGTTATCTCGAAATTGTGGTCGGATGTATTTGGAGAATAAGAATAAAACATTTAAGCCCTTTGTCCTTGACTATAGGCAACTTATAAGTTGTTAAATTGATTTTAAATGGGGAATTTCTGTTGCGTCACAGTTTCTTTAAATTCTTTTGTTTTGTTTTTTCGGTAATGTTGGGCCGTGGCTTGCTATAGGCTATCAGAGGCAACGCTATAGCGTTGCCTATAGTAAAGGTCATACGGCTCCAATGTATTATTATTATTATTTATTATTATTTTTTCCAGAGGCACTTCATATGGAAGGGGTTATTGTAAAAACTTCAAAGGGGGCTAATTCGATTGGAAATCGAGAGTTCTAGTGCTCTTTTTAAGGGTCAAAAGTGATTGGAAGGCAACTAACACCCCTTCCACGCCCACCATTTCCCCAAACACATCTAATCAAAATTTTAAGATAGCCATTTTGTTCTACGTAGTTGATTTCTAAATAGAAATTATGTTTTTGAGGAGGACACTCCCCCACAGCCCTCAGGGCAAGGGTTGTAAGTTATGCCATGGGGCATATAAGCTTTTATAAAAAGCTTTGTCGTAGAAACTTCAAAAACGGCTCATTCGATTGGAAATTTCAATCCACCTTTTCCCCAAACATATCCAAAATTTTGAGATAGCCATTTTGTTCAACGTGGTTGAAAATTCTGAAAATTAGGTCTTTGAGGATGACAACTCCCCCAGAGCCCTCAGGGCGAGGGTTGTAAGTTATGCCCTGGGGGCATATAAGATAGCCATTTTGTTCAACGTGGTTGAAAATTCTGAAAATTAGGTCTTTGAGGATGACAACTCCCCCAGAGCCCTCAGGGCGAGTGTTGTAAGTTATGCCCTGGGAGCATATATGGTTTTTATAGAAAGTGAGTGTTGTCGTAGAAACTTCAAAAAGGGCTCATTCGATTGGAAATTTAAATGGCTAGTGCCCTTTTTAATAGTCGAAAGTGATTGGAAGGCAACTAACACCCCTTCCACGCCCACCATTTCCCCAAACACATCCAATCCAAATTTTGAGATAGCCATTTTGTTTCAACGTAGTTGAAAGTTCTGGAAAATATATCTTTGAGCATGACACCCCCCCCCCCCAAGGTCTTGAGGGCAAGGGTTATAAGTTATGCCCTGGGGGCATATATGGTTCTTATGGAAGGAATGCTCGTATAAACTCCAGAGAGGGCTGATTGGAAATTGAAAGTTCTAGTTCACTTTTTAAGCGTCAAAAAATATTGCAGGGTAATTAGCCCCCCCCCCCACGCCCTTTTTTCCCGAATGCATCCGATAAAAATTTTGAGATAGCTATTTTGTTAAAATAGTTAAAAGATCATAGAACAAAAACTCCAGTGTCGACACAGCCCCCAGGCGTTGTAAGCTATGTCCTGGGGGCACATATGGTTGTTATGGAAGGGATGCTCGTATAAACTTCAAAGAGGGCTCACTCGATTGGAAATTGAAAGTTCTAGTTCACTTTTTAAGAGTCAAAAGAGATTGGAGGGCACCTAGCCCCCTCCTCCACGCCCTTTTTTTCTCAAGCCATCTGATAAGAACTTTGAGTTAGCAATTTTTTTTTAATAGTTCAAAGACCATATAAAAAAAACTCCGGGGTCGACACAGCTCCCCAGGGCCCGAAGGCAGGCGTTGTAAGTTATGCCCTGGGGGAATATATGATTCTTATCGAAGGGATGCTCGTAAAAACTTCAAAGGGGGCTAATTTGATTGGAAATCGAGAGTTCTAGTGCTCTTTTTAACGGTCAAAAGTGATTGGAAGGCAACTAACACCCCTTCCCCGCCCACCATTTTCCCAAACACATCTAATCAAAATTTTGAGATAGCCATTTTGTTCTACGTAGTTGATTTCCAAATAGAAATTATGTTTTTGAGGAGGACACTTCCTCACAGCCCTCAGGGCAAGGGTTGTAAGTTATGCCCTGGGGGCATATAAGCTTTTATAGAAAGCTTTGTCGTAGAAACTTCAAAAACGGCTCATTCGATTGGAAATTCAAAGGGCTAGTGCCCTTTTTAATAGTCGAAAGTGATTGGAGGGCAATTAACCCCCCTCTCACGCCCACCTTTTCCCCAAACATATCCTATCAAAATTTTGAGATAGCCATTTTGTTCAACGTGGTTGAAAATTCTGAAAATTAGGTCTTTGAGGATGACAACTCCCCCACAGCCCTCAGGGCGAGGGTTGTAAGTTATGCCCTGGGGGCATATAAGATAGCCATTTTGTTCAACGTGGTTGAAAATTCTGAAAATTAGGTCTTTGAGGATGACAACTCCCCCACAGCCCTCAGGGCGAGGGTTGTAAGTTATGCCCTGGGGGCATATATGGTTTTTATAGAAAGTGTTGTCGTAGAGACTTCAAAAAGGGCTCATTCGATTGGAAATTTAAATGGCTAGTGCCCTTTTTAATAGTCGAAAGTGATTGGAAGGCAACTGACACCCCTTCCACGCCCACCATTTCCCCAAACACATCCAATCCAAATTTTGAGATAGCCTTTTTTTTCAACGTAGTTGAAAGTTCTGGAAATTATATCTTTGAGCATGACACTCCCCCCCTCCCCAAGGTCTTGAGGGCAAGGGTTATAAGTTATGCCCTGGGGGCATATATGGTTCTTATGGAAGGAATGCTCGTATAAACTCCAGAGAGGGCTCATTTGATTGGAAATTGAAAGTTCTCGTTCACTTTTTAAGTGTCAAAAGAGATTGGAGGGCAACTAGCCCCCCCCCCCACGCCCTTTTTTCCCGAATGCATCCGATAAAAATTTTGAGATAGCTATTTTGTTAAAAATAGTTAAAAGATCATAGAACAAAAACTCCAGTGTCGACACAGCCCCCAGGCGTTGTAAGCTATGTCCTGGGGGCACATATGGTTGTTATGGAAGGGATGCTCGTATAAACTTCAAAGAGGGCTCACTCGATTGGAAATTGAAAGTTCTAGTTCACTTTTTAAGAGTCAAAAGAGATTGGAGGGCACCTAGCCCACTCCTCCACGCCCTTTTTTTCTCAAGCCATCTGATAAGAACTTTGAGTTAGCAATTTTTTTTTTTAATAGTTCAAAGACCATATAAAAAACTCCGGGGTCGACACAGCTCCCCAGGGCCCGAAGGCAGGCGTTGTAAGTTATGCCCTGGGGGAATATATGATTCTTATCGAAGGGATGCTCGTAAAAACTTCAAAGGGGGCTAATTTGATTGGAAATCGAGAGTTCTAGTGCTCTTTTTAACGGTCAAAAGTGATTGGAAGGCAACTAACACCCCTTCCACGCCACCATTTTCCCAAACACATCTAATCAAAATTTTGAGATAGCCATTTTGTTCTACGTAGTTGATTTCCAAATAGAAATTATGTTTTTGAGGAGGACACTTCCTCACTGCCCTCAGGGCAAGGGTTGTAAGTTATGCCCTGGGGGCATATAAGCTTTTATAGAAAGCTTTGTCGTAGAAACTTCAAAACGGCTCATTCGATTGGAAATTCAAAGGGCTAGTGCCCTTTTTAATAGTCGAAAGTGATTGGAGGGCAATTAACCCCCCTCTCACGCCCACCTTTTCCCCAAACATATCCTATCAAAATTTTGAGATAGCCATTTTGTTCAACGTGGTTGAAAATTCCGGAAATTGGGTCTTTGAGGTTGACAGCTCCCCCACAGCGCTCAGGGCGAGGGTTGTAAGTTATGCCCTGGGGGCATATAAGATAGCCATTTTGTTCAACGTGGTTGAAAATTCTGAAAATTAGGTCTTTGAGGATGACAACTCCCCCACAGCCCTCAGGGCGAGGGTTGTAAGTTATGCCCTGGGGGCATATATGGTTTTTATTAGAAAGTGTTGTCGTAGAGACTTCAAAAAGGGCTCATTCGATTGGAAATTTAAATGGCTAGTGCCCTTTTTAATAGTCGAAAGTGATTGGAAGGCAACTGACACCCCTTCCACGCCCACCATTTCCCCAAACACATCCAATCCAAATTTTGAGATAGCCTTTTTTTTCAACGTAGTTGAAAGTTCTGGAAATTATATCTTTGAGCATGACACTCCCCCCCCCCCAAGGTCTTGAGGGCAAGGGCTATAAGTTATGCCCTGGGGGCATATATGGTTCTTATGGAAGGAATGCTCGTATAAACTCCAGAGAGGGCTCATTTGATTGGAAATTGAAAGTTCTAGTTCACTTTTTAAGCGTCAAAAGGTATTGCAGGGTAATTAGCCCCCCCCCACGCCCTTTTTTCCCGAATGCATCCGATAAAAATTTTGAGATAGCTATTTTGTTAAAAATAGTTCAAAGATCATAGAACAAAAACTCCAGTGTCGACACAACCCCCAGGCGTTGTAAGCTATGTCCTGGGGGCACATATGGTTGTTATGGAAGGGATGCTCGTATAAACTTCAAAGAGTGCTCACTCGATTGGAAATTGAAAGTTCTAGTTCACTTTTTAAGAGTCAAAAGATATCCGAGGGCAACTAGCCCTCCCTCCTACACACCCTTTCTTCCCCAAGCCTGAGATTGGAGGGCACCTAGCCCCCTCCTCCACGTCCTTTTTTCTCAAGCCATCTGATAAGAACTTTGAGATAGCAATTTTTTTTAATAGTTCAAAGACCATATAAAAAAAACTCCGGGGTCGACACAGCTCCCCAGGGCCCGAAGGCAGGCGTTGTAAGTTATGCCCTGGGGGAATATATGATTCTTATCGATGGGATGCTCGTAAAAACTTCAGAGAGGGCTAATTTGATTGGAAATTGAAGGTTCTAGTTCAGTTTTTGAGAGTCAAAAGTGATTGAAGGGCAACTAGCCCCCCCCCCCCACGATTTTTTTCCCGAATGCATCCGATAAAATTTTGAGATAGCCATTAAGTTAAAAATTGTTCAAAAGTCAGATAACAAAAACTCAGGTGTCGACGCAACCCCCCAGAGCCCGGGGGCAGGCGTTGTAAGTTATGCCTGGGGCATATATGGTTCTTATGAAAGGGATACTCGTATAAACTTCAGAGAGGGCTCATTTGATTTGAAATTGAAAGTTCGAGTTCACTTTTTAATAGTCAAAAGAGATCCGAGGGCAACTAGCCCCCCCCCCTCCCCCGCGCTTTCTTTTTCCAAACCCATCTGATGAATTTTTTAGATAGACGTTAAAAAAAATAGTTCAAAGGTCGGATAAGAAAAACTCCGATGTCAATACAAAACCCCAGGGCCCAGGAGAAGGCGTTCTAAGTTATGCCTTAAGGGGATGAGTGTTCTTATGAAAGGGATGCTCGTATAAACTTCATAGAGGTCTCATTTGATTGGAAATTGAAAATTCTAGTTCGCTTTTAAAGAGTCAAGAGATTTAAGGGCAACTAGCCCCCCCCCATCCTTTTTTCCCCAAACCTATCCGCTAAAAATTTTGAGATAGCAAGTTTTTTTAAAAATTGTTCAAAAATTAGATAACAAAAACTCGAGTGCCAACACAACCCCCCAGGGCCAAATGGGTAGGCGTTGTAAGTGTTGTCCTTGGGGCGTGTATGGTTTTTATGAAAGGGATGCTCGTATAAACTTTAGAGAGGGCTCATTTGATTGGAAATTGAAAGTTCGAGTTCACTTTTTATTAGTCGAAAGATATCCGATGGCAACTAGCCCCCCCCCCTCCCCTGCCTTTTTTTTTAAACCCATCTGATGAAAATGTTTAGATAGACGTTAAAAAAAAAATAGTTCAAAGGTCGGATAAGAATAACTCCGGTGTCAATACAACCCCCCAGGGCCCTGGAGAAGGCGTTCTAAGTTTTTCCCTAAGGGGATGTATGGTTCTTATGAAAGGGATGGTCGCATAAACTTCATAGAGGGATCATTTGATTGGAAATTGAAAATTCTAGTTCACTGTTTAAGAGTCTAGAGATTTAAGGGCTACTAGCCCCCCCCCCCATGCCCTTTTTCCCCAGACCCATCCGCTACAAATTTTGAGATAGCAAGTGTTTTAAAAATTGTTCAAAATTAGATAACAAAAACTCAGGTGTCAACACAACCCCCCAGGGCCAAGGGGGTAGGCGTTGTAAGTATTATCCTGGGGGCGTGTATGGTTCTCATGAAAGGGATGCTCGTATAAACTTCAGAGAGGGCTCATTTGTTTGGAAATTGAAAGTTCTAGTTCACTTTTTAAGAGTCAAAAGATATCCGAGGGCAACTAGCCCTCCCTCCTACACACCCTTTCTTCCCCAAGCCTGTCCGATAAAATTTTTAAATGGCCATTTCATTAAAAATAATTCAAAGGTCAGATAAGAAAAACTCCTGTGTCGACGCAACCCCGCATGGCCCGGAGGCAGGCGTTGTAAGTGATTCTCCGGGGGCATATATCGTTTTTATGGAAGGGATGCTTGTATAAAGTTCGGAGAGGGTTCATTTGATTGGAAATTAAAAGTTCTCGTTCACTTTTAAAGTTCCGTCACTTTTAAAAGTAAAAAAAGATTGGAGGGCAACTAGCCCCTCCATGCCCTAAATGCATCAGATAAAAATTTTGAGGTAGACATTTTATTAAAAATAGTTAAAAATTCGGGCGTGTATGGTTCTTATGAAAGGGATGCTCGTATAAACTTCAGAGAGGGCTCATTTGATTGGAAATTGAAAGTTCTAGTTCACTTTTTAATAGTCAAAAGATATCTGAGGGCAACTAGCCCCCCCCCCCTCGCACACACCCTTTTTTCCCCAAGCCTATCCAATAAAATGTTTAAAATAGCAATTTCATTAAAAATAATTCGAAGGTCAGATAATAAAAGCTCCGGTGTCAACACAGCCCCCCAGGGCCTGAGGAAGGCGTTGTAAGTTATGCCCTGGGGGTATATATGGTTGTTATTGTAGGGATGCTCGTATAAACTTCATAGAGGGCTCATTTGATTGGAAATTGAAAGTTCTAATTCACTTTTTAAGAGTAAAAAGTGATCGGAGGGCAGCTAGCCTTCCCCCACACTCCATTGATTTTTTTCCCAGGCGCACTTCATATAGAAGGGGTCGTCGTATAAACTTCAAAGGGGGCTCATTTCAAAGGGGGCAAACTTTTTTCACTTTGATATTGTTTCTTTGATACCAGTTTTGATACTTTGATGAAGATTTTGATTTTTTTTGTTTTTAAGTTCGATTTTGAAATACAGAATTTTTAAAAACTTGAAAATTTTTGCGATCAAAAACGAACAAAAATTCATTAAAAAACTTTGCGAAAAATATGTTTTTTAAAGAAAAGTAAAGGCCATTTTAAACTTAAGCTCAGCAGATACAAATACCTGTTAAAATTCAAAGTCAAAACGACCAGAAATTACTGTTAAAGAATAAATGAAACCCAAAATGAACAGAAATGAAATAAACAATCATAGGAAAAAAACACAACAAGTAATAATATAAATGAATAAATAGATCTTAAAGCGAGTAATGCTTAGATTGAATATGAAATCAAATTTAAAACGAAAAAAAATATTTTGCTATTGAAGTATAAATGAAACTTAAAACCAACAGAAATTAAATAAACAATCAATGCAAACAAATATACAATAGATATGAATATAAATGAATAAATAAATCTTAAAACGAGTGAAACTTAAATTGAATATGCAAATCAAGCTTGAAACGAACAAAAATCACTACAAACAAGAGTTTGGGTATCGCCTCCTTCTCTCACTGTAAAAGTTTAAAACCTACTGCGTCATTGGCGCTTTACTGAAAACCAATTTTATCACAAATATCTTCTTTTGTACTTAATATTAAAAATAAACTTCAAAATTATAGTAAAATTTTATTTAAATAGCAAAAAAATATTTTGCTATTGAAGTATAAATGAAACTTAAAACCAACAGAAATTAAATAAACAATCAATGCAAACAAATATACAATAGATATTAATATAAATGAATAAATAAATCTTAAAACGAGTGAAACTTAAATTGAATATGCAAATCAAGCTTGAAACGAACAAAAATCACTACAAACAAGAGTTTGGGTATCGCCTCCTTCTCTCACTGTAAAAGTTTAAAACCTACTGCGTCATTGGCGCTTTACTGAAAACTATATGCGTCTTGAACAGTCTTGGAAAGTATAAACAACATCAAAGTGAATATTTGATTTATAATGATATTAGTTGTTGAAGGATCCATCAGTTCAAGAATTTATTTCACTCTAATTTTATTTTTATTTTCCAATGCTGTAAGAACTGGAAAATAAGATATTTGTAATATAATTCGTTTTCAGTGAAGCGCCAATGACGCAGTAGGCTGTTGGTTTTTATTTACAGTTAAGGAAGGGGGCAGTATCCAAACTCTTGTTTGTAGTGAAACTATATTCGTCTTGAACAACTTTAGAAAGAACTAATAAATTAAACTGAATATTAGATGTATAATTATATTAATTGCTGAAAGCTCATCAGTTCAAAATTTTGCTATAATTTTAATGTTTATATTCAATATTAAGTATAAAAGAAAATATTTGAAATAAAATTGGTTTTCAGTAAAGCGCCAATAATGCAGTAGGTTTTAGACTTTTACAGTGAGAGAAGGAGGCGATACCCAAACTCTTGTTTGTAATGATTTTTGTTCGTTTCAAGCTTGATTTGCATATTCAATTTGAGTTTCACTCGTTTTAAAATTTATTTATTCATTTATATTAATATCTAGTGTATGTTTGTTTGCACTGATTGTTTATTTTAATTTCTGTTCGTTTTAAGTTTCATTTATATTTCTATAGCAAAATATTTTTTTTCGTTTTAAGCTTGATTTTCATATTCAATCTAAGCATTACTCGCTTTAAGATCTATTTATTCAATTATATTATTACTTGTTGTATGTTTTTTTTCATATGATTGTTTATTTAATTTCCGTTCGTTTTGGGTTTCATTTATTCTTTAATAGTAATTTCTGGTCGTTTTGAGTTTGAATTTTAACAGGTATTTGTATCTGCTGAGCTTAAGTTTAAAATGGCCTTTACTTTTCTTTTAAAAACATATTTTTCGGAAAGTTTTGTTAATTAATACTAGACAGCTGCTACTTCTTCAGTGATGATGCGTGTCTGCTATTGCCTAAGGGCTCTTTTGAGACACCAGTCTCATCGAGCTTAATTGTTCCGTGACAAAGAAATACTTTTTTGGTTACCCAAAAGCTAACACCCGAAAAATTTGGTGAACATTTTCTTCCTTTGTTATAAGATTATGCATCCTTAGATAGAAAATTGTGAATTCATGTGTATTCTTTGTATTGAGAGAACATCTCTTCGAGCGTCTTCTGAATAAACTACCTGAATTGGCTAGTCAAATCAGCCTTTAGAGCATTAAGACTCTTTAAGTACGAGGATGACGTTTGCATTTTATTCAATGCGTGAATTTTTTCAGGACTCTTCTATGGATCGAGTGGAATTTAAATCAGCTCCTGAAGAGGTTTTGATTTTGATGAAGTGTCAAGTTCTAGGCGCCACCTTATATTTACTTTTTTTTTGGGGGGGGGGTCTAGTATTCTATAATATTATATTCCCTCTTATTAAATTTTGCTTTTTTCAGAAAAACGTTGGTATATTTTTAGAACAAGAATTTCTTTCAACGGAATTCTAACAAGATGTGTTTTGAAGTTGAATATATTTTAAATTTATTTAAGCAATTATTCTTTAAAAAAAAATGGTTTTATCAATGTTTTCTTTCTTGAGAATTGACAGTAAATCACTTTTCGTGGAAAAAGAAATCTTCATTCTGAACCAAGAACAATTAAGGTTTTTTATAAATACTTTTTGGTGCATATAACATTGGCCTTAGTATTTGATTTCGAATATTTATTTCTAACAAGTTCAAATTTTCTCTTTTAAAGTTTCTTATATTTTTTCTGTTTAGATGTGTTTCTCAGCCTGATCCTGTTGCATACGAATATTCAAAACAGTTGACGCTGAGTTGTTTACATTCATTTATTACAAAGATGGAAGCTGAGGAATTGAGCAAAGTAAAAGTTAAAATTGATGTCGATCTTTTGGTTCGATGCATCAACTTTTCCAACAACCCTCAGACTCATCATCATGCTCTTCTTCTTCTATCGCAAGCAGCCAGACTTTTTCCTGTAAGTAATAGAATATATTAATATTACTGACCTCACTGACAACTCCTCGGGGACGTGGTTAATGAGGGAAGGGGAGTCATCCTTGGTATTTGCTCCAAATTTTTATGCTCTATATTAATTTAATCAAATTATGTTGATTCGTTGTGAGAAAGGTACACAAGGACAACTGAGCTCAGATATTAAAAGAAATAATAAATGAATGAGGCTTCTTAACTAAATCAAGCCTCGTGCTCTGTTGTATTTGCCTAATTTCAGCTTGGGAACCTAATCCGTAGTTGGATGCGTAGGTTAAATGTTATCCAAATCCAAAAACGTTAAACGAAACACCTAACACTTTTAGTTTTTCAACATTCTTCGTCACTGGTTTTGTGCAGCCTTTCTAGTAGAGCCCGACCGATATAGATTTTTGGGGTCCGATATTGATTAACGATATATCGGTATCGTACCGATGCAATACCGATATAATTTGCCGATAAATTCCCCTCCGGAAAAAAACCTTATCGAAAGTTTAAACCCTGGATTCTCTGAATCCAGAAGCGTAAGATATTTATTGAAATTGATTATTCGAAATCCAAACTTCAGTAGCGGGAATTTGTGTTTTAATCATTCACATATTAATGTGAAAACTTTACTTTACATTGATATGATATAGTCTCTTACTAACAAATCCATGCTAAGCACACTGGATACAGGGGTGCAGCTAGGATTTTAAGTTTGGAGGAGGGATTTAAAGAATATGTCAACAAAATCGTCAACTATGCCGACAAATTCGGACACATAAGCTAAAGTTCGTAATTTAGACATTTACCTTGCACATAAGGTAAATAACTAAATTTTCCAAGGTGTTGGCACGCGGCGCCGACACCTTGGAACTCCTCCCTCCTCCCCACCTTAGGACACCTCCCCCTCCTCTTAGCTGCGCCCCTGACTGGATATCATGGTTTTAATTGATTGAATCTTCGATCTTTCACTTACGCTAGTGAACATTCATTAAACAGAGATGTACGGTCTATTCTATTCTTTTTAGTTGTTTTGGTAGAACTTGTAGGCCTACGTTATTGACCTCACCATACATTTCGAACATTGCTGTACCAGATGTGTAAACAACATATTTTGACTTCATTTGATTCCCCTCTGCTGCTTTCTCCACTACGGTCACAATTAGCTGTTATCTCCGCCCCCAAGGACTGGGAAAGCAAAAATTACATGAGAAAATCTGGCGCCTAAAACAAAGTTGTGCATAAAAAAAATTAAAAATAATAATATTAAACAAATCGGCCGATACCCCATATTTTTTTCTAATGTCCGATAATGATACAGACCCCCATATCAGTCCGATAATATCGGCCGTCCGATATCGGTCGATCCTTACTTTTTAGATGGGATAAAAATAGTTTTAATACTCAATGCTCCATTTTACGGCTATTTCCATAAGCCAGAAAAAGACACATTTGCCCAACACTTCTGATAGAGAAACGTATCTTAAGAAACGATTTAATATGGATTAGATGACCAAATTCCGTATGTCAGTTTGGATGATGATACAAAAAAAATCCTATTACAATGAAATACAAGGCATAAAGTCTTTGGAATTAATGATTTCAAGCTATGCGTGATTTTAGAACAATTGACTCAAAGAAACTTGTTCTAAGAACTCAATTGTGTAAGCAGTGTATTGCCTGATCATTTATTCACATATAAAGGATATTTGGCATCATGGTCGAGTGGTTAAAAAAACTTGGTTAAAACTCCAGAAATAGGTTTGAATTCTTTCCATAATGGATTTTTTGGAACAAATTTCTTTGGTTACCGTCAGTTTAAAAGTTAATAATTTTATAAAAGTCCTATTTTAAAAAATCTGGAAGGTTTTTTATCGAATCGTCTCGGCGTTTCGAAAAGCTGAGAAGCCTGATCTTTTTACTGTCTCCATAAAATATTTGTTATTGAAAATTTTACCGTAAGGTCAAATCGCGCGTGTTTTTTAATTATGTCCTTGGTCTTGTTTAAAGGACGACACCCTAAAAAGAACGCATGGTCGAAATGAAAAATTTAAAAGAGACTACTCTGGTGATAAAAGTGAGATAAAAAGACAAACTTAAATTAATTATTAAGAATTACGATAATTATGTCTTAAGCCACTGATAGCCTACCAAGGAAGTTCACAAATAATGTTAATTAATGAATCTGAGCTGCACAATATTTTATATGATTATCCCAATTGTATAATTATATTAGCCTTTATGGACAGGTGCAGGATTTGGCTTTTACACTATGGTTAACACTTGTCCTTTAGCTTGTTTTGTGTACAAATATGCCATTCATAAAAACTACAATTTACTGTTTAGTTAACATAATTGATTAGTTTCTTTTCTTTTAATTAGAATTTATCAATTGTTGTAACACACTCATATTATCTTTTGTATTAAGAGATAACTAGTCATAATTTCTATGAATTCTCCTGCAGCAATTGTACAATATAGAAAATAGGAAACTGAAGAGAATCGGGTCTTATGCGCTTTAACATGGGGCTTACAATATTAATCGAAAGTGGCACAGCATAATGTTACACAACTGAATTAAATAAAAATGAGCATAACCATAGCACAAGAAAAAGTGTAGTGGTTCGCATAAAAAGGGAACAAAATCCAAACATAAATAATGTTTTTAAACAAACAGACAGGTGCAGGATTTGGCTTTTAACGGTAGATAGTGTCACTTTTATGACACACGAACCAGTTTTCACTCTTATTAGTCACTTATACCCTTTTGTGTATGATTTTTGAGCGTATTGCTTACATACCTCCCGAGTAAGGTCTGATCCCTGGGAGGTGGGGGGTAGCCGGGTTTGAACCCCCCGAAATTTATGTTTGACTCATAAAAAACATAATAAAATGCATATAAACAAATTTTTCCCTGTATTTAAAAAAAAACAAATTACCCCCCCCCCCAAAAAAAAAAAAAAAAAAAACTCCTGAACTAAAGTCCTGGACACACCCTTGCTCGCGAGTGGTGGTGTTCTTCTACTTTTATGATTTTTACAACTGAGCGTATATCGAATTTTCTTTGATGTATAATCAGTTGATAATGACCAAATAATGACAACTGTGCTTGTCCAAATGAGAAAATTTCTTTTTACACCTTGTGGGATTGAGTGGTATGACAAGAATTTTATGTTAATTACCTATTTGCCACCTTACCTGTCACCTAGTCTCTGAAGCATTCAGTGTAATTATTGGTTTTTATTATATTTTTGTTCTCTGCTTATTTAGTGTCAGTAAATCAAAAGCTATTTCTATTTTTATAACACTCGTAGAAGTTAAATTAGCGCAAAATGCATCTCCGCAATGAAGCCACCACGATTAAGAAATAAGGTTGTTTTAAAGAGATTAGGCGTATTTTCTTTTTCATCATAATATAAACGTTTTGCTATGACGAACAGTAAAATGTAAAAATGCATGCCAGTTCCATGACTTCTTTGGTTAATTCCGTATTGTTACTTTATAATTACTTCCTATTCATTTTAGGAAATTGTCCTTGAGAAAATGATGTCCATCTTTACGTCAATGGGCAACACTATTCTAAAGAGGGATGACGACTATAGTCTTCAAGTGATTGACAAAACGCTCACTGCTCTTATACCCGAATTAATTAAGGTACTGTATGAAATAACAATAAACGGACTTAATGCTTAAGCTAACCGCCGGTTGGGTTACTTAAAACCAGAATCCGTTTTGTTTTGTTTTTTTTGGGCATGTTCTATTAGGCAAAGAGCCTTTAATTGAATAGTTTTACTGACAAAATCCCGAAAAATAATAAAATCAAGTTTATTGCACTTTGTTTATATTTGATAATTTTCACCAGTTTTGTTGTGAGTTTGTTCTAAGTGTGACAAGAAAAAATTATGTAACCAGCATTTCATTTACTGCAAAAGCTGAATTTTTTTCACGAAATTGAAAAAAATAGAACTAAACTGTAAACGAAGATTCTAAAAGTACAAAAAATAGAGATTTCATATTTTTGTTTGTTCTCTTCGTTCACCCTGAAAAAAGTTCTGATTCAATTAAGTTTATTTCTTGCAAAAGTTAACTTCATCTTTAAAAAATCGTAGTTAATAAAGAATGATGAGGAATGAATTGAACTTACGAGGAATGAATTAGATTGGGTCTTAATTAATAAAGTAGGCCTTATGTAGTCTCAGGGAAAATGTCCATGGTACTACAGACATGAATGTGATACATCGAAAAATATCTAAACTAATGACCTTTGTTTACCCCTCGGCATAGTAAATAAAGGTATGGCTTTTTGATAAAGCAGATATTTAACAAACCGGCTGCGGACAATTTTGCTCAAGCCACTTTTATTTTTTCTATGGGTTGAAAAAGGTATCAGATAACATCTGCGTCTTCATTCAACTTTGGGTATTTCTAAGGGTCTCGGGTTATTTTTGAAATGTCATATGAAACATCATAATTACTCTCGCTAATCGCAGGAAACTTCGAAAAGAGAAGGCATTGCTTAATAAAGGCTATTGCTTTCAAAGTGGAAGGACATAGGAACGGACAAGCTTACTGAAAGAATTAAAAAGAAATATTATAAGCTAAACATTAAGAAAGAGATAAATAATGTCATTTGTATTGAAGTTTTTTGAAAAATCGATTTTTGCAACTCTCATGTAAAGGTTTCAAAAATTATTCAGATTGTGAACTTTAAACCCCAAACCTGTCCACAATAATCTATTTAATGAATGCATTCACATGTTTCATTCTCATGCTTCAGTATTTTTAAATTTCGCTCTGAAATTCTACCGGTCAATTTTTCAATAATGCTTCTTTTTATATGTAACTTTCAACAATAATTCTTGGCAAAAATTTTCTGCTGATTGGCAGAAAATTGTTGGTTGCACATTTTCTTTCCAAAGTGGAAAATCCCTTCTGTCACATTTTAAAAAGTAGAAAAAAAATAAATAAAAATCACCAATTCTTAGAAAAAAGAAGTCAATTAGATGAATATAATTATTAAGTCCAAGTTCAATCGCTTAAAAAGCACTAAGAGTCGGCGAATTCCACCCATAATAAACATAGTTCAGGTGATATTTATTGCTAAACATTTCAGTTTTAACCTTAGAGAATTCGAAATATAGACGAATTTCCTTCAGTTCGGACAAAAAAAAAACTATTGTCTTATTTTGTTTAGCTCAGTTTGTGTTTAATCAAGACTAAAATTTGAATCTGTGTTGTAAATTTCCAGGCCAACGAGGATCCTAACGACCCAGCCAAACTAAACAATATCATCAACAATATAGTAGCCGTTTTTGCCAAATCTATACACGAGACGCCACGATATCGGCAAATCGTGACATTCAACAGACTTCTAAGTATCATTGGACCAGAAAGTCATCTATGGCTTGGGCCTGCTCACTTAATGCAGATTGCTGCCGCTCAGGTGGACCAAGCAAAGAGAATTCAAATTCGAAAGTCTGCTCTCGAAGTTTGTACCTTGTTTGATGTGACAGTGCAGTTGAAAGCAGTTCATGATTTGTTGGTGTATGTTAACCAGCTTCCGCTAGAACTAGGTAAATTGGTTTCCTATTTCATATGCAAAACAAATGTAGCTAAAATGCTCGTTCTGAAAAGTGACAATCGCAAGAGATAATAGGGTAGACTTTAAAATGTTTTCTTGAAATACACAATTGTCCCACTTTCGATTTGTAAAATTCTGTGTTATCCATAAACCCTTCGGTTATACAAGTATTTTACTATTTTATATACACTATCCTTCCTAAATAATTGTAAGTGCCTTGTTTAGTAGCTACTTAATTGAATGCAGAACATAGATATATTTTCCAAATGCCTGGCAAAAAATTGTATTGGTTCTGTTGTGTATTGATGACATAAAACAATGGTAGTTCACAGATTATCTACATATTGATGTTGAATAACTTGAGAAATATAGCCCACTAAGAAAATACTACATCAAAAGAATGTGGTCTATATAAGAAATAATGATAGGATGATAATCCAAAATTACTGTTCTAAAGTACCTTCTCCATTAATCTTGTCACATATTTTTCCTGGAATTTTTTTGGGGTCATCCAAAAGTAAAGTGAAAACCTTGGAAAACTTTTCAATAGCCCTTGTAAGATTGAAAAGTTTATGTTAAACTTTAAATATAAAGATACAAGAAAACCAGCAGGTTATAATGAGCATTTACGTTTTTTGCATTGAATGATCCTCTCTACCTTTTTAATGTCTTTATTTCTTGGTTCTTGTCCTCTCCTTCAAGATCTTGTTTAGAAGGGTGAGCTTCGAAAACGGAGTTGCAGCATGTAGTAATACCTTGAGTTGGTGATATAGCTCTATAGATCTCTTTATAGTTTGGGAACGACAGGTTTTGGCAGTATCCATTTTTATAGTGAAGCAGCAGAAAATTGATTTCCAAAATAGTTCAAGATCTGCTTAATTTTTGCATCTATTCTAGATGTTTTTTATGACGTTTCTGTGTCACCAAAAATCTATAAGTAATATTCGTGTCTATAAGTAATATTCGTATCACGTCAATATCCGTAACCTGAGTCTGCTTTTTATCAGCTAATAGATCCATTTCTCTGTAAAACGAGAGCTTTCTTCTTTTTTCTGTAGGTTAGTTTATTTTTTTATCCTTAGGTTTACCATTTTCGACCTACTGAAAACAGGGTAGATGGAGCAAACATTAAAAAAAGGATAACAAATAAATCCTATGTGTGAAGCGGACAGCTTGAATTGCAAACTGAGTTGGTCCACTATGTCAAGGCTGAATATGACAAGAAGTATACGACTGAAGTCTTTAGTTCCTCCATTAACTAAAAGGTTGTAACGGTTATAAAGGGGCGCTCAACCAAGGATGCGTGGAGGCTCTACAGATATTGAAAATTAGTCAAGTGTTAGATTTATACGTCATCATTTTAAATTAAAAATTTTGGACAGTTGCATGACTTTTTGAAATCAAGAACTGTTGCATGCTCTTATGTAGGGAGTATTGTAATATCTTTGCTCATTCGGGTCTGTTGATACTTCTTTAACCATCATCTAGAACAGTGGTTCCCCAACTGTGGTACGCGTACCCCTGGGGGTACGGAAACATTTTTTAGGGGTACGTCGCCGGCCAAAAAAAAACAACCCTTTTACTCTAGAACTGGCAATTTTATTTATATATTAGCTTTACTTTACTTAGTGCTGGTAACTAAGAAGGGGTACCTAAAAATTTTTGTGGGTAAAAAGGGGTACTGTGTCTCTATAAGTTTTAGAACCACTGATCTAGACTATGGCACTAGAAAAACAGAACAATAGATTTAAAAAAAACAAGTCTGAACCTGCTCCGCATTATTAGAGAATCGCTTGTTATTTTAGACAACTCTATTGTATGAAATATTATAGTTAATTAGATTAGTTATTTTTTTCCCCAAATTTATTAATCTTAGGCGCTTCAGAAGACAGAGGAGGATTTGTTAAATGTTTTCCAGAAGAATTGTCTAACGATTGGTTTGGGTACCTGTTTGACTGACCGTATTTCAAACAGTAAGCTGTACGAAAATGTGGTTCTATTCCGCTATCTAGGGCTTAAACGAGGAAAGGTTGGCTTGGCTAGGACGTTTTATGGATAAAGCATGATTGATGGCCAAAGATCCTTCTTTTTGGCCATCCATCGAGTATCAATCGAAAAGCAGATCATCCCCGAATGAGGTAGGGAAAAGTCGTAATGAAGAATTTAAAGAAAATCAGAACTTCTTAGGAGGGTGGAAAGAGGGAAGCTTGAGTAGATTGGGATGCCAGAGGAACGTGCACAGTCGTGCTTGCCTGATTTGAATTGGTGCTGTAGTTAGTTGTTCATAGTAGAAATAGTAGTAGTAGTACTAATATCTAGTTAAAATTTTGTTGATTTTAAATTGTTGTTTTTTGGAGGTTGTTTTTAAAGAGTGTTTATTATTACTTTTGTTTTTTCTGTATTTTCAGATGCAAATAAATCTACGAAACCTGTATTTGGACCCTGGACATTCGTTGGTGAAAAGACAGAGCTAAGATGTGCTGCGGAAATGAATTTCCTCATTTTTTACCGTTCGAACATCCTGCAGTTCCTGGCCTACCTCCTACAATCTCGAGATCTACTAGAGCGACTGGTTGATGATACGCCCGGAATTGACACTACGTTTAGTGCATTGGTAACAGCTGTAACAGCAGTTATTAGAAGATTAGACGAGTTCCATGCCAGAAAAGGCCGAAAATTGGAAAAAATCAAGGGACTGCTAAACCAAGCTCAAGACGTTATGGATAAGGTTGGAGTTTGTGTCTTTGAGTCACTAATTATTTCCCTTAAACAATGAACTTTATACAAATGATTTCAATAACATCTTAAGAATTTGACATAGCACCAGAGACGGCTGTTTAATAATGTTTTTGGGCTTAAAGTAGTTTACAATAAATATTAATATTCTAATTGCGACTATTGCAGTTAGTGGTTAAAAATTCTTACAAGCTTGTAATACGTTGTAATGCCTTGTTTGGATAAAGTTGGGGCCCTTCTTTTCAGTTATAGTGCTTTATTGATAAATGCACACCTAATACTAGGGTCTCTATTATTTTCAGTTTTATCATTTTGAACTATGTCCTTTATTAAATTACTTTAATTATTCGTTCATTGTTCAACGGTGCTTCTCGGTTACAAATGTCCTTGCGTGGCAGCCAAGATTGTACCCTGGGTCATATTCCTCCAGCCAAAGATCAGTTGACTGGTCCGCTACTGGGCATTTTAAATGTTAATTAATTATTAATTGAATAGATACGTTTTTTCGGCGCGTCTTGTTTTGTTCTTTTGGTTGATACTATCATTTAGCAAAACTCCACATTACAGTAAATCTTTTAATTTCTGTTATTTAGTCTGACCTTAAAATGTATACTAATTACCTGGTGTCTGAAAAAATTGTCTCTTTCTCTAATTTAAGCTGGAAAATAAAAAATTGCTAGACCAATTAAATTTTTTGTTTGGCTTGGTTGGATTTATACTGTGTTTGTTGATAGATTATTCGGAAGCTACGGTTTTAGCTTGATTTTTCTGCAGTACTTTTCTTTTTGTAGTATTTCTGTCTTACAGTTTGTCAAATTTCCCGAAAATTTTTGCATTAAACTTCAGACTGGCTAATTTATGAATGGCTGTTTGGCAAGATCTTGCTTAAAAATTTTAATATTATGCCAAACTTGCTGCACTAAAGTACAGTTGAAGCAAGCATATACTCGATAAATTGTATTGTTCCCTGGCTATGCCCCACATGCTGTATATTTCGTCTTTTTAGGATTCGCCGTCTAAAATCGAGTAGTTGATGGTTTGTTGGGAATTTTCTCGATATTTGAAGTTTTTATTAAACCTCCCGTTAGATGCTCTGAATTATGTATATATAGAGTACGATGTGTTTAATATAGTTCGTTTTTTTCCCCCAACTGATATTTTCTAGGAGGGTTCTAGTGATAAAGTCTTTATTTTGGATTTTTTTTTTTTAATTGATTTTTTCTTCAATCTTTGTCAGGTCATTTATTTTCGTTTTCCTTTATCCGCTTCCTTCTTTGTATCTTTTTAAGCAAGAAAAACTAAGCTTATTTTATATCTGGAAATAACAACATTGCCACTCTTTGTTTAATGTATGCACTAGGGTAGGGCAATGGGTACAAGTGATTTGGGTTCACGAACAAATTCAAAATTTTTTGTTTCAGAACAAAAATCAAGTTGGACAAAAATTACCCTTCCAAGATCCTTTTTTTTCAATTAATTCCATCTCTTCTCCTCTCAGAGCATGAAATTTCAAACTCTTCAGAAATATAGAATTTATTGTTATATACAGCTCAATCTAATCTTACATTAAATCTTATCATTTATATGAAAGGTTAATTTTACTTTATTATAACAGCCAAAGAGTGGTCTTACTCCATTGTACTTCCGTAAATTTTATTCCATTGGCAAAAATATGCTTCGCTGCAAAAAGGATATCTTCTCGTCCCAGGAAGTTCCCCCTCACGGGGGCTAAATTATCATCAAAGGAACTTTTTATCATATCCAGGGTCTTCTTATGTCTTCTTCAGGCCTTTTCAACACATTTGGCATCCCTACCTTTTTTGGTTGACAAAAAAACTCACTTGATAGCAGACAGGGTTAATTTGCTGGGCAAAACAGCAACCATGTATTTTTGCCAACTTTTTCACGTCACTTAAATGATTTGTCTCTTCTATTTTCAGATAAATAGCTTGTTGAAGAGTGATATGTTCTTAGAAGTGATATTCAACCTTTTAAAAAGTACTCCTGATATGCAGAAGCGAGCTTTAGATCTTTTGGCTGTCAAATTGGAAGTTCAACCTGCAGTATTCGCTGACGAAAGTAGGATTTCAACTTTGACCTCTATTTCAAATTGGCTAATAAAATTTGTGAAAGAATCTACGAATTGTGCTAAATCTGCTGAGACAACTGCGCTTAATTTACAGTCCGCTTTGAATGTTCTTCTTCACATCAGTCATGTTTTTTCTCTTGATTCAACTGCAAGAGTAATACCGGTAAGGTTTTTTCCTTTCTTTTGTTTTTGTTTTTTAGATTATCGCCATGATGGGAACAATGGTATTGTTTCCAATGTTCACAGCGCTTTCAAAATTCTTTTAAGGGGCTCATGGAGCGTCTTTTCGGGGCTCTAGCCCTTCAAGGTTGGCAAATATAGCTATATTAAATATTCCAACAAATCTTCTAGCTTCTTTTATGCACATATATTGATGTTCCAAGTTTGTCCAACAAATCTATATTCTAGAATCTAGACATCTAGATTTCTTTTGCATACATGTTTTGACATATAGCTGCTGTTGCAATTGTACACTCTTAACTTAGTGTTTCAATAAAATTGTATTTAATTATCTTCATAGGATGATAAGTGCCTTCAGTGACTCTAGTTTGCCGCAAACAGATCTCTGGCATAGAAAGTACCTACCTATCTCTGGCATAGAAAGTACTTATCATAAGCTTTTGAAGCTTATGTAGTCAATTTAACACTTAACAACTGTGGTGGGATGATACAAAGTTGTTCTATACCAATTTTTAGTTTTAGTAATTATACTGCAATTTATGTCATATCAAACAAAACAAAAAAGTCAATCAGCTGGACATCAAAACGGGAGTTTACAAGAGAGTTTTGCCAAATAGCGACAAACAATAAAAAAAGTCTGGAAGGAACTATGCAATTAAATATTTTAAGAATTTTTGCGTGAAAGTATGTACTGAGTACGTTCAATTTCATGAGTTTGAATAATATAACAAGCAATTTTTTTTCTTGATCCAATAAATCCCATTCAATTAATTTTTAAGGTGTACGTATCCAAAAGCTCCGTACATAACTAATATTTAAATGGATCACAATTATCTAATTGCTTTGCTTGCACGAAGATGATTCCATCCTTGTATAACTAAGAAAGTGTCCGCTAACTGAAACCAGGCGAGGACCCTAGTATCGTTTTTCGTTTGAATATGCCCATGAAGAAGGTCAGCCCTCTGACAAAATACACCCATAAGACCGTCTGGAAGGCAATCATATGAACGCTTATGCGTATAGGACCAGTGTATAATAATCACGAAACCCCTTGAGCAAGCATTTTGTTATTTTTTTATGTGTCGACCACAGATTAAAGATTTCCGGGATTAATGACGTTATTCTGTAGTATGCGTATAGGATGGACTATTGAAGAGGAAGTACCAAATCATTCTGACGAACAGTACAAAATACATGAACGTATGCTCTTTCAGAGCTATCGGAAATGCAGTGAATTTCCTGGACACTTTTAATTGCAAAAGTTAAGATTGGTTTACGCTGTATTTTCATGAATTTTGATGCTATTGCAGTAAATTATATCTGCAAAATTGTGAAAGTATTTGAAGTAGGGTTTTGTTTTATTATCAATTCCTCCTTGCGCCCCTACTTCAGAGTCGTCACTAGTAGAAGTGTTAAGTGGATGGGACTCATTGGATTTTGCGAATTTTTTCTAGCCTACGAGGGCGGTAATTTTTTTTATGGCAGAACTAATATCGAGATTTTGGTGAAAACCGTTGTGTTCTACATCAAATTTTACGTATTCTATTCTTTTACCAACTGTTTGAACATATAAGGGCACGAATGTAAGGTAAATTCTCCTCCCCGTGTTGTTAAGTCCTCTGCAACTGCCATGATCTACCTGCATTTAATTTACTGGTAATTGTGTTGCTCAGAATTATCCTATCTGGGTATACAATCCGATATTGCAAATTTCTTTTTTTTTTTTATTCCTAGGTCTTATCGGAACCTTGTTAGAAAGTACCATGCCACAGATATTATTCCTGTCTTAAATTGTTTGAGTCATAAATTAAGTAAAGATGCTCTTTTTCGGCTAGGTCCTTACCATCGCCTAATCCGCCTATATAGTTAGCGTGTTATTGTTAAACTTGTGCGTTGTTCTTTTTTTTCTGTTACTCCACTAACTTTTTCTTGTATAGTGGGTTATAAATAAAGTATTTTTAATATTATTATATTGAAAGTTTCACCTAGTTGATTAGTTTCACCTGCAGTCTATTTTTTTAACCTAAACTAAGAACTTGTAGATACCTCTCTTTTCAGTAAAAGGCTTTATACTTTCACTTTTTATTTAATCTTTGTTCTTGTTAAACCCTTCGCCATTGTGATGTTAAATCATGTCCTGTTTTAGATTCTGGCCTTAAGTTCATCTTTAGTGACGAAATTTGATATTCTTCCGGTTCCAGTACTAGGACAAACTCTTTTGTGTCTTGGTGAAGGAGTACGGCTTTGTGGGGCTGCATCTTTAGTGGAAATGACATCTTTTATGCCACACCTGCTGAGAATCCTTCAGGAAAATCCAAATGTTGAAGAGTAAGTAGTTCAGGAGAAAGAAAACACCCTTGTCTTTTCAGCACTTGACTTTCAGCACCATGTTCATGTAATAAACTTCAATAAAGAGGCTCCTTCAGGAACCTTCTTATATAGGGAGGTGTTTGCTTCAAGTAAACGCTATCAATGCGACCTGGAAACACCATGTTGAAACAGAATTTCTAAAAATAATAAAAATTAATAATATATATATATATATATATATATATTTATAGCATATGTATTATATATTATATATAGAGGTATATATATATACATATATATATATATATAGATATATTCTATATATATATATAAAATTATATATATATATATATATATATATATATATATATATATATATATATATATACTTTATAAATATATATTATATAATATAATTAATATATATATATATATATATATATATATATATATATATTATATATATATATATATATATATATATATATATATATATATATATATATTCTTTTTTGATCAGGCAAGTGTGTTAGAATTTATTAGGGAGGGACGGGGGGGGGGGCAAATAAAAAAAATGACATGAAAAATATAGAAAATTATATAGAAAGTGATAAGAAACTTGACATTTTGGGGTGGGGAATCTTTGAAGTTAAGTTTTTATTATTATTATTTATTCAGTGAAATTTCTTGGTTAAGCTTTTTTTCCCAATTCATAGAATTATAGGGTAACAGTATTAGAGAAGTTTCTGTGCTAAGCTTTTTTTGTTCCCAATTCAAAAATTTAATTATGTTTTTTCTTTTACCTTTTCTAGTATAGTTTCTACGCAAATCTTAATAGAGTTGCGTTCAACACTTTTGGTGTTCTGGACAAAAATAAAATTTAAAAATTCCCAACTAAAAAAAAATACCTGCTATGTTTGTGAGTTCGGCATACAAAAAGGTGCTAGAAAGAAAATTCCAAGCCGTACAAGTTCATACTTTCAACTTTTACTTCATATCCATTTTATCGCTTGTAGACTACTATAATAATAATAATAATAATCTGTATTTGAAATTTATACTACTTTTTTCCTATCCTTGTGTGATATACCATATAAGTACAAAAAAGTGATTAGTGCTATTTACGAAAACAATATTGCTGTCGTTAGGATAGGAAGCGAGGTTGGTAGCTGGTTTGGCGTTGAATCAGGAGTTATGCAGAATTTTGTTGTATCCCCGTTTATAGGGATTATTTTAGTGGATTTAGTCTTAAGAAACAGGGTTAAGGCTATGGGAGAGCATGGAATCAAATGGAAGGTAAACTCCTAGACTTGGATTATGTCAATAATTGAAGTGTCCTATATACAAGTTTTAAGGAAAATTAAATGAATTTGTGGGGGGGGGGGCTGAGCGTTCGAAGTGCAGGAATATGTTCGAAAATATTTTGATGAAGACCAAGTCACTAAGACCAGGAATAAATGAAGGTGAAGAGATGATGTTTGGCAACGGGAGAATCGATCAAATGGATAGATTTACTTACTACGATTGTATTATTAGTAAATATGGGGGATGCAGTGAAGGTGTAATTTTTTAGAATGGCCAAGGCCCAGGGTGTCTTTTAGCAGTTGAAAAAATTTGAAGAATAGGAAGATAAGTATGCAAACCAAAATTAGAATATTATAAGCTGCGGCAATGACAGTGGTCAAGTATGGTACTGACACGTGGGTGCTTCAAAATCAGAGAAAGATTTGTTATGTGTTACTGGTTCCACGGAATATATTTTAAGCAGCAAGTTGTACAAAAGATATGTACTATCCCGCTCTTTAGGGCTGTAGAGAAAGAAAGGTTGAGATGGCTAGGAGACATTTTGCAAACGAAGGATGACATACTGCCACTTATCGTTCTTTTGGCCTTCCATTTTGGGCAAAACGGAGGTTGGAAGAGGTCATCAGGAAATTGGAACTTCTTGGGGGGGGGGGGGTAATGAGTGAAGCTTTGAATACATTGGGATTGATGAGGAGTGTATGCAGCTGTGTTGGCTTAAGACGGCTTGGTTCCCCCGTGAACTCTTAGTGTTAGCAGTAGTATTACTTTTGTTATTACTTGCATTAATGCTTTTATATTACTTCTGTAAGCAAAATGCAGCATTTTGCTATTGTAATTCTATGAAGGCTCTTCCAAAAAGTCAAGTAAATTTGCTTCAAATGGTTGGATTATAAGAACTACTCTTTATTAAACACTTTCAAAAACTTTTTCTTTTCTAGGAATGAGCTATTGTTGACAGCTGCAATATCTAGCCTCCAGAAAATTGTTGATACCCTGCCTCAATTTTTAAGCCCGTATTTAATGCAACTTTTGGCTGTTTATTGTCATTTTTCTGCTCTCCATAAAGCAGGACCTGCTACCAAAAAGCCAGAAAAGCCTACGAAGTTGCACTCTGAGCTGATGAAAATCAAGTGAGTTTTCTTTGCATATTATTGCATACTTTCTTGTTGTTTTCTATTGTTTTTTATTGTTTGTTCTCAACGCCTTATTACCCTATATATTCTAGACCAGCCACAGGGGGACAAGGTTCTCCCAATGACTCTCCTAGTGTATGTGTGACTCACATCATGAATTTCTACCCTTTCGTTTATCACCGTCCTTGAATTCCCTTAGCCTTATACTTTTGTTTTCGAACTATTTTTACGGATTGCGAAATAGTTGGTACTAGGTTGGCATGCAGAACGTAGGGTAGTTCAAAGTATGTTCAAAATACTATTGCTTGTGCTCTTTCGACTAATATTATTTCTTGGTATTTTCAGCCCAGAGTAAGCAAAAGGAAAAAGACACAGAAAGTATCAGCACTACTAATAATTTTATTATATTTTTTTTAATAACTTTATGATATGACTTAATATATTTAATGAATAGTGCTTGATGAGGTGGATTTTTTTTTTTTCGCGGAGACTAGGAAGTTTCTTCTCGTTTCAGTATTCTTTTGTCTAGAATTTGTAGTATACGATTTTTGTTTTGTCAATGGAGTCGTTTACAATTTCAATTTAGAAAACACTTTATGTGGTTTATGACCGCTTTATGGGGTAATTGTAAAGATACCATTTGTTGTATTATAATGATATAATACGTAATTGAAAAAAAAATGTGGAAATGGGTACTAAGTTCTGGAATTCTGATTTCATATTTGGTTTCTCCGGACTTGAATTAATAGGAAACAACCTTTCAATTATATGTTTTTTCAATTATTTCTTATAATATTACAATGTCACAAATGGTATTTTTACCCCTTCTGACCTGGTCTAGAATGGAAATAGTGTACCAACTGCTGGAATTTTTCAGTTCTGATGTCATTTTCGGTCTCTCGAGACTTAAAATAAATAGGAAACGACCTTTCAATCCGCCAAAAACTGCACAAATGAAGATTCTGTTTTTTCATCCCCATCTGACCTTGCTTAGGTGGAAATGGGGTACTAAGTGATGGAATTTTCTGATTCTGGTGTCATTTTCGGTCTCCCCGGGCTTGAATTAATAGGAAAAGACCTTTCAATCTAGAAAATATTGCAGAAACGTAAACTTGAAATGCCCCCCCCCTTCCCCCTCTTTCCCTCAAAAAAGGGGTATTTCTGCATGGCCAATTTTGGATATAATACTATGCAAATTTTCTGAACATTTTGGTGCCAAAAACATTTCTGTTTCTCAAATGCCGAGGTTTGGCTTTTTTTTTCGTTGTTTTACTACACTATTAATTAAAGCCTTTTCATATAAAATTGCTGAACGTTTAGGAAATGTTTTCACCAAATTACAAAATTTGGTAGATTCCAAAGTTGCTTGAAAAGTGCATTTACTCCAAGTTTTTCAAAACTTTATGAAAGTTACCTTTGCGATTGGTTTAAAGTGAAAATTATACTTTACATTGACGTCCAATAGTTTCGTAACTTAAGCAAAACTTCCATTACCCATTATCTAGTGCACTTGCTCTATACCGTCTTAAATAAATAGAAAACCAAAGGTTTGGCTAAACCTTGTTCTAGTTTACCTCCAAAAAAACTTTGAACTTGGATGACCAAAACATGCTGATTCCCTTATTGCTGGATAACTTGGAACTTGACCCTATCTTAGTAAATATTGGAATATCGCTCCTCTCAAATAGATCGCAAGGAGTGAAATACAAAAAATATTCTCTGACCCCTCCCTATTTATTGTGAAGTTCCTAAAGGAACTTTATTGGGACCACTTTTATTACTAGCAACGATTAAAGAAATAGTTAAAGAGTTCCCTCAAAGATGGAAATGTAAGGATGACACATTGAAGTATGACATAGGTCAATATTAAAATTGACCTCTTTTTAAATCCTGACCCTTGAAATCCTAAGATTATACTAAATGCTCTTAAATCAAATATCATGGTAATAAACTTACTAAAGTCTACTCCCATTTTTCTAGAACCTATCCAACCAGATATGTCAGTGTAACAAGCGAAACTCTTTGGGGCCACAATTTTCACTTATCTTAAATAGCATATATATGTTTCAAATATTGTTAAACAAGTAAATGCATCGATATCCTTGCTTAAATTGCTGAATAAAATTAATTGGCCAAGGATGTATTCTCTCCGTGTTTATCTGTCCTTTGTCAGATCATTATTGCGATGCGCATGTCCGCTCTGGCATCCGGTTCTTACTTGTGACCTTATCAACGAAACTGAGGCAGTTCAGAAGTGTTCACTGAGGATCATTAACTATCAGAGCTCTAGTTTCTTAAATTTTTAAGTTCGAGTTCGAGAATTTTAAGTTCGAATACAACATTTTATTTTTGTTTTCTGGCCCAAGCCAATTTTTTCTATCAATTGTGTCTTTACTGATTTTTGACTCACGCTATGTTTATTATTTGTTTTGATTTTAACTTTTTTTTTCTTTTTTTTTATATACTTGAAACGCGAATTTGGCTTTTCTTTTAGCTTTTGATAGTCGTTTTTCAATAAAGTATTATCTTATCTTCTGACCATTGACCACAAGGGCCTTTGCACATGGTCACTTTTTTTTAATCAAAACCATGGAATTTCTTTTTTTTTAAGAAGTTAGTCCCGTACGATCCCTATAAGGATCCTTAAATCCTCATGAGAATCTTATGATCATAACTGCGGAGGATTAAATAATGGACGATCAAATTCTTTTCAGAGTTTCCCTCGCTGCGAATGTCCCTGTACGCTCTCTTGTGCCTTGTCTCGAAGTCGTCTACAAAGAGCTCAACAATTTAGAAAAGCAACACTTGTTTGCTTTGATGCAAGAAACCTTCAAAAACACCACCAAGGAAGACGTCGTGTCAGAAATTGAAAATCTCACCAACTTCTACATTGAAAGTTTGAACTTCAGGAATATCGTAGCAAAAACCTCAGTGAGAATTGCTAATTATCCTATTTCTTTTGCCGCTCTGTTTATTTTTTAGTTTCCTATTTTGATCGTGGCATTGGTGAGAGGCTCATTCAAGTCCCTTCAGGGACTTAAGGCTTATTCAAACCGAATTCTTAGGATTTTTTTTTTATTAACAAATGGGTCACAAAAAAAAAACAACATACAAATCTCCATATAATGCTAACAAAACAAAACTGCATATAATACCAACAATATCAAAATAGGTCCCGACGCATATTAGCGTGTTTGGGATGACCCAAAAAAAGGAACACTTCAACTACTTATACACTAATACACTTCTTTGGAGAAATAAAACACTCTCTGAATCCTCCTCCCCTCCCCCACCCCTAGTAAACAATTAATCAATATTCTAAGGATAATAAATTTTTTACAGGGAACTTAAAGGAATCCCACACTCACGCTCTATGATTCATCATGCATTCCTTTCATATACCGACAATCACCTCAATCAACACACAAGAAAATTTTTCTCTTTTAACATTCACAAGCATATACTCACTCCCAGATCAATCACCTAATCCGTGTCTACAATACTGGTTAAAACAAATACATCGCAAAGAAGCACGAAATTCCTCAAGAACCTTCTTACCTTTTACTTCCGCCGGAAGCCTGTTCCATACTTCAGGATCAACATACCTAATAGAAAATTTAGATCTGGTAGTAACTGGAACCGGCGTTCTAACTAATTCAACATTTCTAGTTTCATAACTGTGTTACCTTTCATTATAAAGTTCCGAAAAAAATGCAGCTAATAAAATAGAGAAAAAAATTATACGTAAACAAATTTACATAAAATTTAACCAAACCAAAGAATAGTAAAATTTTTAATTGGTGATACCTCGATCTTACCGAATTCTGGGACAAGTCATTGGTCAAAACTCTTATAGCTTTATTTTGTGACACACGGAGCGGATACAAATGGCTAGTGAACGTCGACGACCAAATTGTAACACAGTACAGCAAATATGGATGAATAAGAGAAAAATATAACATTCTAATAGCCTTTCTAGGAAAAAAAATTTTCAGCTTCCGCAGAGTTCCAACATTTTTGGTCTAATTTAGTACTTATAAATGTAATATCATCTTTAAAACTTAGGCATTCATCAACCATTACACCAAGATACCTTACTGTACTTGTCCGTTTTATACTTCCATTTACTAACTCAATTTCTTCAATCCATGGATAGTAATTTGCACTTCTGTCATATAACATAAACATTGTTTTCTTCTGATTAACAAGCAGTTTGTTCACTCGCATCCACCTCTCGATTATCACCATTCCTTGTTTCATGCCATTTTTCAAATCCGCTTCTGTTTTGCAGCCATTGTAAATTGAGTATCATCAGCAAAACTTGGAAGTATTGCTCGCATTGGGCCATCAGTGTACCTTGGAGTTGACAGTTGTTTGAGGCATCCATTTAGATCATTAATGTACACAAGAAATAATAGGGGACCCAACACAGACCCCTGTGGCACACCGCACTTTACTACCATCTCTTCTGACAGGACTGTGCCCAGCAGTATTCTTTGCGTTCTTCCTTCAAGAAATGAAGCAATCAATTTCAGACTTTTAAAACGAATTCCAGCATTTTCAAGCTTAGCCAATAAAAACCTATGATCGACAGAGTCAAAAGCCTTCATAATATCTAGAAAAATTGAACCCACCTTTAAACCTGAATCTAGGCAATCGTTAACAAATGTTGTCAACATTAATAAAGCATGCTCTGTAGACATATTTTTTCTGAAACCAAATTGACTAGAGTGAAAAAAACATCTTTTTTCAAAATAATCCATCAGTCGTCTATAAATTAATTTGTCAAAAATACGAGAAATCACTGGAAGTAGAGATATCGGACGGTGGTTGTTCATGTCTTCCTTATCACCTCCTTTATACAGAGGAATAACCAAAGCACTTTTCAAGCAATTAGGATACACTTCAAATTCAAAACATTGATTAAAAAGGTACAACAGATGACTATTTATAATTGGGTAAATTTTTTGAACTATTTGAAAGGTTATAAAGTCCATTCCAGCTGCCGATTTTTTCATACTTTTTAAGATATCCTCAATTTCACGCGATCTCACTGGTTGAAGATAAATGGTTGTATCACTTGCTTCAGGAAGAAAATTCTGGTATGTACCATCACTATTTATGCATTCCACAGATGTCGATATTTTTAGCCCTACTTCTGAAAAGTGGGTACACAAGTTATTGGCTACACCACTATCCGACTCCCACGGCAAATTACTAGGAATTATTGGTTCACTATTTGGGCTTATTACCGACTTAATCAGTTGGCAAGTTTTAGCCGGGCTTCCTTCATAATCTTTAAATTTCTGTGCATAGTAATCCATTTTTTCTTTTCTTAAAAGACTTTTTAACTTTCTATGAAATTCTTTATATTGTTCTTTGTCAGATGCTGAACCTTGAGTCGCTCACCTTTTATACATCACTTGCCTTTTTTCCATTGAGGCTAGTAATCCTTTTGTAATCCAAGGTTTAATTGGCAACTTATATCTTTGCTTTGTCTCTTTAAACTCCAAACACTCTTGAAATAGTAATTTTATCTTTTCATACCATTTACCAAATTTGGTATCAATACCTGTACTATCCTGAAGAAACTCAATATCTGCAATTCTAAGCTTCCGCTTAAACTTCAAAAGCACATTTCCATCCATATAAGGCATCTTTGGCACACTTTTATTCTTGGGTTTTGGACCAAATATTGCAGGTACAGATATTGCAATCCCAAAATGGTCAGATACACTATTAATAACTAAAGTGGGGAATAAATAATTGATATTTACAAAAATATTATCAATTATAGACTCTGAAGTTTCTGTCACTCGTTTGCATATGTTAATTGCAGGATAAAAACCAAAACTGAACATTGTGTTAACAAAATTTCTTACCTTACTATTTCTATCAACCATATTTAAATCAATATTAAAATCCCAACATATAAAACATGGTATTCTTGAACTTAGTAACTTTCCCAAAATTCATCAATCAGTTGGATAAACTCCTCAACATTACCTGAAGATGTTCTATAAATTACTACAACCATAAACTTATTATTTGCATTACTCACATTAAGAACCATAGACTCAAATTTCATTTGATAATTAACCGCTAAATCCGACCTAATCTGTACACTAAAACCACTTTTTACATATACAGCTAAACCACCACGTTGGTTTAGTACCCTATTTGGCACATACATTATAACCTTCTATTTCTAATAAAGTAGAATTATAACCCTTAAGCTAAGTTTCCGTTAAGGCCAGGATGTGCGGCTCTGTTTTAAGACATAGCTCGTCAAGGAACTCATATGATGTGTTTATCCTTTGACAGTTCATGTTTTAGACTTTCATTTCTCTCATATTCTTCCAATCACACATCTCACACAAAAAAGCATACCGGGAATCCACACATCCAACGTTCTCACATCATAGTCCCGATGCAGAACACCATCTATCAATCCACACACATCCAGTGGGCTCCTTTCAAGTTTTCTCAACCTACTGGTTATATTAACCATTATCAAAAACCAAATATGGGCAAGAGAAAGTCAAAGGAGGAGTAGAGAACCATATATTCCCCAAATAACATCTACATCTAACAACATCCGAGGACGTATTAACTATCATAATAAAATAAACATAAGAAACAAGAATTAAACAAAACAAATAAGCAAACCGGTCGATATGTATACGCATATCAACTCCAAAAATAAAACTAAGTGGGCTTAATATGGCTCACAAATTCATTTATAAGCAAATCTAAATTTAATAACCTTCATAATTAATAACTTTTCATATAACCTCTAAAAAAAAAATTCCAACACTATAATAACTAGCTCAAAACCACTATTTACATTTTTAATGCTTTGAACCATTCAACCTTTTCAACGTTACCTGCAGATTTAATAGAAAGAACCGGAGGTACCACGGGTGGTATCCAGCACTCAACACCTCTCTCCGTCAAATATTTTCTTTTCACCACCAATTCCTTTTTAATTTGGCGCACCTCTCTACTAACATCATCACTAATAAAAACTGGTTTTCCAAACTGCAAGTCCTTTCCTCTTAATTTCTTTACATTTTTTATTATGCCGTATCGGTCCTTATAATGAGTAACTTTGATTTTGATAAAGTTGCTCACTTCTTGTACCACTGAAAATGGAGGGATATTCTTCACTTCCATTTCTAATCCCTCATTTAGCACTGCTTTAATGGTATTTTTTTGCATCTGACTATGAATCAGTCCTCACATTCCAAAACAATATGTTGTTTTTTCTTTCCGTATGCTGCAACACAAGCGATTGATTTTTCAATGATGTAACTTGTGCAAATAAATCATTCACGAGTTTATCCTGATTTTCCATCTTAGACTTCAAACTATCTACCCGATTATTTGTTTCTCTTGCATCACCTTCCACACTCGTGCATCTTTCTCCCAATTCACGAACAGTTTTTTGTATATTTTGCACATCAGTATTCACACTATGAAGGGACTCTCTAATTTCTTTTATGTCTGATTGTAAAGTTTCCAACAGCTCCAAAATTTTTGCAATATTTTCGTTTTCTTTTATTAACAAAACATCGTACATATGCTTCACAGACTTCCTGCCAACCACTACTGCATCTATTTTAGAGTTGCACCTTAGTGCGTGTGTTAATGCACGTTGTGGTCCTGAGCGCAAGTTTAGTAAGCATATGTACTTTGGAGTTGCAGCTGAGTTAGACCCATCGAATTACTAAACTGCTGTAAGAATAAGATTTTAGAGGGAAATCATCTTTATTTGTTGAGCTTTTTAGCGGGCCGTATAATTGTTCATATCAGTTGTAATATTGTATTAAGCATAGTTAGGATTGATTTGTCGTAAAAGAATAGCACTTTCACTAGTGAATGTAAAACTAATTATATATAATTCGGTTAGTGCAAACCTGCATGGATATTTTGGAATGAGAAGACAATATTCTAGTGTAAGAGCATGAGCGTCCCGCATAAGGTGTAAGAAGCACGAACAATTTTATTATATTTCATTCTGTGGAAAATTAGTGATTTACACTTTAGTGGAAGGTTTTATTGCTTTCTAATTTTCCTCACAATTCTCCCGTGAATCACACGATAATTTTATACAGATATAGGATTTCTTAGAACTACATAGCATTCTTTCTAAGGCTATAATGAGAGAAAGGATGAAATGGCTTGTATATGTTCTGCGGATGAAGAATGATGGATTGCCAAAGATTGTTCTTGTCGGCCAACCTTCTAGGGTCAAACTAAAAGTAGTTTGTCCTCGAATGGGATGGGAGGATATAAGGAAAGATTTAAGGGAAATGGGAACTTCTTGGGAGGTTGTAAAGAGGGAGGCTTTGGATAGATTGGGACAGAGGAGGAGCGTGCATAGCTGTGCTGACCTCAACGGCTTGGTGCTGCAGTGATTTGTTAGTAGTAGTAGTTCATGGCATTCTTTAAATCCGTGTGCTCAAATCAAGTTCTTTCCTGTGCTAATCACATGTCGAAAGAAGTTGAAAAAAAAAGTGACTAATTAAGAAACAAACGAAAAATCGTGCATTCACCAACCGGTTAAGAACGTAATATAACTATAGAAAACCTAATTATACAATAAACCTGATTATGGAATAATAAATTATCAATCCAAATTTTTTATATAGCGCGGTTTACTAATTTAAAGAAAAGTAAGTTTTTTTTCAAAATATTGGTACTAGAGAGGGTACGTTTTAATTATCGGTTTATTTTGAGTATTAAATAATCATAATAAGTACTATACAGAAACTGTACTTCCAAAGTATTTTGATTTTAAAATAATTTCTTAAACCACACATTAAAATGAAATCAAAAATATAGAAAAACGGACACATTATTTCAGTAAAATAATAATAATAAAAAAGTAACAAAAAAAACTTTCTCACCAATAATAATTAGAAGTCCTGTGGAGCATTAACTTACCGGGCTTGCATTATTATTACGGAAAAACAGTTGTTTTTGCTTTTTTCATTGTCTTATTGAGGAATTAAGCCCCTTTTTCTATATTTTCATTTCGTTTGAATACCTTTGATTTTGTACTCAAATAGTGCTTTAAGTATTTCAGCAATCAGAAAAGTTTACTTGCCCTCTTCCTTACTTGGATAGAATAGTTTAGTTAAAACTCTTTTGTGGCATGTTTGTGTTTTCTCTCTCATTCTTTTTCTTCTCTCAGAAGGTAGGCAAAAAGAAAAGAAAGTTAGAAGAGTATCAACTAAGTGAAGAAGATGTTGATAATTTGGAGTTGTCAGTGGCACATTCCTTGGTTTCAATGGTGATGAAACTGCCCGAAATCCATTTCAGGCCTTTGTATTTCAAACTTTATGATTGGATGCATGAAGACGATAATAAGGAGAGAATGCTTACCTTTTACAGGTAATTGCTCATCTCATTCTCCTTTGCTTTGAAAAATTTATCTCTTAAAAGTTTCGGGATTGCCAGCGAAAATATCTCTTTCGGCGAAAGAAACAAAATGAAGTACTATCTTTGGTAGCCCAGAGTGGGCTACATAGTAACCTACAGCCTAGGTAGCAGTATCTTTTTTTCACTATCATGCTTGGCAATTAAATATTAGTCGAAATGTTTTTCCTTCCATTTTTGTGTATTAGATTGTAGTTCTTTTCTTGGTACATGAGCTTAGTAGGTTAATGCTCCCTGTGTTCATTTCTATTTTCAAACCCGCTGTTGAGTTTAGCCTCTTCACATCAACAAAGTGACAATGACTTTTTTGCTGTGACCATCTCCCAATGAATCTCCCTTAAATTGAAAGAAATTTTTGTAGCTTCATCCAGTCTAATATGGGGGGGGGGGGGGGTAGCAGCTGTGCTCTTGACTTCTTTTGGGCTATTTTGTGGAACGTTTCTAGAGACTTTGACGTCTGTAAGATATGCCGAAGCTACATAAACCACTCTAACGTATTATTGAACATACAAAGTGTGATTGAACCTCTTCGTTCATAATAACTCAAGTTATATACCTTATACATGTCCTTAAACGATTTCTGTAAAAGTCGTTTATCATATTTTCCTTTTTATGTCTCAAGTACTCTTTAAGTTTCAACCATGCTCAGATCCTTTTGTTCCCCCATGCGCACTTTTTGTTCTTTCATAGACACCTTGTACTAATTTTGTTGTTTTGTTCCTTTCTAACGAAATATGGCTAATGAAAAATGGTGAAAAATGAAATTCAAAACGAAGCATTCTGTTAATTCCTCCGCAGGATAAAGGTTTTTTCATACTTGAGAATATTGGAAATATCCGTACTTGCAACATCTTCTAACTCGGGAAGACAAACATTTCGCTTTTCTTGCGGAGGAAGCTGAATGTAGCTTCATCTTCTGCAATATCCTCGACTATGCCAACGCAGCAACGGGTTGACTTCTTAGGCTGGGATTTGACAGGTACGTAATTTTATGCTGACAAGGAAGATGGGCTGAACGCCTGATCTTCAAGGTTATCTTCTTCACACAAATCTATTGAGAATCGTCAGATGAATATTGCAGCTCAAGATCCACCCAGGGCGCTTTCTTAGGTTACTTTTTTCTTCTTTTCTATGTTTTTTTACATCAATTTTTTCCTTTTCCGGGTTGTCCTTGAGTATCCTAGTTCTTCTGGTGTTGCATTAATGCTTCCTATACTTAGAACAGACCTGATCATTTCGGGGGTTATTCTGGTCTATTGACCTTACCGGTTTGTGTGGAATAGTCTGGGAGGAGGAATGGTGTCAGTTGGTCGCCCAGGAGTAGAACTGTCATTCCTGGCCTCAACTGGAAGATTTCACCATGTTCTAGGCCTGTTGCATTTGCCCTATTTCAACTTGATTGATCTTGAATAGGTCGGTCTGTAACTTGGGACTGGAGAAAATCCACGTCACTTAACACGTTTCTGTCGAAAGGCCAGATTCCTGCGTTTTTGGAAGTGACAAGGAACACTTTTCTAGCTAGAGCGTACGGCAAAACTCAGCCACCTGGTAAATAGACACCCATCATTCAAGGTTCGACTGAAGCCGTTCATTGAACGGCCTTGATACAACTCTTGTAAGGGCCAAGAACATCAATATCTAAGGGTAGGAGTCGTTAGGAACAATGTTTTGGAAAAGTAAGAAGAGCAATACCGTTTCCATTGCAGGAAGAAATATATCTCGGACCAAGGTGACTATCTTTATTATCAAATAAAAATAGGAAGATCGGCAATTCATCCATAAGTGTCGTAGAGCCAACAAATAGTCTCGCCGTTAACCCAGTCCAACGGGAGTGATTTGCCAGGCGGAGCTCTTCGTACCATCTGATGCTGGACTTTCTTTCGTTGGAAAATAAAAACTGGCAGGATATGTTCGCTAATTGCATTGATGAAGGAAATCAATGCTGTATTTTCTCCAAGCTTAGCGGTTTTTGAACCACAGAGCTTCTAGTCTCATTGATGTTCCATATACACCCAGCTGTGAATTGATTTATGCCATAGACATCAATTAGATTATCAATGAAACTTTGAAACGACTACTTTGTTGAAGCTACTTGCCCTAGCTTGGCTAGTTGGCTCAGGTGCACAAAGCGAGATATTGGAGTGTCTTTTCTAAAAAGCAGTAAGTCAGTCTTTTGAAACACTTTCTCTTTTTGCCAAAGATGTTTAGGTTTCAATTTCATTCGTGAAAGTATATTGAACGGCCATCTTTTTAATGTCATGCTGTAAAAGGCTTCAAGACTTAGTGCTGGAAACTTTGAAGCCACTGAAACTTAACACGGTTTCACGGAAACTGACTCTATTTTTAGGAGCTATGGATATTTTCGTTTTTACTGTGGGGCGTGATGGTCTCTTACTAGATTGCTAGCTACCGCTGCAACCCGGATTATGTAAAACCTGATTACAAACAGGAAAAAGCTTACGGCTTTTTCTCCTTTGAAATAGTAAGAGACGAGCCTCAAACAATCAAGAAGCTAACTAAGTCCAGCGTATGCAATGGTTTGCTATTCCGATTATCATCTTTTAATGCAATTTCAACCTAATGGATTTTCTTTACTATTAAAGCAAATGAACTACCTTTTCCTTTGTCAAAATATAAGTACTGTAATCTTAACTACGATGGTACAATGGTAAGCATAAGTGCGCGTAACCAGTGGTTATGATAGCTGGCATTTATGAAAATTGGCCATAAAAATGTAGTTTTTAGTGTAAAAATTAATTCTATTTTAAAAATATTTTTTTCAATTACAAATGACACTAGGCATGGCAATTTCCTATAAAATGAGCCATTCAACAATTCTCTACGATGTTCCAGTGCCAAGCTATCTGGGGAAAAGAAAAAAAAGAAGAAGAAAAAGATGGCGTTTAGGCAGAATGCTGTAGTAGCTGCCACTTTTCTTGATTTTCAAGCCAATATATTTCCCTTGCTGATGGACAGAAAGTTTCCCTTGCCAAGGGACAGAAAGTTTTCTGTATAGGGGTTTCGGACAAGGTGGTTCTAATGGTGTACTTTTTTTTGATCTGATTCTATTTTTAGGAGTTATGGGTTATAATATTTCTTAACATTGGACGTGATCGTCTCTTACTAGGTTGCTAGCTACCGCTGCAACCCGGATTTGAAGCAAGACCGTAATTCATCTTTGATGCAGTGACGAGGTGGTCGCGCATGTCCCTTTCTTGTTTGTTATAAAAAATCTGCCGATGATGCAGACGATTCTCAACTTTTCTGTGTGTCGTTTACAGAATATAATCTTTTGCCCTTTTCAGATAACCTGAATTATCTAATAATCTGAAATAATCTGATAATCTGAATAATTGGAATTGTTCTTAATTTTGAAGTATTTCGAAGCCGATCTTGCGGACATCCTCCCTTGTAAATGTACTTGGATCGCCTATCAGATTTTTCTGCTATGGACCGTGGTCCCCAAGTGCCTTTCTTGTGTACTTTTTGGGTAATCCTAGAAAAATATGGGCGTAAACAAAGAAATAAAATGATATTCTACTCTTATGCATGTAGGGTTGAAGTGGGCACCGTCCGGTTTAACCCGAAAGAAATTGTTCGGATGAACACCCCACCACGGTCCCAAAGAGAAAGCCATCTCGACCAAGAGCATTAAAGATAATGTAGAAGAGCACTGTTTTTCTCGATTCTGGAAATTTTAGAGAAACAAGCGAAAGACTGTCCGGTATTATACTGACGGCCTAACACAGAAAAGTTCAAAACATCAGAAAAAAAAATTGACCTATCTAAAAACAGTTTTGTAGTTTAGCTTTTGAAAGGTTCAATCAACCAAACTAGGAGTTCTTCCTTGAGACGTGAAAGTTAGATGGCACTGTTACTAATTTTCGTGGAATTTTTGGCCAATAGGTGTCGGAGTAATTGAGTGTCCGGTTCACACACGTCGGTTCAACCCCCAGCTCTCCTACTAGCTTAACGGGGAAAAGAGATGGGAACATTACCGGGAAGTGTATAGACTTACAAGAAGACTATGCTATAATATAATTTTCTTTGGCGTATTCGTTCTACGCAAACGCATATGTAAAGGCAAAAAAAAAAAACTAGAAATTATGTTCACTAGTTCATCTGTACATTCAAACCATAAACATCAATGTTTCGTTTTGGTCTTCTCTGTTATTTGCATAATAGACTTAATCAGTCAAGCCTTTGGAAGATTCGTCACAGAGCCTATATATATATTTTTTTCATTACACCTCTTCTTTTCTCAATTAGGGTTTCATACATGATTACAGAGAAAAATGCTGTCTCTGGAAGCTTCATCCCAGAGCCTTGATATATTTTTTAATTACACCATTTCTTTTCTCACTTAGGGTTTCGGATATGATTGCAGAGAAAATCAAAGGACTCTTTTCACTATTTGCTGGACAAATTGTTAAGCACGTTGCTGATCTGTTAAGCGAATTGAGTGAACAAGCTGAATTATTCCAGAAGAATAATGATGAAAAGTCAGATCAGTTGTTAATCTTCTTACTGAGCTGTCTCATGAAACTGGCCTTGTACGACAATGAACAGTTTTTCAACAAGGATAGATTTGACCTACTGATGAAGCCTATTGTAAATCAGGTATTATCTTCTTTTACTATAAAAAGAATAAAATTAAGAAATCTTGAATTAGTCGAGTTTTATTGCCTTAAGTTAGACTTTTTAAGGCATTGAAATTTGACAATAGGGAATTATATAGACTTAAAGCTGGTAAGTGTGTGTGTTTCAAGACGAATTTTACGTTAAAAAAAGCTCTCCATAATCCTTCAATATTTAAGATGCGAATATCCTGTTTCAGGGAGCGACGGGCCTTAACTTCAAAATTCCGACTGATGCTCTTTAAATTAATCGATGTTCTACTTTTGGCATCTACAAAACAAAGTAGGTGTTGCTAAAGTCAAGGAGCTTCAAAAAAACATTCGCACAAAATGCACTTCTTTTCCATTGTAGAATCCAAATATCCTATAATTTATAGGACATTTGATGGCAGTTGAAATTACAAAGTTATCCTCCCCGCCTCCTGATGGAAGATGTGTGCCCCTTCTTTTAAAGGTAGAAAAACTGGGAGAATTAAAATTTAATCTTTAAAACACAAGAGAAACTTCATTTTCACATGCTCAAATTCAAATAAACACAACGAATGAACTACATGCAGTGACTATAAAATAGTCTTTTGGGATTAATTCTTAAATGAGCAATCAAATGTCGAATTTATTCTAATCACGTTCCATAATTTAAAACCTAACCTGCAAATTATGCAGCTCTAAGTGGTTGTAAATTTTTTAACAACCAAATGCATCATGAGGACGGAGAGAAGACCTTGTAAGAAATAAATCTGAAAGAAAGACATTTCTTTACATAAATATATTGGTTTACGAAAAACTTAACTTTAATTTTCATATAATACATGCTTGAACCAACTATAATATATTCATACAACATTTATTATTTTCTGATATTGTTTGCTTTGTCTAATCAGTTTGACAAAGGTAATTTTATTTGAAATTGCTAGATGTTAATTTCATTATGCTCTCTAGTTGGAGAACCCTTTATGTGGCGAAGCGAACGCGTCAAGCAGAATTGAGAATCTTGTTGCCCCTTTAATCGGACAATTTTCTATTGCATTGGCTGATGATATCCTGTGGAAAGACCTTCATTATGAAATTTTATTAAAAATGCGAGATGAGCGCTCATGGGTAAGAGTTTTTATTTCCATTGTTGCACTTCTGTTGTTTCATAATTAATATTTAACAGAAAAGTGAAGATGAAGCTTGGCATTTTTTGGCAAAATAGCGCCCGTCCGATGTGCCATGAGTCTTTTACCTAGGTTTTATACATCGTTTGAAGCAATCAACAGATAGCTTTGATGATACAACCCCTCAAAGTAACGGTTCTAGATATATGTGTACTGTGAAACAGAGCTGTTTTCAAAGTAATCTTTCCTTGGCGTTTCCTTTTTCAGGTCATCATAGCGAACTGTGTGCCCAATTGTGTCTCATATGACTAAGCGTTTTCTATGTAACATACAATAATCTATGCATAATTTTTCTTATTAATATGACGAACACGGGCACATTTATGATATTGGTTCGGCCGGAACACCCTTTTCCTCGTTTTCTTTTTTTCGGGTGAACCTTCTAAAAGACTGCTGGAATCTATCATGATTTTTCTTTGTTGCCAAAGTTGACTTTCTTTGTAGACAAAGAGCTGGAAATTTGTTTTTCCTATAATATGAACCATGCTTTTAGATAAGCATAGTTTCCGATAAAGTTGTGGAAAAAGAAACCTGTAAAACTATTTCAGTGTTCAGAAACTTTTTTTTTTATTATTATTTATACACTATGGCTTTTTGGGCTTCTCAATCGTTTGACAGGGTGATTATAAAGTTGACCCAAAAGGCATAATACTTAGTTACTCTAAATTTACATTGATTGATTACATTGGAGGGCAAAACTTTGCCCTCCAAAATATTAATATTCTTATTATTATTGACGGTAATGTTTATCGATTATATGGCGAAGTGAATTATACGTGAAACCGAGCCCAATACCGTGCGCGATCAAAAATTGAAATTCATTTATAGTAATTGTGAAAAAAATTTCAACTTTTTGCAACTTTAAGGTTACATGGAAAAGTTTGCCCTCCAAAATGTTAATCTTTTTATTATTATTGACGGTAAATTTATAGATTATATCGTGATGAAACCTAGCCCGATACCTTGCGCGATCAAAAATTGAATTCATTTATTGTAATTGTGAAAATTTTTTAACTTTTTGCAACTTTAAGTTTACATTGAAAAGTTAGCCCTCCAAAATGTTAGTATTTTTATTATAATTGACGGTAATGTTTATTGATTATATGGTGAAGTAAATTATATATGATACCGAGCCCAATACGTTGCGCGATCAAAAATTGAAATTCATTTATAGTAATTGTGAAAAAAATTTCAACTTTTTGCAACTTCAAGTTTACATAGAAAAGTTAGCCCTCCAAAATGTTAGTATTTTTATTATAATTGACGGTAATGTTTATTGATTATATGGTGAATTAAATTATACGTGAAATCGAGCCCAATACCTTGCGTGATCAAAAATTGAATTCATTTATAGTAATTTCGAAATTTGCAACTTTAAATTTACATGGAAAAGTTTGCCCTCCAAAATGTTAATATTTTTATTATTATTGACGGTAACGTTTATCGATTATATGGTAAAGTAAATTATACGTGAAACCCAGCCCAACACCTAGCGCGATTAGAAATTGACTTTATTTATAGTAATTATGAAACGCGTAATGTTTTCGAAGACTATAGTCATTTCATCCTTGTTAATGCAATAATATTGAACGTTTTCAAATGTAATAATAAAAATAAATTACAGATAGTTTGAATCTTTTTTCTGTTGATTCTTTTTATTGCATATTGTCATGGTCTAAACTGAATGGTGTCCCTTATGCTGTTTTTTATTTTTACTTGAGTGAAAATAAGGTCTTAGTGACAATTTTTTTATGATTGAAGTATCTCAAAAATTTGTAATAAAGTATAACGTATGAGCTGAAAATAAGCTTTCAGCTGCGTTAAATAAACTTGTGTGGGATGGTCTGGAATCAAGAGACATCGGAACGTTTTCATCCTAACAATTCCAAGTATTTCCTGCCTTTTCTACAGTAAATACGCCTTTACAAACATGCCTAGAGGACACTGAACAACAAAAAGGCTTTATGGAGTACAGTTACACATAGTAGGAAAACTGTGAGATGTATCCTCAGGACGGTATGCGTGTAATCCAACCCATTTGACTGAACCCTCGTTCAACTCAACCCATATTCGACTCATATCTCCACCCCCATTTAATTCAACCCAAGTTTTGCTCAACATTCATTCAAACTGCCCTATGAATAAGTTTGAACTAACGCTGATTCGAAGCTTAAAATTTACTTTTCTCTTCGCTTGCAGTTTTGGCTTATATTGCAATGTCCTATGCTGAAGGTTAGATCAGATGTTCTAATAATTTTACAAAAGTTTTGAGTGAAACTTAAGCTTTTTAAGGTTTTTCTCGTATAGGTTTTGACGGTAAACTTGTCCAAGTTTCAATTAATTCGCTAGCTGAAAGATAAATATTCCATCTGATTTACCATCCAATGCTCTTTCCAAATATAATAATCACCACGCTGTAATTTCGTCCCAGCCCTTTATTGCGTCCCGCTCGGCATTTTGTGATGACATGGTCATAGCGAAATTAGAGAAACCACGTAAATGTGAGCTTTCAAATAACCTCTTAAACAGATCTATACGATGTTCCAGTGCCCTGTTAGTGCTGGACAAATAAAAAAGAAAATAAGGAGACTTGTGGGCGTTCCAGCTCTTTTTCAAAATTCCCATGGATTTGTTTCCGCAGTAAACTTTTATTATTAATATGAACCAAATAATAGCTATCATTCCTGAATCAACATTAACGGCAAATTTTTCTTGCGATAGTTTTCTTCTAATGTGTTTTTAATCTTTTGGTTACTGTGGGCTGTTGTTTGCTCTGTACAGTTGCAGCTATTGCTGAAATCATCAAATCCAAGTGTGTTCGGGTCCTGGACATGATAATTTTTACTAATTTTAAATATGTAAGACAGACGAATAAATTATAAGAATTACTCGATCAATAAAGACCAATTCTTTCGAGTCAACTTTTATCACTTTCTGACAAAGTGAGCTAAAACACATTTTTCTAATTATATTGCTGACTTAAGGAGGATTGAGTTGAATGAAGTTGATTTGAATAGGAATCTAGTTGAATGTGGGTTGAGCTAAATGAGGGAGGAATTGCACGGGGATTAAGCTGAATGAGGGTCGAGGGGCACGGGGGTTGAGCTGAACAAGGGTTCGGGTGCACGGTATCCACAAATCAGTTAATTTTATGATATCCTTCTTATTACTTAAAGAAACTTCGAATTTAATTTGTAATAGATAAAGGCAAGTTTCATTCTTATATGGTTCTGCAACCTTTATCACAATATCTCATTTTAGGTAAAAATGGGAGCATTGAAGGCCTATTCCTCTTTTGTTACTAAGCTTGGCAAGGATGATTATCTACCGTTATTGCCAGAGGCTATTCCATTCTTAGCCGAACTTCTTGAAGATACTGACAACGCTGTGGAAGTTTTAGCGCAGCAAATCATTCAAGAAACAGAGATTATTGTGGAGGAACCTTTGAAAGATTATTTTTAATTTAATACATAACATTTGTGACTAAGTACCCTTTATTTCACTGCTCAAAAGATACATAAACAAGCTTTTGATTGTTATTCAATGTTTTACTCCAAGCAATGAATGCAACCGTACAGTCAAACCATTTGCGCGTGATATAAGCCAAGTTAAATAATAGAACAACGCTCCTTGTCAATGCCTGAAGCGCTAGGTAAAAACCAACTGGCTCAGTTCTAATGACGTTGAGCTTGTAATTTTACTCTCCTGCGGGGACTTATAAACAATTGTATTGTATCTATATATAAAATAATATAAACAATTTCATATCTATCTTATTAAGGTAAATTTCACGTTTTCAGTTGCCGACTTATTCCTCTAGGCAGCTGATCACATCAAGTTTCTTAATTTTTTCCCCGGCGTAGTTTATTGGTCAAAAACAAAATTTAAGGCGAGCCCAAGCCAGCCAATGAAATTCATTCTTATTTAAAGCATCGAGATGGGACAAGGTAAAACCTAGTTGTACGAGATTTTTTTGGTGTTAGCCAATGGGTTTTTAAAGGCTGCCTTACGGCTGGAATTATAGACGAAGGAAAAAGTTAATACACTAGTTGCCCAACTGAGTAAAACTGCTGATTTTTTTCTTCTTTTTTTCATCTTGATCAACGCTCTGTAGTTAGATAACGACAAGATATGGATTTTTCCTCTGAAATTTGAAAGTTCTCCAATGAAATTTACAAATTGTCCAATAGCCCCTCTCCCGTTAAAGAATCTTTTTCTAGCTTGCGGAACAGCAAACCGAAAGCAAAAAATTCAAAATCGTGATTGTCGGAGCTTATATGATGGAATATTTTGTTGACAAATTATTATTACGAGCTAATATGGAATTTTAGTTTCTCGACGGGACTTGAAATTGAAAGATTATTTAAAAGTCTGTCTTGCGGTTAGAATTTATGACTTTTGAGAGACAAGGGGAAAGATAATACACTGATTGGCAAGCTGAGCAACACTACAAGATCCGTATATTTTTTGGGTTTATTTTTTCATCATTATCAGCGATCTTTAGTTGGATAACGACAAAGGAGAATTTTTCTCTAAAACTTGTAAATTCGTCTCTGAAGTTTACAAGTTTTCCAATACCACCTTTCACTCCGCAAGGCAGGTTTCTCTAGCCTACTAAATGGCAATCGGAAAATAATAAAAAAAAAATGTTCTATTTCGGTTCTGTCGGATCTTAGAATAAGATAAAATATATTTTCAACAAAAATAAATACAAATATCTTCAAGCAAATATAATTCACTGATCCCCAAAAAGGCTCTATAACCTTAAAAGGAGGGGAATATACCAACACTAGTCAAACACTAACTCATAAACATTGAATAAAAAAACAATTTAGTAAATAAAAGAGGGGGCGAAAAAGAGAAAGAACTAAGAGAATTTTGGATTCTCGACGGGTTTTGAAATTGAAATTCTATTCAGTAGACTGTCTTACGATCAGATTTGGAAGCTCATTAAATCAAGATTTTATTTCACTGAAATTTTTATTTTTCAATGCTGTAAATATGAGATAGAATATTTGTAATGTAATTCGTTTCAGTAAAGCGCAAATGACGCAATAGGCTTTAGACTTATGGTTAGGAGAGGGGGAAGAGGGCAGTAGCCCAGCTCCTGTTTGCAGCTATTTTTGTTCGTTTATGTTTGACTTGAATATTCGATTTAATTTTTACTCGTTAAGATTTAGTAACTACCTTATAGGAAGTTATGACGCTGGTAGACTCAAGAATGACGATTTGAGATAACATTCCAGGGACATTTGAACATTAAACCAGAGTCCTCTATTCAAGAAAGTAGATGGCGTATAGAGTAATTTTAGGAAAATAGTTTGTGAAGAACCATATAGTGTCTTAGGGAAGATAGTTAGAAAGGCAACTAGGAACATTAATGAAAATGCTTGAAGTCCAGTTAGAGGAGGGACTGGTATAAGAAAGTATTTGAGTGATCGATCACATCAAAATGACAGGAATCAAAGGGAAGTAGAGAAAGCATTATTTATACATATATATATATATTATATATATATATATATATATATATATATATATATATATATATATATAGATTATATATATATATATATATATATATATATATATATATATATATATATATATATATTGCTGATATGCCCTTTTGACAACCTGCAAACACACAGTATGTTTTGATTTAGTTTAGCATCCCCTCAACATTCCCTGAAAGTTTCACCACTATCCTTGGTCTTTTTGAAGACAGGATCAAACATGTCCCCCTTTCCCAATGACAAAACTTATATGTAAACTATGGTAACTTCCATAACTTATAGCCCGTGCCTCAGGGACTCTGAGGGGGAAGGGTTCATGCCATACCCAGGTGCATAGTTTTCGGACATTCCGACTATTATGAACAAAATGATTTTTTCAAAATTTTGATCTGGAGTCTTTGGGGTGAGGGCGGCTAAAAAGGGCGAGACGCGGAATGGTTGCCCTCCAATCACTTTAGAATCTCAAAAAGGGAACTAAAACTTTCAATTCCAATCGATGAGCCCCTCCGAAGTTTCTACGTCAATTCCTTCAATATAACGTGGCCGGGTAAAATATATACATATATATACATTGAAGCCATACCGCTCTTTACTCTTGCGTTTCTTATGACAATGATTGAGACTGGCCATAGACGGTATCTTAAAATAAGTTAATTTGCTTACTTTCTTCTCATTACTTAAAGAAACTTTGAATTTAACTTGTGAAAATAAAGATAAGTTTCATTCTAATATGACTCTCCCGCCATCATCAGAATATCCCATTTTAGCTAAAAATTGGAGTTTTGATGGCCTATTCCTCTTTTGTTACTGAGATTAGATGATTTTCTACCGTTATTACCATAGGCTATTCCATTCCTAGCCGAACTTTTTAAGACACTGACAACACTGCAAAAGTTTTAGCGCAGCAAATCATCCAAGAAGCAGAGACTATTGTGGAGGAACCTTTAAAATAGTTCATTACTTTAAATAAGTAACATTTTCTCGTGTTACAGTACTCAAAAGATACATAAACTAGTTTTGAAATGTCGTTCAAAATATTTTATTGGAAGCATAGAATGAAACAGTACAGTCGAGCTACTTGTGCGTGATATAAACCAGCTTGAAATAATGGAAATTCTGTTTGAGGTGTTCACTTACAAAATGGATAATCTACGTAAAACAAACAACGCGGAAAAGTGAAAAATATTGTTAATTTCGGTTTTGGTATCGCCCAAAAATTAATGGGAAACATTTTATACTTTTTTTCGCTTATGTGATGAGTATAATTTGATTCAATACAAAATTACAATTTAGTAATATAAAATTACAAAAACAGAAGAAAAAGTGGGGTTTTCATTGGTTTGGTCTATGAATGGATAATTTCACTGTTGTGTTTAGCGAACTTAAATTTGAAGCAAAAAAAAATCTATTCTAATAAAAAAGAAAGAACCCAGCATCAAAAACATCTTTTCATAATAACGTAAAAACAGCATGCCAAAAAGAATGTGAATGCTAAGAAAAAAGCAAATGTATCCGTGAGCTCACGTCGATCGTATTTAGTTAGCAGTTTCCTGGTAACGTCTACATAATGTCGCAACGATCGATACTCATCACGGGTTTGGACTATCACTTCTGAAGACTCAGCTGAAACAGATGAAATAATTAATATCGTTCGACAAGGCATAGCAAAAAAGCTGACACCTTACGTAAGCAGTAGCAATTAAGCCATTTAATGGAGTACCATTTCGAAACTTAATTGAAAGAAAGTTGTTTTGTTTTTTTTCGATGGCTCTGCAACATGTAGGTTGCCCCGATTCAATCACTTGATTTGCGTCTACAATCTAAGCTGCAATAAACTCGTGACTGACCCTTACTAACTAGAAACAGAATTGCTAAACAAACTTTATTAAAAGTTCCAGTGTAAATAATTAATATTATTGTTCGTGAGGGTGCCTCCCCCTCAAATGTATGCACTGCGTATTCCTATCCATACACCTGGCCCTTAAAAAGACTAGGAAATATAGAATACAGTCTTTCGTAATAATAAAATATTTTTGTAGGCTAGGTTAGTTTGAACGTACTTGGAATAATTACACACGAATGCTCCCAAAAATAGAAGCTACTTTTATTTTTGAAAACCAGTTTTAATTGATTCAAAAAAAATTTTAATTTTATCCTTTTTGTAACTTGATTTTTTTTTTTAAGATTTAAATCACTTTGTAGCTTACCGTTAAAAACGCTGCAGCTCGGAAATATCTCTCCCTCAAAGAATTCCCATCCGAGAGTTCCCTATTGAATCATATTCTGCATTGTATTTCCTAAGGGTGATCGTATCGAACCGATGGTCCAAGAAGACCGGGAGAGGACTCATCTGAACAGAAATTCAAATTTCTAGTACACTTTTAAAGTGACCAAAAAGATTGTGCTACGGAAAAGTGGTGTTTTCTATTTCTTTTTGCCCCATGGAGGAGCAAGTTGCTATCGATTAAAAATTGTGAGGAAGCCAATCAATTTAAAATTATCAAAAACTAAATAGCGAGCTTCCTAGTTGAGGAGGAAGTAATGCCGCGCGGTTGCGCATTCGTTCCTGAAAAGCCACGTAGTCCATACAAGTAAAGGTGCTTCAGACGGAAAAACCTACTTTTGTGCGCCCAGTGGACGATATACAATACTGTTTTGTGAACAGGGCTTGATGACTTATTTAAAACTTACTAGTAATTATTGGACCAACGACCGTCAAGAAAAAAAGAATTTTTACAGATTATATTAACAGATATTACTCCCAATGAGGGTAGCGTAAGACTTATAAATTTATAACCTGAAAATTAAAAATTAAGAAGCATGACCACTATGAATACATACAAATATCATATCAATTAAATAAAAACAGGCATGAAATTTTTAAAAAGACTTTTCTGTCTTTAAATTAAAAATACGAACAGTAAAGACCGAATCTGAAAATTAGAACTAGATTAGAACTTTTATAATACATTAAAGTTGAATCGAACAGTATTTACTATGAACTAAGAAATGATACCTAAGACGAACAAAATTGCACTGAACAATGAATTTAAACCCAAGTCGAGCAGAAACTACAATTAATTTGATCCCGCCATCCCCTCAAACACCCCCCCCCCCCCCCGAAAAAAAAAGACTAAGGTATCATTCGTGGTTTACTGAAAAAAAAATATAATTTTAATAGTTAAGCTCTTTGTAAACAAATACTTTTCAAATTAGTCAAACTTCACGGAACAAAAATATTGATGTAAAATTATTTTTAAGCGATCATGGCAGTTTTGCTATTTTAATACAGCACAAATTTTTACGAGCGTGAAAAAAAAAAATATTTGCTACAGTTAAGTTAGTTTGAACACTTGAAAATAGAACTTCCTTTCGGCACTTCTTGTTTCTTTTAAAATTCATTCCTTTCAATTGTATTAGAAAAATGAAGTGGCTACACAAAGCTTACAATTTAAGCAATAGTCTGGGACCCAACCGAAGGAATGTGCTCTATTTCAGTTTGTGAGTGGTCAGTGAAATGACCAAGATTTTTCTGTACCAAAGGACAGAGCATGACCTACTGATCCCGGGAAGGCCCGCTATACCGGTGTCAGACGCTGGCATCAGCAGCTATAGCAGTTCGAAGTTGCCTTTTCGCTTCTTTTTTTCTCAGCTAGCACCGCCATCTTAAGAGTACAAGATACATGCCCTAAGTAGGAAACGCTATTGTCGAGGGAAAGTATCTGGATAGAATGATCCCACAAAAGCCAACAAGCTAATTTCATTATCTCATACATCCAGCATATATCAGTATTTGCCAGCGTGTTTCAGGCTTCATCAGTGATTTATCAAGTGTAGTGTATCTAGCAAGCGTAGCCTAGTATTAGTAGGCTATAGCATAGTAGTAAGCTATAGCATAGTAGCCTAGTATTTCAGGGGTTGACAACCTTTTGTATCAGCTTCCTGTTCAGTTCCGAGCACAGTTTATAGAATTAGCAGTATAATCATTCCCTATCTCACCCGTTATAAAATTAGTGACTTACAAATAAAGTAAACATACTACTTGATGCCCTTATAATGCTCTTAATCAATATATTAATAGGGGTGGGGGTAAAATTCATTTCTGAAAAAGAGGGGTAGAATATAGAAAATAGAGGGGTATTGTCTGGGTGACAACTATCATGGTGAGAAAGTATAAATTCAGGAATCTAAAAGTTTCAGTTGTATTGACATGCTTCAGGATTTAGTTGTAATAGCACTATTTCTTACATTTAGAAACAGTAGGCTAACAAAGGGGGAATAATTGATAATTTTTTTTTTTTTAACCTTGTTTCCATCAGGGGCATAGCTCCAGTATTGATAAAATTCTACTTAAGCTACTTTTGGCTATCTTGGATAGGGGATAAGTTAGGAAAATGAAACTTTCAGGGATGGGTCTACAGGCTAAAGTATGTCCTGGGAAGGTATTCTGAAGTACCCACCTCCACTCCTCTCTCTAGAGGGTCCTGGCCTTTGATTTTGAGTGAAACCTTGCAAAATAGATCTTCTGCTTGAATGAATTAAAACAACAAAATTTTCAGCTTCACAACTTTGCTCAATCCCAAGCATTAAGGTTTTAAAGATATGCAAATACATTTCAAATATTAAAAAAAAACATTAATATGGCTCAAAATTCTACTCAAATAACAGGAATTATATTTTCAGAACTAAAGCCAGAGAATAAGAAACCAGTAACTGAAAATTAAGGTAAAGAGTTGTTTTGTCAAATTTCAATAGGTTCTACCTGTCATGTAGGCAAATTTCAGGACCCTTTAGTGGGAGAAAGAGTGGAGGTAGGTACTTCAAAATACCATCCCAGGACATACCTTAGCCTGTAGATCCATCTGTCTTTTTGGTAAAATTCTACTTTAGCTACTTTTGGCTATCTTGGATAGGGGTTAGGTTAGGAAAATGAAACTTTCAGGGATGGGTCTACAGGCTCAAATGTGTTATGGGAAGGTATTCTGAAGTACCTACTTCCACTCCTCCCTCTAGAGGGCCCTGACCTTTGATGACTTTTAAATATCTGTGTGTTATGAAAGTGAAACCTAACGTAAGTCTATTGGATCAAGCTATTTTGTGCCCCCCCCCCCCCCTAAAAAATCCTGGATTCGCCCCTGAAACCATCACACCTATTCCACCAGTTATTAGAAGAAAAAAAAAATCCTTATTTTCACAAATTTCATCAACCCCCCGCTCCCTTTTTCATAAAATCCTACATAGGCCAGTTGAGTCCACTGTATGTAAATAATAGATTAAGTCATAATCTGTATATAAATAGCCATCCCCCTAGTGATTTGAAACAGTAAAAGCCATCCCCCTAGTGATTTCGAAACAGTGGAAATGTACTCCCGAAGAATGTTGAAACAGTGGATGTATACTTTTTTGGATGTGCGAGAAATTCACGTTGTAGCTGACAGATATGACGGTTTATTTGGGTATTGAGATGCCGCTGGAAATCATGTCAGCTTGAAAGACAGCAGCTGTTGCCACGAGCACAGAGGTGCGAACACTAGAGCACAAATATTGCTGGGAAGGAATACAAAGCTGTTCAACTGGACCTCCATCTCCATTTGTCAACATGACAAAAAGTCAGCTCCTTGAGGTTCTCTTTGAGATTTGTGAAGGGTCTGTGGATCTTGTCAAGCAAGGTGTGACACTGTATCTCTCGGGACGCTTTTCAAATCGGATGAAAGTTGCGAAATTGCCAGCAAATGTGAGTGCAGAAGATTACAAAGAGCGTCTCAGCTCAGACCATGAAGAAGCGGACACAAGGATAATTTTACATGTCCTTGATGCTCTAGGGAGAAACTTCAAGGAGATTGCTGTGCTAGCAAATGACACTGACATAGTTGTTGGACTTCTGTATCACTGCTGTCAGCTATATGAAAAGAAGGAGCTGGTTGATCGTGCCATATATGTGAATTTTCAGAAGTATTCTGTGCCAATTCACCAGCTTTGTGAAGTCCTGCCGAACAGTTTGCTCAGTTGCCTGCCAGTGGTCCACTGTGTGACTGGGTGTGATGCCGTCAGCTATTTTTATGGCAAGGGCAAAAAGTCAGCTATGAAAGCAGTTGACAGATGGAACCTCTATGAGGATATACGGAACGTGATTGTGAGGCTAAGGTGCGACGATGCCCATGCTGTCTTGGAAGAATTTACATCTGCCTGCCAAAAGGTAGTTGTAGCAATGTACGGCAAAGACCCTGGTGACTTCAGGTCTTTGAACGATTTGCGCATTCACCTGTACCCGAGAAAACGGGAACTGAAATACTTGCCTCTGACAGATGACGCTTTTTCTTTTCACGCTATGTGTTCTTTGCTACAGGTCAAATTCCTTTTGGAAGTGAACTTGCCAAGGCCTTCACCAGTTGACCCTACTCGATTCGGCTGGACTTTTTCGAAAGGCAAAATTTGTCCAGTTCCAATGGGGGGAGATCCTTTCCCACAAGGTACCAGTCCTGAATACTGCCTTGTCAAACTTGCTCTAGAGCCTGCCCGTGTGTTGACAAGAACAGAGGCTGTGATTTGTTGTGTCAGTGTGCAGGAAAATGTAACGAATCGGCAGATGAGTCCTCGGAAGACGAGTTTTGAAATTTGGACAATTCGTTCTTATATGTAATAGCCATTTGTTCTTTTAGTTGTTTCATTTTGAGTTAAAAGTTTCTTAGCTGTTCAGTTTCTCCTCTTCTCTGCTGCGAGGTGAATTCGCAACGTTTCCTGTATTAGGTTTCTAGAATCGATGCATTTCTGGCTTTACTTTGACACTTACACATTTTATTCATAGCTAAAAGCTGAAGAAACCTAAACTTTGATCTTACAACAACACGCCAACATTTCTCAACAATATAGCGGTCGTTTCCGTAATCAGCATGGTCAGTTACGTTGGGTTCAACCTCCGTTTCGCGGTCATCTCGCTGACCACACCTGTGTCAGTTTTCAGAGGCTGGGTCCTCGACTACAATCAATACAAGTCTCATTTATCCTGATTTACGAAGATCTTTCCATTTTATATAAGGCCAGGAAAAAAGGCACGCAAAACAGATCACTATGCTAATTTAATACTATTGTCTTGACTATGATTTCACGAGCCTAACCATAGAAAAGCTGCATATTAAACCAGATATTCACATAGACTATTTACAACAACAAAAAATGATTACGTTTTCGAATTTAGGAGGCAAACTTGAATTATCAAGATTTTTCTAAATTTTCCATCTTTACAATTAAAATGTCTAAATTTCCCAACAAAAAGCTTATACGAAAGCTGTTGGCAATGAAAGCACTTTTATTGACTTTTGAAAATTATTGTGAAAAGTGAGATGAGTTTACAAGCACATTTTGATCATAAGCATAGAGGTCAATGTTATCAGCTTTAGGGAACCAAGCATTTCTTGTAGCCTTTTAATTTGCCCAACAATGTATACTGATTAATTTTCTTCTTAACAGGATATTTTCATTCAATGGATAATTCATTAAAATCATCTTTAAAGAATACTATTTAAATGCATTATCGCGGATGGAGATCTGAGAAAAATTTATGGGAAAAAAATTAGCGAAGTATTTTCTAGAATTTGTTTCTTTTGTATACTTCGATCAGCTACTTCGTGATATACCACTAGCGTAAGCAGTTTCGAAATATGTAAGATTTTTCAGGAAAAAGGAAGCCTGTTATGCCGGTTATGATATACGACTCTTGTTTTTACAATTTGAAGTCTAAGGAACTACGAATTTGTCACAGCATCAAGCTGCCTGAGCCCCATATACTGGTGAACATTCCAACCTATTACAAGATTCGGCTTGGTCACTTCTTAAGAAGTCCCCGGAGATCACAGTAAATATTTGAAAGTACTGTCCCACAATCTGATCCAGTACATTCTGGCTTTATCTTACCACATTGATAGCTACTTAATTAAACCTAGCCATAAAGCTTTTATTTTCCAAAGGACCAGTCAAAGCCAAGCAAACCGATTTTTCATGATCCATATATCGAGTGGAGTTAAACTTGTTCGTTGATTTAGAGTAGCCTTTGAAACGTCAATGTCAAGCTTGATTCCTAAAATTACCTTCAAAGATCTAGCATGTCGCCCTTTTAATTTTTGGTGCCCACGTTTTCCCCCATTTTCGGCTACGCTAATTTGTTCAGATCCGTTTTCTCTCCCATATCTTTCTAAATTTACTGAAAAACTTCATGTCTCCTCTTACTCTATAAGCTAGGTCTACCAAGGTAAAGGAACAAATCTATTTCTTCAACGATTTCATCCTTTAACTTCATACCACCTTGACCAACATTCCCTAGCTCTAAAATTTTCGTCTTTATACTAATAAATATTAAATTTGAGTTGTCATTTAGCACAGGACCCTGTCTGTACGCTCAGTTTAAAATTTTGCGAAAAGTTAAACTTAGTAAAGCGCTTCACTAAAAAGTATTTATTAGAAGTTCCATTATTCGTCGCAAATAAGTGCCCAAAAGTAAATAAATTACATTTACAAAATGCACAGAAGTAAGTTGACCAGAGGCACCATTTCACGAAATTTAAGGTGGGGGAAAAATTTATTTTTAAGTCTAGGGGGAGGGTCATTATTGCTGTTTTTTCAAAGTTTTTAAAGAAAATACAAAAAACGCACCTTCAATGAAAATACATAAAAGGTGTTTTTCACAATAGAGTAAGGGGGGGGGGCAAAAAACCTAGGGGGGAGGCAATGCCTACCCCCGATTGCCAAATGAACGTCCCTGGGATTGACCTGCTCAGTCAGTTTTAACCTTTCTTCGCTTCAACCACCGAATCGATGGTCTTTCTAGTCTCACCCTAGAAGTCTAGTTTCTAATGACGCGAACAAACACATGCAAAAGGAAAGAAAAGGAAGAAATTCAGATAACAAAGATTTTTTGACACAAGAGTCTTACCTAGTCTTTCATTTGTGTATCTACTTTGGCGAACTATCTCTGACATTCTATTCTGAAAAGTCTCCAACTGCTCAAAGGCTTGCGATGATTCTGCTAACATGTCATCATGGTCCTTATTTCGCCTATTACATCAGGGTGAAGCAGATTATAATAAGAAACGATATAGGGATCTAATAGCAATAAGCAGGGGGGCCAGTGTATAAAGGGAGAAGTTACAATAGTAAGTTTCACGACCCATACTCCAAAAATCGTAAAACTAAAATTGAACACTTTACTTTCAATGACAATGCCTTCAAATGTTTTCTCCTGCGACGGTAAAGAAAAAAAGAACATTTATTTTTCATGAAAATTTTTTTTTACATTTCGTAAGGTCCTGTGCAGTTAAAAAAATGTTGCTAATCGCCTAATTAAAAACAATTGTATAATCAAACAAAACATAAATTGGAAGAATAGAATGCAGAAATTGAGTAGAAACAGGGAGAAATAAAACAGAAAATGAGCTTAAAAGATATTAAACGAAATGTGAAAAACTTTTTATTAAACACTAACACTTGAAACGAAAAAAAGTTTCAAACAAAATAAAAGGCTATTTGGTAGAGTGAGAATAGGGACATTTTTGCCATTTCTAATTGGAGGTAAAGTTCTTATGCCTTGTGGAGGGCAAGGGAATGCTTTCTAGGTATGGGGATTAATAGTAGCCTTTCTGCCAAAGCCAATTCAAAAGGCCTTAAGTATTTGATGTGAGTGATCAAGCCTGCTTCTCCAAAAGATAAGCTTAAGAAATGTCTTCTTTAAAAATAATTTCCAGATCTCTCCTTTGGATTGTTTGAATTTTGTGCTTTTTCCTGTCAGATCGTGTTATAATGTCAAACAGGATCACATATTCCACTGAAAGCCAAAGAAAAGATATGTAAATGAACAAAATATGATTTACTCATATTTTGAGTAAATCATAAGCAGATTGAAGGATATTCTACTTTATATTACATTGTGAATAACAGCAGTATCACATTTAGGACTAAATTATAGGATAATACCAAGAAATTAGAACAAGAAGCAGACAATGGGGGAAACAGGAGTTAAAAAGACAGACACCTATTCAGAAAATCATTCTCATTAACTTTCATTTTGACAAAAGAAGCTCCCAGGAAAATGTCATCCTGAATATCAAATGCATTGCTTTTTAAAGTTTACTTGTAGAACTCTAATTATGTGTAAACTGGTAAACTAGTACCAGTTCTTTCAATCACATCAAGTACCAGTAGGGACTCGAGTATTGTTTCTTGCAGTAAGTCAAAAAAGACTAGCAGAAGGTTAGAGGAAGAATATTGATATTTTACATAGTAGCAACAGCTTTACAGAAAGTAGGAAATCATTCTTCCAAGGAAAATACCAAAGTCAAACTCATTAAAAACCTCTCAATAAGAACAATCTGATTAAAATCCAACCACATTCACTATCATAATCATATGCAGATCAATCGCGCTGCCTAAGTAAAGAACGATGTTGGCACAATGTATTATTTTTTCCCCCTTTAGACCAGGGCACTTCGCATCGAAGGAGCTGTTGTAGAAACTTGGAAAGGGGCTCATTCGATTAGAAATTGGAATGGCTAGTGCCCTTTTTAATAGTCGAAAGTGATTGGAAGGCAACTAACCCCCCTCTCACGCCCACCATTTCCCCAAACACATCCAATCAAAATTTTGAGATTGCAAGTTTGTTCAACGTAGTTGAAAGTTCTGGAAATTAGGTCTTTGAGGATGACAACCCCCAGCCCTCAGGGCAAGGGTTCTAAGTTATGCCCTGGGGGCATATAAGGTTTTTATTGAAAGCGTTGTCGTAGAAACTTCAAAAGGGCTCATTCGATTGGAAATTGAAAGGCCTAGTGTCTTTTTTAATAGTTGAAAGTGATTGGAGATCAACTAACGCCCCTCTCATGCCCACCATTTCCCCAGACACATCCAATCAAAATTTTGAGATAGCCATTTTGTTTAAAGTAGTTAAAAGTTCTGGAAATTAGGTCTTTGAGGATGACAACCCCCTCACAGCCCTCAGGCAAGGGTTGTAATTTATGCCCTGGGGGCATATAAGGCGTTTACAGAAAGCGTTGTCGTATTAACTCAAAAAGGGTTCATTCGACTGGAAATTGAAAGGGCTAGTGCCCTTTTTAATAGTCGAAAGTGATTGGAGGGTAACTAATCCCCCTCCCACGCCCACCCTCCTATTTGCCCATTATGTTTAAAAACTAAATGTTGCCTCGAGATTAAATCAAAATGCACTGTGTTAATGCTAATTCCCAATAAGGCATCTCAGCAGTATCCCAAGAACGACTGAGGGTATTATGTTCAAAATTTCGGTGCTACTTTTGCTCTTAAAATTTAACCAAATCAAAATAGCGTAAGTGTATCTAAAATATTAAAGAAAGTAAACAGATTTTATTTGCGAATGGTATTAAGTTTTCTATTTCAGGTCAACTAGAAGAGGTATGAAACTAAATTAAACACTACTATTTGTGTCCAGATTTTTACAAGGTGTATGTTGTTAAAAATTGCTGAAAATTTTTCTCCAGCATACAAATAGCAGGCCAAACTATAAAGTCTTAAAAAACGAAAAGATGTGAATTATCATTTTCTTTTTCCCTGAAAAGACTATGTCAATATAAAACGAACAGAAACTAATTAAAAAAAACTTTCCACAGAATAAGTTTTTCAAAGAAAAGCAAAGAACTCCATTAAACAAAAAATGAGCAAAAATAAAATCAAATAATCTACCAAGCGTGAAACTACCACAAATAAGCATCGATAAATAAATGAATCCAAAACGAACAGAAATTACAATAAATAACCGAGTCAAACTCAAAACGAGCAGAAATTAACATGAGTAGGGCTCAAAACTCCTATGCCTTCCCAAGGCCAGAACATAATTTGCACTTAACCGAAAAAATACAAATGAATGTGCATTGTCAGTTTAATATACATACACTGATATTTAGTAATCAAAATGTTAATATTATTTGATTTATTAAAGTTATAAAAGTAAAAACATTTATATTTTTTTCAGCAAAGTGCAAATTATGTTCTGGCCTTGGGAAGGCATAGGGGTTTTGACTCATGTTAATTTCTGCTCGTTTTGAGTTTGACTCGGTTATTTATTGTAATATCTGTTCGTTTCGGGTTTCATTTATTTATCGATGCTGACTTATGGTAGTTTCATGCTTGGTAGATTATTTGATTTTATTTTTGCTCATTTTTGGTTTAATGGAGTTCTTTACTTTTCTTTGAAAAACTTATTTTGTGGAAAAAGTTTTTTTTGATTAATCAAGTACAAGTGGGCATATGGAATGACTACCTTGGAATGACTCAGGCATGTGACTGTTCAAACTATAATTCAGTTTTCAGCTCTAATACGAATTTAGCTACCATTTGAGTATCAAAAGTACATGACTAACCTTGCACTAGTCGACGTTGAAACAGGCTTCAGAAGGAAGACTCTGTCATTCACATCCATTTGATCCGAAGCCATTCTACAAGCTTTTCTGTACGCATTTTGAGAACTGCAAAAAACATACTTTAAAAGAAATAATGTTTTTTTTTACTTGACAAGAACAAATCAAAGCAAGAACAAGAACAAATTTGTGGCCTTAAATATTTACCTTTTTTAAAATACAATCAAGGCTGGGGCTAATTGAGGATGTGTACCATACAGTTTTTGGTAACAGGAAGGGTTAGTGAGGTCTTCATAAGTTAAGTTCCAGTTGTTTTAGGCAAATGAAATTTCTGAGAGTTGACTTACGGACCAAATTATGAGCATGAAAAATGTTTTCAAGTTCCTACCTTTCCCTCTCCTACTTAAAAGGCTAAAACATTTGAGAATATAGGCCTATTACTTGTCTTAACCTTGAAAAACATCTAAGTTTTGGTTATTCTGCTTCTCCATATTGTGAACCTTGCCATGATGGTTCCCAGGACTTGAGCTGAACTCTGCATCGAGCTTGAATATTGCCAACAGGTAAGAAAGGAATATGCCAAAGACAAGCAAGTAAAACAACCTGTTTTCACTGGATATGCCAGACCTAGCAAACGGGGAAGGGATGGAGATAAAGCAAAGTCACCTTACTTACGCTAATCTGGGATGGAGATCTCTTCCTGAAAATGCCATATACCTACATACACACGTGCATTTAAAAACCAGTGGCCACATACACAAAGACAAGCCTGAAAAGGATGGAAATAACGCTCAACAAACTTAAGTCACTGCCTTCTACAATTCCATGCCGTTAACCATAAAACATCATAAGGCAATAAGTACGTTTCTGAAGTAGATCTCAAAATATCCGGGTCTACCTAGATGACCCTCACTCTCATTCCATGCCTAAGCAAGAACAACACTATCGAGCAGTTAACCTGTTGCGGTCAAGCTGCCTTTTTATTAGACCTTGACATCTCTGTGTAGGCTGCCTTTGCCAAAGAACAATAAGGCCAACGTGTTACCTGCAGCCAAAACCAAATCACTTACATGACACTCATATGGCGCAAATCCGGTAGGCCTAAATTACCATTAAGGGCCGAACTAGCAAAATTATTTTTTAGGGCTATTATACTTTTCAAATATATAAACTACACATATTCCAGTTATTTCACCATGGCAGTCCCCAAGAAATTGCAACCGCGATGGGCCACAGGTAGGACCTTAGTCGTGAAGAGGTATTTGTGCATTTTCATATTTTTTAATTCCAGTTATACGTTTTTGTCGAAGGTGACCACAAGCAGCTGCTTTAACCTGCGAAATAGTAAATTTAATTTGGCTCTGATTCCCATTTGCTGCAACTATGTACCCCAAATTTGTATACTTGGAGGTCATTTTCATTGACTTTCCATTATAGGTAATAAAAATACTGGGGTTCATTGGGTTTTCTGCTTTTGAAGATGACAATCTCTGTTCTAGATACGGTCAACTTCAAATTTTTCGATTCTATGTAAGCTTCATTATCCTCCTTATGTGTCACTGAAAATATTTTCCTTATCTTCCACCGAACTAACACTTTACAGTCATTTTCAAAAAGACCCATTTTCAGGGAACAGGTTTCAGGTCCCAGACAGCCTCTTCATGGGGGAGACAGTGACACCATAATTATTCCAGAACCAGAAGAAACTTCACGTAAACCCTTTAATTTATTTACAATCTCTTCCGAGCAAAATCGATCTTTCAGTATTTTTGTTTCTTCGTCAGTCCAATCGCGTCATAAATGCCTTTTCGCTTGCCACCTTGTCGAATGGGGGAGTAAAGGACTATTAAATACGGTACCCAGGAAAGTTGGAGAGAAAGTTTTATAGGCAATTTCCCCAGTTGCACTTCAGTTCTCCCAATCTCCCTATTGCACTTCCTGGCTGATGGGCATTGAAACGGGGAATCACAACCGCCGGTTTGGACTTTAAGAAGTCTAGTGCTGTATCCTTTACTTTTTTTACGTTCTTCCCAGTTCACGAAAAGACACTGTTGTAAACAAGGCGACATGAGCTTGAATATACCTTTACTGGACTTGATGTCTCAGAAAAATCAAACCGTAAAACTTTTAATGGCCAGCCAAAACTTAAAAACTTAAAAACTAATTTAATCTGATCTGCTTTTCGACCATCACTAAGGTCATTCACCTTAATTGCGAAACTAGTAGTTTCAATTTTTTACTTTGCAATCATCCTACATCTTATCGTACAATGTTCTTCTAATGATTTTATCCCTTTTACTCAAATATTTTTACTTAATGAAATTGGAGCAACTATACTAAGACCATTTAACAGGATATTAGGTAGAGAGGTTTAGGTGGAGCCCCTACCACATAAAAAGAAAATATACTTACTTTTCTTATAAATAGCTATGAAAATACTTTCCACAGTTAGACTATGAAAAGTGTCAGACTATTTTTGAAACTGATAGCACATAGATAGTGTTTAAAGATAAATCTTGCGAATTCAATAAAAGAGCCTAAATGGGCATGGGAAAAACACTGTCATTCTATGCTTAGCCTACAAAAGACAGTGGGCAGGCATAAGTCTTGTTAAAAAGCCAATAAATCTTGGAGTTTTTATATAAAGTTTCAACTAAAATATTCTATTTTTATTTAGAAATAAACAACCAACCAAATGAAATAAGGACCCAATACCCTGAAGCCCTGCTGCATACATGAAGACATTTAGGAGTTTGTCCCTTAATTTGGCATAAGGCCACCTGAAACATCAAAACTGGGACTAAAAACATAACATTTTCAACAGTTAAGCTAATATGATTTGAAAACACATCAATGATTAAAGATATTTTTCTTATATTAGTGTTGTTTGCATTTTAAGTTGCTAGAAATGTGTGCAAAAAAATGTCTAATTAACAACCAAACCTACAAGAAAATAGAAGTTTTTATGAACTATTTGAAAATGAAATCTGTTTCTCCATCAATTCTAGTTTTTGGAACAATATTTTAAAACTTAATTTTCAGGGGAAATTGGTCATTTTGATTTTATCAAGAAATAATGGTTATTTTTCAAAATAATGAACAAATAAAACTTCAAAAAGAATAGACACGAGCCAATTGGAGGAAGAAGAAGCAAATTATCAAGAATAAGGCTATTTTATTTAGGAGAGTTCTCAGTGAGTTGAAACACTGAAAATAATTCATAAGACATCATTTAGGGTGCTTCAGTATGTAAAGTTTCTACAGACGTAATTTTAAACTTCAAAACAAGCTCTTTCCCAAATTGCTGATTTAGAGCTCTTGATGATGGATAAAATAATGATTATAAAATTCTGCAACACAACTTGAAATTCAAATCTAAATACTGTTCTTACAGCCCCTTACTCCACTTTAATTTTCTAGTGGCTTCTTTCAAAAATATAAATTTTAAATTATTAAAAAAAAAATATAATCAGGACTCAATTTCTCCAGGGTAAAGTATTTACCATCTGGGAATTATTAACATTTTAGTTTTTACTTGTTTTTTTTTTTTTTTAATAGCTAAGGACCTTACCTAAGGTATAAGTCATGGAACGAAGAAGCAATGATTTCTTCGTCTGGATATAAATCTTTGAATTCTGTAATAAGATCCTTTACATGCTTCAGCTTCCTTCTTGCATTTCTACAGTTACTAAAGTATTCATCTTGAGAACCCTCAGCACATCCAATACTCTGGAACAGAAAACCATCTTAATTGGCATGTTATAACTCTGTATTATGAACTAATTGTGTTCAAAAATAACCTATATCTTAGTTATCTCTTTGGTCCTGGATAGATTTTCTACTCCACCAAAATCAATAATGATAATGGTAATTAAACTAATTATTGAGCAAAAGAGGTATTTTTTTTACAATGATAAATGATTAAAGGATTAGGCTTAATTTCCTCTTACAATTTGGTTGATAAATTAACCCTAAAAGGAGCATTGACTGAAATCTGTGGGCACCCTCAAAAAATTATACAGGGCCTGAATCCCCTTGCCATAAAAATCTTGAAAGGTTTTTTTTTACTCAATATTATGAACTGTAGCTTCCACCAAAAAAAGTACCAATGAAAAAAATTATCACAAACTGTGTTGCAATAAGACTAAATATTATTTCTATTGAGCAAAACTTAAATGATACCAAATGCAAAAATGGAAAAAGTAGAGCAGGATTCCACTTTGAATGAGAAGGGGAGGGGTTTTAAGCTATTGGAAAATTATTCATCTATGACTACATGGGTAAATGTGTCAACAAGGATTACTCATCCTGTCAAAAAGGGTTATAAACAGAAGAAACATAAAGGCATAATCAAAGATTATGGGTAATTTACAAGAGTAGAAACTGGCACGTGCCAACAAAAAAAAACCTCAACACCATCTAGCGTTTTGCGACACTTTGGTGGAACTTGGTAGCTAGCAATTGTATTTCCTTAAACTACCAAAAATGGACGATTAGCAGTGGCTGCAAATTTCTCGCACAAAGTGAATTGTTGTTGGGGAACTTGGAGCAAAATATTCAAAAACTAAAAATGCACCAAAGCAAGATGAGTAGTTTCTAGCCTATCTAGTCTACATCGATAGGCTAGCTTAGTAAGCTAGATTTTTCTCCGAGCTTGAATTTTTTTTTTTTTAATTCGCCACCGAGTTGGCGTGGAAGAAGGACAAATATTCTAAAGACTTAAAATATATTTTGTTTTAATCACAAGTATATTGCCCTTTTTCTGCTATTCTATATTTCAATAGTTTTGGTCCTACTTCATTTATGCCATACCTGAAGTTAAAGTTTCGTTTTCCCTGTCTAAATGTCAAGAAATCATCCAAATAACCTCCTTAAAAGGAATGGCATATCATCAACAAGAGATAAATTTATTTCCAATAACTCATCTTAAAGACTTTCTGATTACAATACAGATACCACAGTGGTTGAAGTTGAAGAACTTCAATCGTATTTGTTCGGAATCCCCCCCCCAACCCAACCAAAATTGAGAGCCCTGGCTTTCAAATGGTTCAATGTAAAACACAGAGAACAAAACCCTCAACTAATCTTCTGGAGATTTCCACAAACAGCATTGATACTCATGATAAACCCATGTCCAAACTAATACCCATTAGTTTCTTCATCCCAACATTGAACTTCAGTGTTGAAACAAATAAAATTGAAATTTGAAGCCAGGAAGACAGATTTGAAGCCAAATGAACAAAGTCACATTCCAAAGCGATTTTACAGCAGCATTAAATAGAGTAATGTTAGTTGACAAGAGGGGATGACCAATTATGCAATTATGTTACCAATAATGCAAACCAACAAAATTACAAAACATGTATAAAATACAAGGCTATTCCTCAGCATTCAGGGGAGAGGGGCTAGGATGCTACTGTTGCAGTAGTAATTGTTATATTAGTAAATTTGAATGGACAGTTTAATCATAAGGTAAAGTACCAGTTGCTAAGCAGTAAAAACATGGTTTTGACTGTAAATAAAAATGGTTAACTTAAATTCTACTAGAATTTAAGAAATATACACCATCTAAAAGTACAAAGATTAAGGAATATAAAAATTATGAAATCTACATTTGAAATAGCATCATATAATTTTTAACTGCCCAAAAATATAGATACTACCAGTGTGTCAGAGTCAGAATTCTAGACTTTTAGCACTTGCATTTCAGTATTTTGTTTAGAAGTAAATGAGAAGCGACAATCTAAAGTTGAAACCATTAACATCAGAAAATTTCGCAAAAAAATTATAAAAGCTAAACATGGTGAAAATGAATGAGAAAAAAAAACTTTGAAGCAAGGAAGTCTACTTTAACCAACGAAACAAAGTCAGATTTCAACGTGATTTCAAAGCAACATTAAATTGAGTTATCTTAGCTGAGAAGAGGGGATAAATAGACTTTTACCAATAATACAAACCAGTTATATTTAGAAAATATTGACTGGGAAGTGAATGGTGAGGTAAAATAATAGTTGTTCTAACCAGCAAAAAACATGCTTTTTGACTGTAAATAAAAATAGGTTAACTTAAATTCTACTGTAATTCAAGAAGCATAACCATCTCAAAATTCACACATCAAGGCGTTTAAAAATTAAGAAACACACATTTGAAATAGCATCACATAATTTTTAATTGCTAGTGTATCAGAATTCTGGACTTTTACCACTTGCATTTCAGTTTTTTTTTTTTTTTTAATAATAAAAAAGAAGTGACACTGTTTAGTTTGCACCACTGACATTGTCTTGTAAAACATTAAAAGCATTTACACTATTTCCTAAAAGAAGGTTATCAAATTCTGAAATTAAGAAAAATGCTTCTTAATTGCAGCTACTGTGTATATCTGAAAAATGGAAAAAAAAACATTGGGTATACAATTAATTGTGCACCAAGATTTCGACTGTGAAAAAAAATTAATAGCCAAAGATTGGTATCATTATATTCTTCATTTAACACTATTTCTAAATATAATGATTGTCATACAATGACAATACTGTAGTAGGAGTATAGTATACGTATAGGCTATAATAGTAGTAAATGTAGCAGTGACAGTAGTATTAGTAGTGGCATACACATACCGCCTTCTGGTTGCATGATCTTCCCCTTTAAGTACTCTTTGAAAAGTCCAAATTAATACTCAAATCAATTCTTGAGATAAGCTCTTTTGACAATGTACATGCACATAGTGTCTCTTAATTTCGTTAAAATTTCCCCTCAATATTGTAAATGAAGTACCGAGTGATAGTAGTGGTGGTAGTTTTAGTAGTAGTGATAGCATGCAATATTGCCTTTTTGATCATCTCCCTTATCATTGCCTAAAAGTTCCAAATTAATATATTCAGTCATTCCTGAGCTACACCCTTTTGACAATCCCTATACATTTAACATGTTATGATTTAGTTCAACATTCTACTCAAAATTCTCTAAAAGGCTCACCCAAATGTCCTTTGTCTTTTCGGAAATTAAAGTTCAAAATACATACCTTTCTCAATAACATATACAATATGTAAAAAATAAACAAATCGCGCTGAGGACTGTGGGGAGGTTGACATCCCAAAGACATAATTACATAATTATTGTCATACCATGACAAAAACTTTGAGAAATATACCCAGAATCTCAACGATGCGCTGGAAGATATTTTAAAGTACCTACTTCTACCTCTTACCCCTCCAAATGGCTCTGACCTTTGTCAATCTTTGTGTTTTAAGCTGAAATGAGGGGCAAAGAACATGCTTTGAGCTGTACTTTTTTATTCAACAATGATTTGTAAAACTGCTCAATTAATTGCAACTATGTTCTTGAGACCTACGGTCAAAGGGACTTTAACAATAATAAAGAAAAATATACTGTTTCCCAAAATCTGTCTTTTATGCAATATTCCAAGCCTTACAAATAGGTACTTAAGTTGAAATAGGAACTAAAAGAAAATTCGACTTAACTACTACATCTACTACTAACAACTCACCACAGCACCAAGCCACCTGAGGTCAACTCAGCTACACACGCTCCTCCATCCCAATCAATTCAAAGCTTCCCTCTTTATACCCTCTCAGGAAGTTGCCATTTCCCTTAAATATTTCTTTATGACATCCTCCCACCCCAACCAAGGACAACCTTCTTTCTGTTTAGCCCTAGACAGTTGGCCCAAAAGGACAATCTTTGGCAATCCGTCATCCTTCATCTGCAGAATGTGCCTTAGCCATCTAAACATTTCTCTTGTTATAGCCCTAGAAAGCGGAATTGAACCACACTTTTTCTACAGCCTACTGTTTGAAATACAGTCAGTCAACCAGGTACCCAGAACAATCTGTAGGCGATTTTTCTGGAAAACATCTAGCAAATCTTCATCTGTTTTTTGGAGCGCCTATGCTTCAGAACCATATTTGACCACTGTCATCACTGTAGCTTCCAATATTCTAATCTTGATTTGCAGACTTGTCTTTCTATTTTTCCAAACTTTTTTCAACTGTGAAAATCTAATCTAAGTCCAGGAAAGTTTTCCCTCTTCATTTGATTCCGTGTTCTCCCATTGTCTTTTCTGGGCTCCTCAAGACAAAATCAATCAAAATGATTCATATATAGGGGGATATAACACAACCCTGCTTAGCTCCTGATTTAATACAAAACCAGCTGATGACCTCATTTCCTACCTTAACAAATAAAATTAAAGAATTTTTTTCAAGCCCTCTGTTTTATACAATATTCTAAACCTAAGAAACAGGGAAAGAGTAGATATATGAGTTTGAAAACACCTTCCCATGGCACAACAAAGGCACTGGATCCATTTCTAAAACTTTATGTCTTGCATCAACTACTTTTTAATATTGCAAAAAAAAAGCAGTTAGGCTAATCTAGAGTTTTACTACCGTATTTTTTTCAGGTTTAGGATTAACTTTCTAATTTTTTGAAACCTGACAAATCAGGATTTGGTAATTGTTAATCAAAGGGGCAAGTTTAAACTTAACACTAAAAATTCAGAAAACTGTTTTGAAACAATCACAAGTAACTTACTTATTCCTAAGAGTGCATTGCTTTACATTACCCCTCCCCCACCCTTGCTAACGGAGCAATATGCATCCAACTATTTATATTCCCGCCATATTTTGCAATAGTGTAACTTGTTCCTTCATTATTATTTTGTAATGAATGCTAATCAATTCCCAGGAAGAAAAGAGCAACACTACTGTAAAATATATTGGGAATTTACCCAGTCGGCTATATATTGCTACATCAGAGGGAGGCAGGGCGTGGAGGGGGAGGTATAGTTAAAGTTAAGCAATGTACTTTTAGAAACTAGATAAATAAGCATTCAGGCATAACACTAGAGAATAACAACTCTTCTTAACAAAACATTACAATAACAGAATACCAGCCTCATTTCATCTCAGCTGATGCCCTTTCAAAAAGTAATATTCACTACTCTAACAAAAGCATGTCCCTCCCCCTTAAAGGTCCCACATACAGTTCTAGGCTACACAAGAAAGCAAAGAAAACACTATGAAATTCTTTGCTTATAAGATGTAGCAGGTTTCTATCAATTCAAATTGTCATCTTTCTTTTCATTTTCATATGTTTTTAAACAATAAACTTATTGGCTGTTTGTGCTATATTTGACAATAGTGCAACTCTTTTCTTCTCTGATAGAGCTACATTCCTTTTACAAAGTATTGCTTTTGTAAAGTGTAAAGTACTTATGATGGTAATATTGTACAAAAAGAACAAAACACAAACAGAGAAGAAAATATCTGATGTATCTAAATATGAATATTAAGAACAAATTCACAATGATCAATGATGCATCAAAGATAAAAAGAAAGATTACCATCTTAGAATTATGTGGTAAAAAGTGTATTTTAATTTAACTGGTTTACTTCTTGACATTTTTAGTAAGCTGGTTACATTATTCCTAAAGTAAATGTCAGAAAAGGGAAAGCCAGATATTCAGGCTGGTCCCTTAGGTAGGGGCCCAGCAGCACCTATTAATGTTGAAAATTACTCAATGGTTCATAACCCTATGCAAATGCCTATGAATGGGGCTCCAGGACCTCAGTTAATGCAAATGCAGTGGAATGTGCCAAGCCCTATGCATTTACCCAGTATTTATGGACAACAAGTATACAGCAATGGATCTATACCAAGCACATTAAATTCATCTCAATATGTTTGTGCTGTAAATGGCATGAACAATAGACTTAAAGTAAGACAAGTAATGCCCCATATATATGGACAGCAAGTGTTAAATAACAGCCCCACTGTAGATTCAAATGGAGGATGTAACACATCACAGTATGCATGCAAGGTGAGCAACAGATATAGCAGTTTAGAAGTTGAAGAGTGTGAGTTGGAAGGGAATGTTCAATCCCTGCCTGAAATAAATTTTGAAACTGATGAAATGACCATGATAACCCAAGAGAAGCCGAGGGATTATATTGTGAAGAAAAGGAAAGAAGAGAAAATTTGAAAAGAAGGGTGGCATCTCCAGTTAGTAGTGACAGCATGCAAATGGAAAGAGAAGCTCCAAAACGGCAGTTTTTCCATAGAAAAAGTGATATTCAGAAAACCAGTGGCCAAGTAACAAAAAGCAGATGCCAAAGATGCCAAATTTACCAACGAATATGAACTCACAATGTTTTACAAGGAGAAGATAAAAAGTAGGTTTGACTTTGAGATTAATAGAGATGGTAACATCATCTTTCTGCATCTTAAGAAAGAAAGTGCACTCAAGACTGCTTTGGAGATGAAAGAAGGTGCTGAACATTGAAGTTACAGTTATAAGGAAAGAAAAATTAGCAAGGAGTGATGAAAGGTATCCCATTGTACTTATCAAAAGATCAGATACAATCAAGTATCCAGTCTAGTGTTGCAGTGAAAGATGTTATTAGACTACAAAGATATAGCAGAGACCTCAAAAGGCTAGAGGACAGCCTATCAGTGATGGTAGTTTTTGAAGCCAACATTATCCCAGGTAGCATTTGGTGTTGTGGAAGAAACAGAGACATTTTGCCCTACCATAGGAAGGTAATGCAGTGCTATAAGTGTCGAAAGTATGGACACTTACAAAAATACTGTAAATCAAAAGAGGTTTGCCTAAGATGTGCAAAGAACCACCAAAGCCGAGAGTGTCCACTTAAAATGGAAAGCACAGATGAAAGGACCAATAAATACAAGTGTGCAAATTGTAAAGAAAATCACTCATCAACGTCTTCAATTTGCCAAATAAGAAGAGAAAATCAACAAGTCTTAGAGGTTGCTGAAAAATTTGGTATGGATTTCAAGAGAGCAAGGGTTACATACAGAAACTATGCTCAAGCAGTGCAATCAAACTTGAACCCAGCAAAAAGGGCAATAAGTAAAACTGCAGCAGAATTGCAACAATGGACAGCAAATAAATTAGTGATTGGGATGTTGACAACCCCTGGCATGTTAAATATTCAAGACTTACCACTGAGTGAAAAGATAGACAAGCTGTGCAATTTAGTAGAAGAGCTGAAATTCGGAAAACTTAATTGCAGTGAAATATCAATAGTTTGCCAAGTTAATAGTGATTTTGAAATAGATGAAACCCCTAATTCAGCTGTAAATGTTATCTTGGAGTGCATGTTCAATTATGAGAGAAAAAAGAGATTTGGTGCTAGAAATAGTGGAATTTTTTTAGATTTAAGTGAAGGCAGCCAAGCCTAAATTTATTACTTGTTGGATTAGAAAGTGAAGAAGAATATTGTGTGATTACACGTCTTGTAGGCTAATTGAGTTTTGGTAGAAAAGTGGAAGAATTATGGACATTTGAAAGCAGTTCATAAAGAAAAGACTTTATATGTACTTGAAGAATAAAAAGTGAAGATTAGATAGCTACTGACGTCCCCTGGGCTATACAGCAAGAGGGGAATTATCCTGTTCCTGAATCCAGAAGAAAATATCTGCACTACAATAAATATAGTGGAAACTCCAAACATGGCAAATTTGGAGGTTTTTTTTCAGTTACTTAACTAGCTAGAAGATTAACACATTACTGGATGTGTGTTTTTATGCTGAGTCCAGACATAAAAATTGTTTTCTTTGCTAATTTCCTTTTGATCCTTTAAAGAGTTAAAGTAACACCTTGATTTTAATTGGACACTGTTACTATAAATTCTGGAAACTACCTTAAAACAATTATAAATACTTACTTATCTCATTCCAATAAATGTGCATTGCTTTACCCTTCCCCCCTCCCTGATAGATTAAAATATAGCCTATGCTATAAAATCAAACTATTTTTTAATGGTACAACTCATTTCCTCTATATTATTTTGCTGCAAATGCTGATCAATTGGCATGAAGAAAAGAGTCACTATTCTAAAAAATACTGTGAATGTTTATAGTGGGATAAAAGTTTATCCATAAGGGGCAGATGGTTTGGGTTAAATGAAACAATGTACATTCATTATTGAGCTTAAGTAAGTATTTCTTACTGTTTTAAAGTATTTTTTGGAATTTTGGGTAACCAATTTCTGCTGGAAAAATAAGGAACAAGGTGTCACTTTTAGGACTCAAAATAAATTTGTAAAAAAAAGTGATGGTATATTTGAAAAGAGTATAAAAGAGGCATTAAGTGGTGTCAAATTCTATCTAGCTAAGTAATGTAAAAAAAAAAAGTCAACATTTACCACAAATAATATTTTTCCAGAGCAGTAAGTATTATATATATATATATATATTATATATATATATATATATATATATATATATATATATATATATATATATATATATATATATATATATATATATATATAGTATATATATATATATATATATATTATATATATATACTATATATATATATATATGTATATATATATATTATATACTATATATATATAGCATATCGGATTATTGTAATTATGTTGTTTTATTCAGAAGAGTCATTATTTTGTGTTGTTGCTATTTATGATTGTTTTGAATTAGTATTTTAGAATATTTATGGGTTAGCTTCAAATGTACCCCTCTGCTTAACAGTCACCTACAATACAATTAAGCAAAGTTGTGAGGCTGAAGAAGACTACTTATGGCCTCATTTGGACATAAGAGTCCAGTCATGGCTCCTCTAAAGGAAATGCTATACAACAAAAAGAGTGATACCATTTGCATCCTTATTGTATGCTCATTTAACTTATGATATTTGCTACCCTGAAACTGTGCCCTTTCCCCCTGCTATTAACCCCAGATGTAGTACTAGGCTATATACCAAATCAAAATATAATACTACTAACAGAACTCTTAGTTTATAACATGCAGCAAATTTTAATGATCAAGATTTGCATCTTCCTTTTTATTTTCATCTATATTTTTACATCATTTTTAAGTGCTAAATTGTTTGCTGTTTGTGCTATAGATAATAGTGCAACTCTTCTCTTCTCTGCTAGAGCTGCATTCTCATTATGAAATATTACCATTTGCTGTTTGTTATAGTAAAATATAAAACATTGCAACAAGAATACAGCTCAAACAGAGAAAAAAAAAGTTGCATTAAAATGTAGCATAAATATCAAACAAGGTAAATTTGAAGTTTTTCCATTAATTTGCTAGCTAGAAGTTTCACACAGTGCTGGAGGTATCTTTTGGTTCTAGGTGTATTCCTCCTACTGACAATTAACTTCCAGAGAATTCATCCCATATACAGCATAAGATTGAGCATTAAAAGAGAAAGTATGACAAATAAAAAGAATGAAAAAAAGAACAGATTTTGAACTATTCCAATTATATTCCAAAATATAGGCATAATGATGATGTAGAATATTCTTTAGTCTTTACTTTCATATTTTTATTTCTTTTAGTTATTGTTTTCATGTTTGAGGGGAAGGGGGTCAAGCCATCATAGTAGGGTAAGATAAAGGGTAATGAAAATAATTTGAAGACATGAAATTAGTGGTAACTATATAAGTGATGTCCTACAATGCAAGTGCACTGAGTTGCAGGCTGGGATTAAGAAATACATATAATTACTGTCTGTGGACTTGGTCTGGTTCCAACATATATATTACTTGATACCAGTTCAATGCTTTTGATTGAGACATGTTCACTAGGCATACATTAGAAGGGTTTCCTGTCTGAAATGCCTTTAAGACATTGCGGCTGCTGTGTGCACATCTTGTATAATCAATTTTTACTACAAATAACTTTTTATATGCGTCTGATGCAGTTTTTCATGCTGCATCATCTGGTGACAACAAAAGAAATTCATCTCTAATACTTACATAGCAAAATAAGAAAAACACACCTTATAATATTTCTGATAATTTTATATCAGATATAAATTACGCCTTGTAATATCTCTGATATATGTATAAAAAAAAGTTCTGAATCATGTGGAATTATTTGGTATTTTTACCTAAAAAAATTGTACCATCAAATCAGTTTTTATTGTCTCCTGAACAACTTCATTTCTCCACTATACAAGGTGTGCATGCAGCAGCTGCAACATGAGTTTTTTTCTTCTTCTTTTTAATTTAACTTGAATAACATGGAGTAAAACTCCAAGTCAAAACCAAGAAAACTAAAGGCAAACAGAACTCCTTATGTCAAACAAGCATTCAAATTAATTTATGTATGCTTTATCTTACCCTGCTATAATAAATCAACCCCCAGTCTACAGAAAAAAAGAAAGAAAGAAGAAATAAAAGAAACTGTTCTATGGGTAAAATACCTAACACTTTCAAGACAATCCTGAATCCTAACCTCCCTCATTATTACAAACAGTATAATCCTTAAGGTATCCATTGAAATCCTTAAAAAAAAACAAATTTCCCAGTATTTACATTGTTGTTAAAAGCATATCACTCCTAATTTGTTTCTTATCTTAATTGGACATGTTTATATCTCAGTGCTGTAACCAGTACAATAGAGGTGAAAGAACCCACTATTTTGTGTTCATGGACCCCTGCTTAATGAAGAAGAAGTAAAGGAGAGAGAAGTGTGATCAGGAATTATATAAGCAACAATTTTTTTATTTTTTTAAGTTGTTTTCAGAATTTTATAGTCTTTCCTACTCAGCAGCTCTAGCTTCACACTGATACCAAATTTTCCCCAGAGGACATTATTATATTTTAAAAGAGCATAAAAAAGGCATCAGGCAATGTATTCACTTTCTTTCTGGTTAAATTATATGGAAAAGTATAAATTTACCTGGAAATTTATAATCCAGCCTATACATTTGTACACTAGAGAGCCTAAGAAAGTATTTTTAGATTTTTTTAAAGTTAATTTCAGACTTTTTATAGTGTTTTCCTTCTGAGCAGGTCTAACTATAGACTAGTACTGGTAGATTTGCAGTTTACCAAATAATTTAGCTTCAATAAAAGTGAATATATGACTTGATGCTTTTTTATATTTTTTTCAAAATTCAACAATAGCTTTTGGGGTAAATCAGGTTCTGAGTCTTTAAAAGGCTAAAAAACAGGCAAGTAAAAAAAAAATCGTCCTTTGTAGCTCATTCAGGAATGGTAATTATTATTTTCTTTAGTTTTAATAGTAAAATGTTGTTTTAAAATAAATTTGTAAAAATTCTTAAAAAGAACTAGAAACTCCTCAAAAGTAATACAAGTTTTGCTGTGATGTCATTTTCAAGGGATTTCAGGCTTTTTTTTTAAATTCATTTAAATTTGTTTTCAATATAACATTTTACTATTACAATTAAAGAAAATAAATAATTATCCTTGCTAAATCAGGTGCAAATGGCAATTTTTTTTCACTAGACAGTTTTTTTTAGAAACATGTTTGTAAACTTTTGGTTGCTATGGGCTGTTTTACTTTTTGGAGCCTTATTAAGGACTTTCCCCCAGAAACAATTATTGAACTATGAAAGAGCAAAAGAAAGCATTGACACCGCGTGTGGCGCGCCGGCGGCGTTGCAACACTTTGGTGGCAGCACCATGTTGATTGATTTTTGGGGATTTGGGGAATCAAATTTTTTTGGCGCCAGCAGCATTGCAACACTTTGGCGGCAGTCAACTGGACCTTTTATTGGCAGCATTCAGTTGATGCACTGGCGTGGTGCCAGGGTCTAATACAAATACATACCACTAAATAAATTAGGTCACTTTAAAGTGACCTAGTTTCATAACTTAACCTAGTTTTGGGTGAAGCTGTACAAAATAGGTCTTCCCTGTTTAGTTTGTTCTTGATTCAGAACTAAGATACAGTTTAGAATTTGGACTTTGGCTGAAAGCTAGAAAAAAAAATTCAGATTACTCAGATAGAAAAATATCATTTTCAACTGTTCTGATTTGTATATTGCCAGTTATTAGAAAATGTCTATGTGCCAGTCATGTGAAATGTCATACTATAGGCTACTGCAATAAACAGATCTATAAATAATGATGAAGCAAGCAACAACTTTTTCAGGACTCATGATGTCTTACCATTGCTAGTAATGTGTCAAAGTTGCAAGACACCATGCAACTATTACACATCTGAAAATATGTAGAAATGCAGCAAGTACTATGTCATCCCAAAGACCAAAAAGAGAAGATTTTGCAGCTATTCAGTATCCAATAGAAAAGGAAGTTTCTTGCATCAGGCCAGGATTAAGCCTTGTCAAATCCTTATATTTATAAATCACTTTCTGTCAGATCATTGGGACCATCAAATGGTTATTGAGGAACTCCAGATAAGTAAAAAACAAGCATACAAAAACAAGTTTCCCCCCCCCCAAAAAAAAAATGAATAATTCAAACTGTTTAGTATTTCTTAAATCAAATCACCACTCAACAAGATTTAATATTTTTTATATCAAATAACTGCTCAACAAGATTTGGTAAATATTTACCAAATCATATTATTGAGTTAGGAATAAAATGAATACACCATTTGATGCCTTTTTTTATGCTGATTACAAATATAACAACCATTTCTATTGGAAATGAATTTCAGCCCCCCCCCCTAACCTAACCCCACCCCCATATGTGAAAAAATATATCTTGAATTGACATATATAGGGGGGGGGGGCTAAAATTCATTCCAATAGAAATGGTTGTTATATTTGTAATCAGCATAAAAAAGGGTAAATATATACCAATCATATTATTGAGTTAGGAATAAAGTGAACACATTATTTGATGCATTTTTTATGCTGATTATGAATATAATAATCATTTCTATCAGAAATGATTTTCAGCCCCCCCTCCCCCCTAACCTAACCTAACCCCCACCCCCATATGTGCAAATATATATCCTGAATTTACATATATAGGGGGGGGGGCTAAAATTCATTTCCAATAGAAATGGTTGTTATATTTGTAATCAGCATAAAAAAAAAGGCATCAAATGGTATATTTACTTTATTTGAAACTCAATAATATGATTTGGTATATATTTACCAAAAAACAGCATTGAATGGTATATTCACTTTAGTTGAAACTGAATAATATGATTTGGTAAATATTTACCCAAGATTTAGTATATTTCAATTCAAATTGCAGCTTTCAGCAAAATTTAGGGTAAATATCTACCAAATCATATTATTGACTTACCAATAAAGTGAATATACCACTTGATGCCTTTTTTTATGCTGATTATGAATATAATACCTATCATTTCTATCGGAAATGAATTTCAGCCCCTCCCCTATATATGCCAATTCAGGGTATATATTTCTACATAAGGGGGGGGGGGAAATTTTAACTTACTCCCATTTACATCAGAATACAAATTCCCCCCCCCCCTAATGTAGAAATATATACCCTGAATTGGCATATATAGGGGGGGGCTGAAATTCATTTCCGATAGAAATGATTAGGCTATTATATTTGTAATCAGCATAAAAAAAAGGTATCAAGTGGTATATTCACTTTATTTGTAAGTCAATAATATGATTTGGTAGATGTTTACCAAATTCAGTATTTTTAAAATTGAATTGCCACCATGACATTTCTGTGAAAAAGCAGGAATATTGAAGAAAATTAAATAAGCTTAGAAGTAACTTAAAAAATAATTTGCAACAGAAATAAGTGTTATATTTGGACTCAGGATGAAATTCTGATGCTAGTGGTATGTTTTTTTGGTAAAATTCTACTTTAGCTACTTTTGGCTATCTTGGAATGGGGTTAGGTTAGGAAAATGAAACTTTCAGGGATAGGTCTACAGGCTAAAGTATGTCCCAGGAAGGCATTTTGAAGTACCTACCTCCACTCCTTCTCCCTCTAGAGGGTCCTGAAATTTGCCTACATGACAGGTCTATACCCATTGAAATTTTGACAAAACAACATTTTACCTTAATTTTCAGTTTATCAGTTTCTTTTTCTCTGGCTTTAGCTCTGAAAATGCAATTTCAGTTATTTGAGCAGAATTTTTGTGCCATATCAATGTTTATTCCCAAATGTAGGAAATATATTTGCATATCTTTAAAGCCTTATAAATTGGGATTGAGCAAAGTTGTGAAGCTGAAAACAATTTTGTTATACTCATTTAAGCAGAAGATCTATTTTGCAAGGTTTCACTTCTATAGGTAAGACACCCAGTAGTCGGCCACCTGCCTATTCTCGGACAGAATGTAACTAACAGGGAACCTAGCTCCTTTATAGGGAACCCAGGGAACCTAGCTCCTTTTTAAAACTTCCTTTATAGTATTATAGTAGTGCATAAAAACTTTCTAAGCACATTAGCCAAGAGCTAGGTTCCCTGTTAGTTACATTCTGTCCGAGAATAGGCAGGTGGCCGACTACTGGGTGTCTTACCCTAACTCACAGATTTTTAAAGGTCATCAAAGGTCAGGACCCTCTAGAGGGAGAAGGAGTGGAGGTAGGTACTTCAAAATACCTTCCCGGGACATACTTTAGCCTGTAGACCCATCCCTGAAAGTTTCATTTTCCTAACCTAACCCCTTTCTAAGATATTCAAAAGTAACTAAGTAGAATTTACCGATTAAAATATTAATAATTGAATACTAATAAAAGATTAAAATACTAAAAATACAAATAACCTGAATCGTCGACTGTAAGGATATAATTTCACGTGTAATTTCATTTTCAGTGTTCAGATCTTTAAAATTACTAGCCATTCCTCTCATTTAAAGTTGACGCCAAATTAATCAAGCATGAAATTAGCGTTGCCAACACAATAAAATAAAAATCACCAGTTTTTCATCAAGAAAATCACCAGTATTTCACCAAAATCACCAAAAATTGGTGGTCAATAATGATAGGCTTTACACCAAAAAGACGTGTTGGGTACGCTGAGCTAAAACATTATGTTTTTGAAAGGCTACTGCTCAAGAAGGAAGAGAATTTATACCAAAAACTGGAATACCAGCCAAAACTGAAATTGTGACCCTAGAATCCTGTTTCTGGACATAAACAACCTTTTTATTCATTTGTCTAATATTTTACTTTTTTGTTTCTGAGCCTCAATCCATTTATAGCACACATGGGACACGCATGTATTTATAAATTAAAGTTGTGACTACAGGGAAGCTGATTGCCAAGCTAAAAGGATACAGACAAGCTCAAAATAACGCCATTCTTTAGAAATAACGAATAAAAACAAGACATAAAACATGAAATTCACTGATTATTTCACCTCAGTAAGACTGTAGAAACCAATCATGCATGAAATGTCAACCACTTTTGTAGAAAATCACAAACTTAAATGAAAATCACCAAATTAAAAAAGAAAATCACCAGATTCAAGAAAATCACCAGAAAAATCACCAGGAGGATGTAAAATCACCAGATCTGGTGATAAATCATCTTTGTGGCAACCCTGAATAGAACGCCCGCTATAATCCGTAGACGATTTCGTGGCCCCGGCAAGTACTCTTCGGGCCTGAATTTCGCACAAATTCAAGATTTTTAAAAGTTTTTATCGTGAATAAAAAGCTTTACAAAAATCTTTAAATATTACTACTACTACTACTACTAACAACTCATCGCAGCACCAAGCCGCCTGAGGCCAACACAGCTACGCACGCTCCTCCTCCATCCCAATCTATTCAAAGCCTCCCTTTTTACACCCGCCCACGAAGTCCCATTTCCTTTAAATCTTTCTTTATGACGTCCTCCCACCCCAGACGGGGGCGACCTGCTTTCCGTTTAGCCATAGGTGGTTGGCCGAAAAGAACAATTTTCGGCAATCTGTCATCCTTCATCCGCACAACATGCTCTAACCACCTCAACCTTTCTTTCATTATAGACGTAGAAAGCGGTATTGAACCACATTTTTCATATAGCCTATTGTTTGAAATACGGTCAGTCAGCCGGGTATCCAGAACAATCCTTAAGCAATTTCTCTGGAAAACATCTAGCAAATCTTCATTCGCTTTTAGAGTGTCCATGCTTCAGAGCCATATTTGACCACTGTCATCACTGTAGCTTCTAATATTCTAATCTTGGTTTGCAGACTTATCTTCCTATTCTTCCAGACTTTTTTTAACTGTGAAAAAACACCCTGAGCCTTGGCTATTCTATTTTTAACATCTTCACTGCTCCCACCATCTTCACTAATAATACTACCAAGGTAAGTGAAGCTGCCCACCTGATCAATCTTTTCATTACCCAACGTCACCTTTTTATCTTCACTTATTCCTAGCCTTAGTGACTTAGTCTTCCTAACATTAATTTTCAAACCAATACTAGCACCCTGAACTCGCAAAACCTCTAAAACTTCATTCATTTTGCTCACACTTTCATCTAGGATGCTTAAATCATCAGCATAATCCAAGTCCAGGAGACTATTTCCTCCCCATTTGATTCCGTGGTCTCCCATTGCCTTTCCTGTGCTCCTTAAAACAAAGTCCATCAAAATAATCCATATAAAGGGGGAGAGAACACAACCCTGCTTAACTCCTGATTTAATACAAAACCAGCTGCTAACCTCATTTCCTACCTTAACCGCAGCAGTGTAATTCTCGTACATAGCACTAATCACTTTAATGTATTTGTCTGGTATACCATACAAGGATAAAACCTTTACTAAATCTCCTCTATCAACAGAATCGAACGCTTGCTCATAATCTATAAAAGTGAGGACCAAAGGGGTTTGAAAACTCAGGCACTTCTCAATTATTAGCCTAAGAGTGAAAATTTGGTCGACACATCCTCTACCTTTTCTAAAACCGCACTGCTCTTCTCTTAAAACTTTGTCTACGGCATCTCTCAGTCTAAAAAGTATCATATTACTAAGCAATTTGCTACCTACAGAGACCAGACTAATGCCTCGATAATTACCACACTCACTTTTATCACCTTTCTTATAAAGTGGCTTAATTAAGGTTTTCCCAAACCTTAATAAACCTTTAAATATTTGCGAACTTTAAAGATTTTAAATCTTTTAAGTTCACGATAAGAAACAAGCATAATAAATTTTCAATTATAGATCTGACAGCTGCAACGTAGAAAAGTCTCGAAATCTTTTATAATCATACCAGTTCTTATCAGCCACACACTTCATGATATTTAAAGCTTATTTAACTGATCTCACTGCAATTTTCACGTGATAATTCATGTTGAATGAAGAATCTCGGGGGGGGGAGGTTGAACCACACTACCCCCCCCCCCCTGGGTACGACCTTGCCTAAACAGTTTGTTTGATTTACAAATGGTATAATTAAATTATCGGCATGGATGGTTATACCATGATAATGCTGTCTTCTAAGTGGAAAGAACACAACACCCACTGTTTTACTTGAGAGTCGTAGTTTCTTATCTGTAGACCATTTTGTAGCATCTTCAGTGCATTTTTTATTCCACAGAACGCACCCTGAGGACTACTTTCGGTGGCCAAAAGTGCAATATTATCTGCAAAAACTTTTGCCTTCACACTATTTAATGGAAAGTCACCCATATACAGGTTAAATAAGGTTCCACTCAGTGCAGTTCATTGTGGGACACCACGGTTGAAACAAAAACTATTTGAAAATTGATCACATGATTTAACATGCGTATGTTTCCGTTCTTAACAATGAGTATATAAGTCTTAATATCTTTCCCTTAAACTGGGTGTTAAACTTGAGCAACAATCACATCATGGGTGCTCATAAGGGGGGGGGGGGCAGGGGGTTGGTTCCCGCCTTCCCTAGCTGAATGATGTTGCCTTAGTTTTATGTTTTTGTTCTGAGATTTCAATTATATAGCATTAAAAGTGCCAATTAGGCCAGCCCCCCCCCCTGGAATTCAGGTTATGGGCACCCATGAATCACATCCCAAAGGACTGAACTAAAGGCTAGACTAAGATCAAAGAACACAGTTGCCATACAGTTCTTGTTTCCAATTGCAGTCTTCACATCATTGTTCAAGGTAACAATGGCATCCGTTATGCATCTTCTTTTCCCGAAACCAGCTTTCTCATTTATTTAAGTGTTATCAAAAACTGATTCGACTCTTTTTTTTGTGATTGAACTTGCTGTTACCAGTTATTATAGTTTTTTTGGGCCGCGGTTTTTTTAGGTGTATGTTTATCATGCATGTTTATGGCTGTTTGTATTGAGACCACGTAGTATCTTCAAGTTTCAAGGAAAGACAACAATTTTGGTATTATTCAAAAGCTGAGATTTAGCTTTATGAAAATATTGTATTACAACTTTGAAATTTACTTCATTTTTTCAGAAAGAAAAATGTTTTTTGAAAACATCGAATTTTGTGACCAAGATTTGGCTACAGTTTTAACCAAATAAACAATAGATTTGCATCCTATCGTTCATTAGAATCAGATCTATTGACTCGCTGTACCTAATTTTTTACGTTGTTTAGAGTTTTTCGTAGAAAATAATCGAAACTTGCTTAAAAAAATTGTTACCGTTAGATAGAACATGCCTCATAAAATCTTGTTGCAAGGAAATATAGACAGACTCCTCGTGTAAGGATGTTTTTGTAAGCCTTTAACAAGCCTCTAATGATCTAACGTGGGAACGTGGTGGGTAGTTTGACACAATCGGATTTCGTCTGATAAAATGAAAGCATTTTTGGTTGGACTTTATGGGAATTAGGTTTCTTGTTATTTATCGGATTCGGTTGCTAAACTAGGTAACTTCACAATGAGAATCAAACACGAAGGAAATTCTTCTTTTGAGATATTTAAAGAAACGGTCCCTATTTGAATGCAGAAACAAAAGGTTATCTATGAAAACTACAATTTTGTCCACAAGACGACCAATTAGTAATCAACTGGAAATCCTAGAAAGCTAATTAATTTAAAAGTATAAGAAAAAATACATTTTATGCTGCCAGTTGAGAAGAAGTAATAACACATGGAGGTCGTCCTGGATTTGATTAAGTTGATTCAGTTTATTTTTAATGAAATTTCGCTTAGCGATGTGTAGTTGCATATCAGCTATCATAAAAGGGGAGGGGACGTAGCTGATTCATTGTTTGAGCAGGAGTGGGGCAGATGTCTAAAAGAGCACATTTTAATGCCCAAACTGCTTACTCTTCATTAGCCCTCAGAAAAATGTAGAAAGAGGTCGATGCAGGTGTAGGTATTAGTTACAATCTTTCTCTGTGTTGCATCAAATAATAAATTCTTATGTATACTGTCAGAAAGTTGGAAAAGGAGAGAAAATTGGGATTTAAGGGGCCAGTATTTCAAATTATATCTTGGTAAGGCCTAGAAATCACTTCTAGGCTTTACTAAGTCACTAACTAGTTTTATTTCAACTAAAAATATGGAGCAGCTTGGAATATTTGCAATTTTATAAGACTGAACAACTTGAAGTCTTTGTTAGAGATTTCCTTGTTTCCTGGGTTTGTCTTTGGAGTTGTCCATCTTCTGTATTATCGAATGGGGGTGTTTTGAAGAATTACCGAGAAAGATGCAGACTACTTCAACCCTTCTTTAATCTTTTAGTTCAAGTTCAGTCAGTCACGGATTCCTTTTTTTTTTTTACTGTCAATATTTATTCAAGACAAGAATTTCCATTCGCCCGTTCCTTTACAGAATTTACCCCTTCTTTTGTGTATATTATTTTAAAAAAAATTTTCCACAACATAAGTTTTTTAAAGAAAAGTAAAGAACTCCACTAAACAAAAAATGAACAAAAATAAAATCAAATAATCTACCAAGCGTGAAACTACCACAAATCAGCCTCGATAAATAAATGAAACCCAAAACGAACAGAAATTACAATAGCCTAATTAACCGAGTCAAACTCAAAACGAGCAGAAATTAACATAAGTTGGGCGCAAAACCCCTATGCCTTCCCAAGGCCAGAACAAAATTTGCACTTTACTGAAAAATATGAATGTTTTTACTTTTATAACTTTAATAAATCAAATAATACTAACATTTTGATTACTAAATATCAGTATATGTATATTAAACTGACAATGCACATTCATTTGTGTCAAGCCTTCCAATCACTTTCGACTATTCAAAAGGGCACTAGACCTTTCGATTTCCAATTGAATGAGCCCTTTTGGAAACGACAACGCTTTCTATAAACACCTTATAATGATCCAATTGCATAAATTAAAACCCTTACCCTATGGTCTGTTAGGGGGGTTGTCATCCTCTAAGACCGAATTTCCAGAACTTTCTACTACGTTGAACAACATGGCTATCTCAAAATTTTGATTGGATGTGTTTGGGGAAATGGTGGGCGTGAGAGGGGCGGTAGTCGCTCTCCGATCGCTTTCAACTATTAAAAATGGCACTAGCCCTTTAAATTTCCAATCAAATGAGCCCTTTTAAACTTTCTACGACAAAACTTTCAATAAAAATCTTATCTACCCCCAGGGCATAACTTACAACCCTTGCCCCGAGTGCTGGGGGGGGGGTGTCATTCTCAAAGAAGGCATAAATTATGATCCAAGGGCATAAATTACAACCCTTACCCTAAGGTCTGTTAGGGTGGTTGTAATCCTCTAAGACCGAATTTGCAGAACTTTCTACTACGTTGAACAAAATGGCTATCTGAAAAGTTTGATTTGATGTGTTTGGAGGAAGGGTGTGCATGAGAGGTGGGTTAGTTACCCTCCTATCACTTTCGACTATTACAAAGGGCACTAGCCCTCTCAATTTCGAATTGAATGAGCCCCTTTTGAAGTTTTATGACAATTCTATCTATAAAAACCTTATATGCCCCCAGGGCTGAACTTACAACCTTTGCCCTTGGGGCTCTGGGGGTTTTTCATCCTTAAATACATAATTTCCAGAACTTTCAACTACGTTGAACAAAATGGCTATCTCTAAACTTTGATTGAATGTTTTGGGGGAAATGGTGGGCGTAAGAGGGGGGTTAATTACTCTCCACTCACTTTAGACTATTAAAAAGGGCAATTTCAATTTCCATTAAAACGAGCCCTTTGAAATTCTAAATTTCTATATAAACTTTATATGCCCCCAGGGCATAACTTACAACCCTTGCACTGAGGGCTCTGAGGGGGTTATCATTCTAAAAATGACCTAATTTCAAGAACTATCAACTACGTTGAACAAAATGGATACCTCAAAACTTTGATTGGATGTGTTTGGGAAAATGGTGGGCGTGAGAGGGGCGTTAGTCGCTCTCTAATCACTTTCAACTATTGAAAAAGGCACTAGCCCTTTCAATTTCCAGTTGAATGAACCCTTTTGAAGTTTCTACGCTTTCAATAAAAACCTTATACGCCCCCAGGGCATAACTTACAACCCTTGCTCTGAGGGCTGTGGGGGGAGGGGCTGTCATCCTTAAAAACCCAATTTCCAAAACTTTCAACTACGTTGAATAAAATGACTATCGAAAATATTGATTGGATGTGTTTGAAGAAAAGATGGGCGTGAGAAGGGGGTTAGTTGCCTTCAAATCACTTTTGACTATTAAAAAGGGCACTAGCCCTTTGAATTTCCAATCAAATGAGCCCTTTTTCAAGTTTCTACGACAAAGAATCAATAAAAACCTTATATGCCCCCAGGGCATAACTTATAACCCTTGCCCTGAAGACTGTGGGGAGAGTGTCCTGCTCAAAGGTATAATTTCCTGAACTTTGAACTTCGCGGAACAAAATGGCTATCACAAAATCTTTATTGGATGGGTTTGGGGAAATGGGGGGCGTAGAAGGGGTGTTAGTTGCTTTCCAATCACTTTCAACAATTAAAAAGGACACTAGCCATTTCAATTTCCAATCGAATGAGCCATTTTTGAAGTTTCTACGACAACGCGTTATATAAAAACCTTATATGCCTCCTGGGCATAATTTACAACCCTTGCCCTGAGGGCTGTGGGGGGGGGTGTCATCCTCAAAGACCTAATTTCCATAACTTACAACTACGTTGAATAAAATGGCTATCACAAAGTTTCGATTAGATGTGTGTGGGGAAAAGGTGGGCGTGAGAGGCGGGATAGTTGCCCTCTAATCACTTCCGACTATTAAAAAGGGCAATAGCCCTTTGAATTTCCAATCGAATGAGCCTTTTTTAAAGTTTCTACGACGACGCCTTCTATAAAAAACCTTATATGCCCCCATGGCCTAACTTACAACCCTTGTCCTAAGAGCTGTGGGGGACTGTCCTCAAAAACATAATTTCTATCTGGAAATCAACTAAGCTGAACAAAATGGCTATCTCAAAATTTTGATTGGATGTCTTTCGGGAAATGTGGCGTGGAAGGAGCGTTAGTCACCTTCCAATCACTTCGACTATTAAAAAGGGCACAAGCTACTCTAATTTCCAATTGAATGAGCGCTTTTCGAAGTTTCTACGAGAACTTCTTCTATACGAAGTGCCCTGCTCTAAAGGAAAAAATTAATAAATAATACATTGTGCCAACGTCGTTCTTATATGCCCCCAGGGCATAATTTAAAACCCTTGCCCTGAGGGTTGTGGGGGAGTGTCCTCCTCTTTACTTAGTCCCCGTTTCTTGTCTCGTTCTCGAGTGTCCCCGTTCTTTACTTAGGCAGCGTGATCGTGCTGCCTATGATTTATAAAACAACTTTCTATATAAACCTTATATGCCACCAGGGCATAGATTACAACCCTTGCACTGAGGACTCTGAGGGGGTTATCATCCTAAAAGACCTAATTTCCAGAACGTTCAACTACGTTGAACAAAATGGATATCTCAAAATTTTGATTGGATATGTTTTGGAAAATGATGGGTGTGAGAGGGGCGCTAGTCGCTATCCAATCACTTTCAACTATTAAAAAAGGCACTACCCGTTCAATTTTCAATTGAATGAGCTCTTTTGAAGTTTCTACGACAGCACTCTCAATAAAACTTTATATGCCCCAGGGCATATTTTGCAACCCTTGCCCTGAGGGCTATGGGGGGGGGGGTTGTCATCCTTAAGGACCTAATTTCTAAAACTTTCAACTACATTGAATAAAATTGATATCTAAAAATTTTGATTGGATGTGTTTGGGGAAAAGGTGGGCGTGAGAATGGGGTTAGTTGCCCTCAAATCACTTTCGACTATTGAAAAGGGTACTTTCCCTTTGAATTTCAAATCGAATGAGCCCTTTTTCAAGTTTCTACGACAAAGATTTCAATAAAACCTTATATGCCCCCAGGGCATAACTTATAGTCCTTGCCCTGAGGGCTGTGGGGGAGTGTCCTCCTCAAAAACATATTTTCTATCTGGAAATCAACTACGCTGAACAAAATGGCTATCTCAAAATTTTTATTGGATATGTTTGGGGAATGATGGGCGTGGGGGGCTAGTTGCCCACCAGTCACTTTCGACTATTAAAAAGGGTACTAGTCCTTTGAATTTCCAATCAAATGAGCTTTTTTTGAAGTTTCTACGACAATGCCTTCTTTAAAAACCTTATATATTCCCAGGGCAAAACTTAAAACCCTTGCCCTGAGGGTTGTGGGGGAGTGTCCTTCTCAAAAACATATTTTCTATCTGGAAATCAACTACGCTGAACAAAATGGGTATCTCAAAATTTTTATTGGATGTGTTTGGGGGAATGATGGGCGTGGGGGGCTAGTTGCCCTCCAGTCACTTTCAACTATTAAAAAGGGCACTAGTCCTTTGAATTTCCAATGGAATGAGCTTTTTTAGAAGTTTCTACGACAATACCTTCTTTAAAAACCTTATATATTCCCAGGGCATAGCTTAAACCCTTGCCCTGAGGGCTGTGGGGGAGTGTCCTCCTCAAAAACTTATTTTCTATATGGAAATCAACTACGCTTAACAAAATGACTATCTCAAAATTTTGATTGGATGGGTTTGGGGAAATGATGGACATGGGGGGGGGGGGGGCTAGTTGCCCTCCAATCACTTTTGACTATAAAAAAGGCCACTAACCCTTTGAATTTCAAATCAAATGAGCCTTTTTTGAAGTTTCTACGACAACACCTTCTACAAAAACCTTATATGCCCCCAGGGCATAACTTAAAACCCTTGCCCTGAGGGTTGTGGGGGAGTGTCCTTCTCAAAAACATATTTTCTATCTGGAAATCAACTACGCTGAACAAAATGGGTATCTCAAAATTTGATTGGATTTGTTTGGGGGAATGATGGGCGTGGGGGGGGCTAGTTGCCCTCCAATCAATTTCGACTATTAATAAGGGTACTAGCCCTTCGAATTTCCAATCGAATGAGCCTGTTTTCAAGTTTCTACGACAACGCCTTCTATGAAAACCTTATATGCCCCCAGGCCATAACTTACAACCCTTACCCTTAGGGTTGTGGGGGAGTGTCCTCCTCAAAAACATATTTTCTATCTGGAAAGCAACTACGCTGTACAAAATGGCTATCTCAAAATTTTGATTTGATGTGTTTGGGGGAATTATGGGCGTGGGGGGGCTAGTTGCCCTCCAATCTCTTTCGACTATTAAAAGGGCACTAGAACTCTCAATTTCCAATCGAATGAGCCCTTTTTGAAGTTTCTACGACGACCCCTTCCATATGAAGTGCCCTGCTCTAAAGGGAAAAAATAATAATAGTACATTGTGCCAACATCGTTCTTATATGCCCTCGGGGTATAACTTAAAACCCTTGCCCAGAGGGTTGTGGGGGAGTGTCCTCCTCAAAAACATACTTTCTATCTGGAAATCAACTACACTGAACAAAATGGCTATCTCAAAATTTTGATTGGATGTGTTTGGGGGAATGATGGGCGTGAGGGGGGGGGGCTAGTTGCCCTCCAATCACTGGCCTAAGCATCGCCAGCCCTGAGGGCTGTGGGGTAGTGTCCTCCTCAAAAACATATTTTCTATCTGGAAATCAACTACGCTGAACAAAATGGCTATCTCAAAATTTTTATTGGATGTGTTTGGGGGAATGATGGGCGTGGGGGCTAGTTGCCCTCCAGTCACTTTCAACTATTAAAAAGGGCACTAGTCCTTTGAATTTCCAATCGAATGAGCTTTTTTAGAAGTTTCTACGACAATGCCTTCTTTAAAAACCTTATATATTCCCAGGGCATAACTTAAAACCCTTGCCCTGAGGGCTGTGGGGGAGTGTCCTCCTCAAAAACTTATTTTCTATATGGAAATCAACTACGCTTAACAAAATGGCTATCTCAAAATTTTGATTGGATGGGTTTGGGGAAATGATGGACATGGGGGGGGGGCTAGTTGCCCTCCAATCACTTTTGACTATAAAAAAAGGCCACTAGCCCTTTGAATTTCAAATCAAATGAGCCTTTTTTGAAGTTTCTAGGACAAGACCTTCTACAAAAACCTTATATGCCCCCAGGGCATAACTTAAAACCCTTGCCCTGAGGGTTGTGGGGGAGTGTCCTTCTCAAAAACATATTTTCTATCTGGAAATCAACTACGCTGAACAAAATGGGTATCTCAAAATTTTGATTGGATTTGTTGGGGGGAATGATGGGCGTGGGGGGGGCTAGTTGCCCTCCAATCAATTTCGACTATTAATAAGGGTACTAGCCCTTCGAATTTCCAATCGAATGAGCCTGTTTTGAAGTTTCTACGACAACGCCTTCTACGAAAACCTTATATGCCCCCAGGCCATAACTTACAACCCTTACCCTTAGGGTTGTGGGGGAGTGTCCTCCTCAAAAACATATTTTCTATCTGGAAAGCAACTACGCTGTACAAAATGGCTATCTCAAAATTTTGATTTGATGTGTTTGGGGGAATTATGGGCGTGGGGGGGCTAGTTGCCCTCCAATCTCTTTCGACTATTAAAAGGGCACTAGAACTCTCAATTTCCTATCGAATGAGCCCTTTTTGAAGTTTCTACGACGACCCCTTCCATATGAAGTGCCCTGCTCTAAAGGGAAAAAATAATAAATAGTACATTGTGCCAACATCGTTCTTATATGCCCTCGGGGTATAACTTAAAACCCTTGCCCAGAGGGTTGTGGGGGAGTGTCCTCCTCAAAAACATACTTTCTATCTGGAAATCAACTACGCTGAACAAAATGGCTATCTCAAAATTTAAATTGGATGTGTTTGGGGGAATGATGGGCGTGGGGGGGGGGCTAGTTGCCCTCCAATCAATTTCGACTATTAAAAAGGACACTAGCCACTCCAATTTCCTATCGAATGAGCCCTTTTTGAAGTTTCTACGACAACTCCTTCGATACGAAGTGCCCGGGTATGGAGAAAAAAAAAAACACATTGTGCCCACATCGTTCTTTACTTAGGCAGTGCTTGCGCGCTGCCTATGAAATATTGTATACAGTTTGCTATTCCTTACTCTCACAAGATTTGATTAGAGCTTAGGCGATGCTTAGGCCAGTGGTCTTATCAGTATTTTGAAACGGTTCGAGTTGTGGGACTCTAGGGCTTTTTAGTTACATATAGAAAGTATGGTCGAGCCAGGTCTAGTTTTCTCGCTCCCTCTAGAATTTCCAAAGAAATATACCCTTGGTAACTGAGACAGGTTGGTCAAGAATCAGGATATACTGTCTAATTGCAGGGCCAAGCTGATTCTAGGGGTTTATATACCATATAGCTTGGAAAACAAGATGTTTTGCTTGAAATTGATTCCTTTAGTTAATTATTGTCCTATTCCAGAGTCTCTTGGCTTAGTAGTTAAACTGAGACTATTCTTAATTACTTTAAATTCCCCAGTCCGGTACACGGGGGCAAGTAAGCACCATGTGCAATAGCTTATTTGAAAGAAAACTGCTATATAAAGTAATTTTCTGAGTACCAAAAGGAAATATTAAAGAAATATAATTCCTGACGAAAATTCAAGTAAATTTCACCTAAAAGGATATTCAAATGAATCCAACAATTATTTCATCACAGTGAGCTAGATGTTCACAATAAAACAGTTCGTGGTAACAAACTGTAAGTAAGGAGTGATGCAGCTCAATAGTAACCGAAACTCTAAAAAGGGAATTTTGATATCAACAGATATATCAAAAGAATCAGCTTATTATGTTGATTCCAAATATACATGATTCATTAAGTATAATGTTACCCATCAAAAACTACGAGCTTGAGAAAATGAAAATCACATCATCAGATTCATTGTATCTGAGAACCCTAGTGTAAATATTTTGTTACTTGAAACAAAATGGGGAAAATATGCGACGGTGTTGCTCAAAATGTATTATTTCTCGAATTAAGATATAAGCAAAGGAAATAAGCAAATATATTATACCAAATATTAAATTGTTTCTTCGAAAATATATTTCGGCTTCAAATAAGATGAGGAAATATGTGAAGAAGCTGCTCAAAATGTATTGTTTATTTAAATAAGATAGAAATAAGCAAAATGTGTAACTTCTGTTCTATATTCATTTTAAATATAGTTGATTTTTAAGCTAACAAACAGTATGTTTTTTAATACTTTGCTCACGCCACTACTACTGTCATATATTCATTTGCAGTCGTGATGGTGCCGTTTTTTCCCTACCCAAGTGCAAATATATTTTGAAGAAAATATTTGGTATTATGAATAATATATTTGCTTATTTCCTTCTTATTTCAAGAAACAATACGTTTTGAACAACACCATCGCATATTTTCTTATCTTGTTTCAATTTGAAAAACATTTTGAAAAAAATTTGGTATTTCGAATAACGCATTTGTGTATTTTCCATCTTATTTGAAGAAACAGTAGATTATAAGCAACGCCATCGCATATATCTTATTTCAAGCAACAAAATATTTTGAAGACAATAGTTAATATTTTGAATAATCCATTTGCTTACTTCCATCCTATTTCAAGAAATAAAACATTTTGAACGACACCATCGCATATATCTTCATTTTATTTGAAGCCATTAACAATTTTGATGAAAATATTTGATATTTTTAATAACGCATTTACTTATTACCATGTTATTTCAGGAAACAGTAGATTTTAAGCAATACCATCGCATATTTCCACATTTTGTTTTAAGCAACAAAACATTTTGAAGAAGTATTTTGAATAATGCATTTTCTTATTCCCTTCTTATTTAAAAAAAAAAAAAATTACATTTTGAGCAACATTATCGTCCATTTCCTCATCTTCTTTCAATCAGGAAAACATTTTTTGAAGAAAATATTTGACGTTTTTAATAGCATATTTCCATATTTCCATCTTATTTCAAGAAATAGTACATTTTGAGCAACATTGTCACATATTTCCTCATCTTATTTTAAACTTCGAAACATTTTGATGAAAGTATTTGGTGTTTTGAATAATGCATCTGCTTATTTCAATCTTATTTCAAGAAACAATACATTTTGAGTAACACCATCACATATTTCCTCATCTTGTTTCAAGCAGCAAAACATTTTGAAGAAAATACTAGATATTTTAAATAATGTGTTTCCCTATTTCCGTTTTATTTCAAGAACAAGGTATTTTGAATAATGCATTTGCTTATTTATATCCTTTTTTGAAGAAACAGTACATTTTGAGCAATTTCATCGTACATTTCCTCATCCTATTTCAAGCAACAAAACGTTTTGAAGAAAATACTAGATATTTTGAATAATGCGTTTCCTTATTTCCGTTTCATTTCAAGAAACAATACTTTTTAAATAGCATCATCGTATATTTTCTCATCTTATTTCAAGCAGCAAAACATTTTGATGAAAATATTTGGTATTTTTTAATAATAGAATTGCTTAATTGCATCTTATATCAAGCAGCAATACAATTTGACCAACACCATCCAATATTTCCCCATCTTATTCCAAGAAAAAAACCTTTTGATGAAAATATTTGGTATTTTGAATAAAGCATTTGGTTATTTCAATCTTATTTCAAGAAACACTACATTTTTAGTAACACTATCTATATTTCCTGATCTCATTTCAAGCATAAAAGCATTTTAAAGAAAATATTTGGTATTTTGAATAATACACTTGCTTATTTTTATCTTATTTCAAGAAAAAAAAAATAATTTTAAAAACATCATCTATTTCTGCATCTTATTTCAAGAAGCAAAACATTTTGAAGAAAATATTTTGTATTTTTTACTAGAAAACATTTTGTAACAATACAATTTGAGTGGCATCATCGCATATTTTTTCATATTATTTGAAGCAGCAAAACATTTTGATGAAAATATTTGGTATTTTAAATAATGCTTCTGCTTATTTCCGTCTTATTTCAAGAAACAATAGATTTTAAGCAACACCATCGAATATTTCCCATTTGTTTCAAACATCAAAATATGTTTTGATGAAAATATTTGGTATTTTAAATAATGATTCTGCTTCATTCCGTCTTATTTCAAGAAACAGCAGATTTTAAGCAACACCATCGAATATTTCCCATCTTGTTTCAAACATCAAAATAATTTTTGATAAAAATATTTGGTATTTTGAATAATGAATTTTGTTTTTTCCATCTTATCTCAAGAAGCAAAACATTTATAAGAACATCATCGTACATTTCCTCATTTTAGTTCAAGCAGCACAAGGTTTTGAAGAAAATATTTGATATATAAATAATGCAGTTCCTTATTTCCATCTTATTTCATGAAACAATAAATTTTAAGCAGTACTATCGCATATTTCCTCATTTTATTTCAAGCAGAAAACCATTTTGAAGAAGATATTTGGTATTTTGAATAATATATTTGCTTATTTCCATCTTAATTCGAGAAACAATACATTTTGAGCAACACCGTTGAATATTTCCCCCATTTTATTCAAGGAACACATTATTTTGAAGAAAATATTTGTTTTTTTTTTCCACAATATATTTGCTTATTTCTATCTTATTTCAAGAGTCAATACATTTTCGAGGAACACCATTGCATATTTCCTCATCTTATTTTCAATCCGCAAAATATTTTAATGAAAATATTAGGTATTTTAAATAAAGCATTTGCTTATTTTCAATCTTATTTCAAGAAACAGTAGATTTTAAGCAACACCATCGCATATTTCCCCATCTTATTTCAAGCAACAAAATATTTTGAAGACAATATTTAATATTTTGAATAATACACTCACGTATTTTCATCTTATTTCAAGAAACAAAAATTTTTTGAGCAACACCATCACATATTTCTTCATCTTATTTCAAGCCAAAAAATATTTTCATGAAAATATTTGATATTTTGAATAGCGCATTTGCTTATTTCAAGAAACAGTAGATTTTAAGCAACACCATCACATATTTTCACATCCTATTTCAACAAACAAAATATTTGAAGAAATATTTGGTATTTTTAATGATGCATTTGCATACTTCCATCTTGTTTCAAGAGCAACATCATCGTATATTTCCTCATCTTCTTTCAAGCAGCAAAACATTGTGAAGAAAATTTTTGGTATTTTTAATGATATATTCCCTGATTTCCATCTTATGTCAAGAAATAATACATTCTGAGTAACACATCGTATATTTCTCATCTTATTTCAAGCATGAAAACATTTTGATGAAAACATTTGATATTTTGAATAATTTATTTGCTTATTTCCATCTTATTTTAAGAGGCAATAAATTTTGAGTAACACCATCACATATTTCCTCATCTTATTTCAAGCAGCAGTTCATTCTGAATAAAATATTTGGTATTTTGAATAAAGCATTTGCTTATTTCCATCTTATTTCAAGAGGCAACACATTTTGAACAAAATCATCGTATATTTCCTCATCTTATTTCAAGCCAAAAAACATTTTACAGAAAGTATTTGGTATTTTTTAATAATACATTTGCTTATTTCCATCTTATTTCAAGAAAAAATACAATTTGAGCAACACCGTCACATATTTCCTCATCTCATTTCAAACATCAAAATATTTTAAAGAAAATATTTGGTGTTTTTAATAATACATTTGCTTGTTTCCATCTTATTTGAAGAAATAGTAGATTTTAAAAGGAAAAATTACAACTAGAATATGTATATCATTTTCATTTCATATTCTGAAAATATCAAGATTGAATTTCTTTTGTTATAGATATATGCAATGTCATTTTAAAGACACGAAAAAAGAAGATGAAATAATTCCCAAGTTCCAAGAAAATGTCCCTACAAATTTTGTTTTTCTAAAAGGAAAAAAATCCTGACTAGTATATGTATACCATTTTCAGTTTCGTATTTGAAAAATATCACAAGTGAATTTTTTTTTTGTTATAATTAACTGTAATGTCATTTGACTACATGAAAAAAACTTTAAAATATTTCTCAGTTCAAAAAAAAAGTTGAAAAATTTCCAAGTTCCAAAAAAACACTAAATCCAAAAATATTCATGACAAATATTGTTTTTCTTAAAGAGAAAGTCCCTACTAGCATATGTATACCATTTTCGTTTTTGTATTTCGAAAATTTCACTTGTGAATTTCTTTTGTTTTAGGTATATGTAATGTCATTTTAATCCATGAAAAAAAAGTTTAAAAAATTTCTTAGTTAAAAAAAAAGTTGAAACATTTCCAAGCTCCAAAGAAAAATGAAGTCCAGAAAAATACCACTACAAATATTGTTGTTCTAAAAGAAAAAATTACGACTAGCGTACTTATGAATAAAAGAATAAATATATTTAATACCCATCAATGGAAAAACAGAGGAAGCACAAAAAAAGAAAACGAAAAAGCACAAGACACTAATTCATCTGACACCAACAAAACAAAAAGCAAGACAATCAGAACAGATACCGACTACTGCTGTAAAACATTGGCCCACGGGTGGGTCTTGACAGACGAATTACATCAGTCAATTTGCGAAAGAATCGCTTCTTCAGGGTTGGTAACACTGTAATGGCGCATAACATACCTATTGCTTGTCCAAAGTGGTAAACGCAGCAAAAACTTTGCACACTTGTAGTACAGTGACCGTAATTTCAGTTTATCTGTAGCCGCAAAAATGCGCCAAAATAGGCTAAGGAACAGATAGTGAGGCAAAACCATAGCATTGCACACCTGGGCGAACAGACGACGATCAAACTTCCGCTAATTTGCCACTATACAGCTATACGTAACACAGACCGCTACTGAAATGAGAAAGCAGTAACTGCCGCATCTCTAGTATTGACAGTCCAATAGGGAGGCCCAGATATACAATATCATTCACCAGCTCAACAATAGAATCACCAAGTGTGACGCCCCGATCAGCATCAGATTTCGAGTTAAAAAGCAGCACTTCAGACTTTTCAGCATTTAACTGAATTCCAATATGGGCATACTCTAGTAGTAACTTGATAAAAGGTTCGGCTCAGGTTCAGCACACCATCTGCACAACCAATCAAAGACAAATCAATATCACGCAAAATATAAGTCATTAGTAACTTTGATTGTGGTCTTACAATACTGTTATTTAATACTGTCGGTGACGAAATTGCACCTTGTCTTATGCCCTTCTTTACTGGGAGAAAGGAATTTCCACGCGGAGAATCAGTAAAATCATATAAGAGACTAGTACACTCATTAGCTAATAGAGGGAGTATACCATTTTCATTTCGTATTTCGAAAATATAACAAGGGAATTTCTTTTGTTATAAGTATGTGTAATGTCATCTTAGTACATGAAAAAAAAGTTGAACAAATTTTCAAGATCCCAAAAAAAGTTGGGGGGGGGCATTTGGGCCTTGGAGGAGACATGGGGCCCTCGCAAATTCCCATACTAACCAACTCATTGGGGGAGGTAACATTCATTGACGTGAAACTTATTGCTTCAGAATGTATTTCTAAGAACTTCATATCATCATTCGGACATATTAATGTGTGAACAAATTTATTATACTATAATAAAATGTCATATCAAATCCTGCGTGATTTAAGCATCCCAACCCCCACTCATTCCTTAGTGTAGAGCCTGTTTCAAGATTAGACTGACCCGATGCCAAACCTTACACTCGAAATTTCTGTACAGTTTTAGAACTACTAAAAAATTTTAAAGGATAGCACCAGATTCATTTAAATCAGAAGATTTGGAGAAAAATATAGTAATTGCAAAACGGCGATGAATAGATTTGATAAACATTGCCATACATTGAAGCAAAATTGAGTTTGGTTTACTATGTAGTAGGACGCCCAAAAAATTTGATAGTAACATAAATTGACATTAAAAAAAAAGAGAAAGAAGAACTGGGCAAACAGCATTAGAAAGAGAAAAATCAAGCAAAGTTTTGGCTTTAGCTTAGCAACTAGTTCTGCTTTATTTGTTAAAAAAAAAACAAGGTATCGCAGTTAGAGTTTAGCCTGGATGCATCTTAGATTAGCAAAATGAATGAATTTCTAGAGATTTTGTGAATCAGAGTACAAGAATGAGTTCGAAAATCAATGTCAAATCGTTAAGATTAGGAATGAGTAAAGGTAAAGAGGTAGTGCCAAAGAAATAAAGAGGTGGATAATTGAAGGAAAAGACGATGGAAGGAGTAAAGGTGTTAAAAGTAGAATAGCCAAGCCCGATGAGGTTTTTCACAGTTGAAAAAGGTTTGGAAGAATAGGAAGATACGTCTGCGAACCAAGATACAAGCTGGATCTTTTCAAAATTAATTTAGAAAAAATGTTCCACAAAAGCAAGTTTTTTAAAGAAAAATAAAGAGCTCCACTGAGCCAAAAATGAGTAGAAATAAATTAAAATAACTTTCCAAGCGTAAAACCAGCACAAATCACCATCAATAAATAAATAAAACTCAAAACGAACAGAAATTACAATAAATAACCAAGTCAAACCAAAAACGAGCAAAAATTAACATGGGTAGGGCTGACAACCGGCTAGCCTTCTTAAGACCAGAAAATAATTTATACTTTACTTAAAATAAAATACATTTAAAATGTTTTTCACTTTTCTTACTTTAATAAATAAAAAAGTTTTAAAATTTCAAGTAATAAATATTAGTATATGTATATTAAACTAACAATACACGGTCACTTTTTTGTCTTTTTTTGTCACATCCAATCAAATTTTAAGATAGCCATTTTCTTAAGCATATTTGAAAGGTCCAGTAATTATGTCTTTGGGGATGACACCTCCTACCCATGGCCATCAAAGTAAGGGCTATAAGCTATGTTGGTTGTCCATTGTTAATATATTTTAGGGTTTTAACCCACGTCTTCTCTTCCCAAACTAATCCGAAAGAAATTTTTGAGATGAGTAGCCATGTTGTTCGAAATATTTTACAGATCATATAAAACGGCCTTCGGTGATGAAAATAGCCCCTCAGAACCTGAAGGCAAGGTTTGTAAGTTATGCCCCGAAAGCATAAAAGGTTTTTATGGAATTAGTGGTTATATAAACTATCGATATGGCTCATTTGACCCCTCGGTTATTGATTGTAATTAATTTAAAAAAAACTTCCTGAAAAATAAGTTTTTCAACGAAAGGTAAAGGCCATTTTAAACTTAAGCTCAGCAGATACAAATACTTGTTAAAATTCAGACTCAAAACGACCAGAAATTACTATTAAAGAATAAATGAAACCGAAATCGAACAGAAATTAAATAAACAATCAAAGGAAAAAATATTCAACAAGTATAATATAAATTATAAATAGATCTTAAAGCGAGTAATGCTTAGATTGAATATGAAAATCAAGCTTAAAACGAAAAAAAATTTTTGCTATTGAAGCAGAAATGAAGCTTAAAACGAACAGAAATTAAATAGAAAATCAATGTAAACAAACATACAATAGGTATTAATGTAAATGAATAAATAAACCTTAAAACGAGTGAAGCTTAAATTGAATATGCAAATCAAGCTTAAAAGGAAGAAAAATCACTACAAACAAGAGTTTGGGTATCGCCTCCTTCTCTCACTGTAAAAATCTAAAACCTACTGTTTCATTGGCGCTTTACTGAAAACCAATTTTATTACAAATATCTAATTTTGTACTTAATATTGAACATAAACATTAAAATTATAGTAAAATTTTGAACTGATGAGCTTTCAGCAATTAATATCATTATACATGAAATATTCAGTCTAATTTATTAGTTCTTTCTAAAGTTGTTCAAGACGAATATAGTTTCACTACAAACAAGAGTTTGGATACTGCCCCCTTCCTTAACTGTAATTAAAACCCAAAATTCTACTGCGTTGTTGGCGCTTCACTGAAAACAAATCATATTACAAATATTTTCTTTTCCAGTTCTTACAGGATTGAAAATAAAAATAAAATTAGATTGAAATAAATTCTTGAACTGATGGATCTTTCAACAACAAATATCAATATGTATCAAATATTCAATTTGATGTTGTTTATACTTTCCAAGACTGTTCAAGACGCATATAGTTTTCAGTAAAGCGCCAATGACGCAAAAGGTTTTAGACTTTTTCAGTGAGAGAAGGAAGCGATACCCAAACTCTCGTTTGTAGTGATTTTGTTCGTTTCAAGCTTAATTTGCATATTATATTTAAGTTTCGTTTTTGGTTGCAAAAAGTTTCAAATTTTTTTAAATTCCTTATTTGAAATTCAAACTTTAAAAAAAATCAAATCTTCATCAAAGTATCGAAACTGGTATCAAAGTAACAATATCAAAGTGAAAAAAGTTTGCCCCCTTTGAAGTTTATACGACGACCCCTTCTATATGAAGTGCGTCTGGGAAAAACATAGATGTTGTGTGGGGGGGAGGCTAGCTGCCCTCCGATCACTTTTTACTCTTAAAAAGTGAATTACAACTTTCAATTTCCAATCAAATGAGCCCTCTATGAAGTTTATACGAGCATCCCTTCCATAACAACCATATATGCCCCTAGGGTATAACTTACAGCGCCTACCCTCGGGCTCTAGGGGGCCGTGTCGACACCGGAGTTTTTGTTATTTGAACTTTGAACTATTTTTAACAAAATGTCTATCTCAAAATTTTTATCTTATGCATTTAGGGCTTGAAGGGGGGGCTATTTGCCCTCCAATCTCTTTTGACTCTTAAAAAGTGAACAAGAACTTTCAATTTCCAATCAAATGAACCCTCTCTGAAGTTTATACAAGCATCCCTTCCATAAAAACGATATATGCCCCAGGGCATAACTTACAACGCCTGCCCCTGGGCCCTGGGGGATTGGGTCGACACCAGAGTTTTTGTTATAAGATTTTTGGACTACTTTTAACAAAATAGCTATCTAAAATTTTTTATCGGATACATTTGGGAAAAAACTACGTAGTGGGGGGTGGCTGGTTACCCTCCAATATCTTTTGACGCTTAAGAACTGAACTAGAACTTTCAATTTCCAATAAAATGAGCCATCTCTGAAGTTTTTACGATCATCCCTTCAATAACAACCATATATTCCCCCAGGGCATACCTTAAAACACCTGGCCTCAGGCCCTGGGGGGGGGGGCTGTGTTGACCCCGGAGTTTTTGTTGTATGGTCTTTGAACTATTATTAACAAAAAAGCTATTTGAAATTTTTATCGGATGTATTTGGGAAAAAAAGGGCGTAGGAGGGGCTGGTTACCCTACAATATCTTTTGACGCTTAAAATGTGAACTAGAACTTTCAATTTCCTATCAAGTGAGCCCTCTCTGAAGTTTATACTAGCATTCCTTCCATAAGAACCATACATGCACCCAGGGCATAACTTAAAACCCTTGCCCTGAAGACTTTGGAGGGGGGGGGAGTGTCTTGCTTAAAGATATAATTTCCAGAACTTTCAACTACGTTCAGCAAAATAGTTATCTCAAAATTTTGATTGGATGTGTTCGGGGAAATGGTGGACGTGGAAGGGGTGTTAGTTGCCTTCCAATCACTTTCGACTATTAAAAAGGGCACTAGCAATTTAAATTTCCGATCGAATCAGCCCTTTTTGAAGTTTCTATGACAACACTTTCTATAAAAACCTTATATGCCTCCAGGGCATAACTTACAACTCTTGTCCTGAAGGATGTGGGGGGATTGTCGACCTCAAAGACCTAATTTCCAGAATTTTCAACCACGTTGAACAAAATGGCTATCTCAAAATTTTGATTGGATATGTTTGGGGAAAAGGTGGGCGTGAGAGGGGGGTAGTAGTAGTAAGAGACCCTATACCACGGAGGGGGTTTCTTATTTGGGAGACAATTTGAGTAGAGCCAGAACAACACCTCTATATTCTGAACCTAGATCTAAAAATAGCCTCATGACGATAACGGTAGACTAAGCCAAGAGAAAGGAATTTTGAACTACTTCAGAGATGGCGTTAGAATTCAATTGACAAATTACAGATTATTTCTTGCAAGGAATTTTGACAAGAGATTCTTACGTGCACATAGAAATGGAATAATTATTTATAAGAGAGGAAGGGTTAAAATATTAATTGCTTATCAACTAAGGGATAAATCTAATGGAATGGTAACTCCATTAAGATACATAACTCCATGAACTCCATGAGGTACATATTATTTTTATTTTTGAGGGATGTTTAAAGAATATTTAGATTTCCGAATATATTTAACACGGGAATTTTAAATGCATAAGTGTGGTCGGTATAATATACAAGTACCAAATGAAGAGTTTAGTTAATATAAAATATTGTACAGTATCGGGAATATACATAAAGTCGATATTAATAAAGCTGCATACATTTTAGGCAATGATACGGCAGCCATTAGTCGTCCATGCCCCAACCTCCAAGGGCCCCAATACCCATCCCCCCAACTTTTTGGGCCCTCTCCCATTTTTTTATACTTTTTAATTTATTTTTTAACTTTTTTTAATTTTATTTTTTATTTTTTTATTTTTTTTAACATATATTTTTTCAACTTTTTTGTACATATCTTAGAATGACATGAAACATACTTAAAACAATAAAAATTCAAATTTAATTTTTTCGAAATACAATATGAGAGTGATATAGATGTCGTGACTTTTACTATTAGAAAATAGTGTTTGTAGTAGCACTTTTCAGTTTTTTTCTGACTTGAAATTTTTTGGACTTGGAAAAGTATTCAACTTTTTTTATTATTATTATTTTTATTTATGAGGCTGTATCAATGGTACTCTATGGTTGCTCATAGACCCTGCACGGCTGTCCCAGTGTCTTAAAATGACATGAAACATGCTTAAAACCAAAAAATATCACATTTAATTTTTTAGAAATACAAAATGAAAATGATATAGATATGCTAGTCGTGATTTCTATTATTTGAAAAATTATGTTTGTCGTAGCTCTTTTTTTTTTGACTTGGAATTTTTTGGACGGAAAATTATTCAACTTTTTTATATTATTATTATTTTATTTATGTGTCTGTACCAATGGTACTATATGCTTGCTCATAGACACTACACAGCTGTCCCAGTAGTACACTATGGCAGGTTATCGACACTATCTAATTTATTGTATGTATTAAATCAGTAATTTTCACACATCGGAAGGATAAATACCTGCATCATATTTAAAAAAAGTGAAAATGAATTATTCGAGGAAAGTGTGTGCACGTGATAAAATCATCGTTGCGTTGAATGCTGACAAAGACGGATATTGGAACTATGAAACAAGTAGTAGTAGAGTTCTTATTGGGAATGTGTGCGTACGTTTTCATGACAGCGAGGAGCTAGTACTCAAAGTTAGTACTCAAAGAGAATGCCAATATAAAAATAATAGTTGATGAAGAGGGGCATCGTCTTGCTAATGGTTCACGTAACATGTTACCTTTTGATAGATCCTATCGTCATCTTTCAAGTATTAGCATTAAAATGAAAGCAAAGGGGAAAAGAAATGCCAACTGCTGCACTAACGTCATAAAGCATATCTTGTCTACGCGCCAGAACTGTTACCTTGGTAAAAATAATGTGAGAATAGACAATGAACTCGCTGGTAAAATATAAAGGGCATTGGCAGACAATATCACTAATGGATATAAAGATAAATTGATGGAAAATAAAGCACGAGTGAACATTATTACTACCATTGATCAAACAGTCAGTGAACTAAATAATACCCAAGACTAAACGCATATTGAGCCTGTTGGTGGCATACCAGTAAAAATTATGTATGACTCAAAATGGAATAATGATTATTCTACTTGTTACGAACTAAGACAAGAGAGTAGCTACAATATCAAGGGAGAACATAATGAAATATTTTAAGGAACAGATTCAAATTTCCAAAGTTGTTCAATGATATCAATAACGTGTAATAATGTATGTAACAAATTTTTATATTAATATTCAACATGTCATTATTTCTTTAAAAATATTTTATGTATTACGTTGTTATATTTCCATTATTTTTAGCGTACGCTAGCAAGTCAAATGTCTAGAATGTTTATTAAAATGTCAGAGATGTAAGAAGAGGAATTTTCACACATAGATACTACTAGCAGGCTCATAGAGGTTTTATTAGAAAATAAGATAGGTTAACAAACCCACAGGCAGAGAGAGTGAGAAACATATACAAATACATAGATTCAGACATGCAAACCGAAAAAGACAGACACTGGAGCAAGCAGGCACCCACCCAGACACACAGGCTTAGAGAGTGAGAGAGACAAAAACACATACAAACACATAAATTCAGACATACAAACTGACAATAACAGACACTGGGACAAGCAAAAACTCGCCCAAGCACACAGGCAAAGAGAGCGAGAGAGAGAAAAAACTCCTACAAACACATAGATTAAGACATACAAACCGATAAAGACAGGTAATGAGACAAGCAAACACCCATCCAGACACACAGGCAAAGAGAGTGAGAGAGAAAAAAAACTATAGAAATTAATGGATTCAGACATACAAACTGATAAAGACAAAACATATACAAACACATAAATTCAGACATACAAACCGACAATGAAAGACACTGGGACAAGCTAACACACAGGCAAAGAGAGTGAGAGAGAAAAAAAACGCATACAAACGCATACATTCAGACATAAAAACCGACGAAGACAGGTAATGGGACATGCAAGCACCCACCCAGACACACAGGCAAAGAGAGTGAGAGAGACAAAAAACGCATATAAATATATAGATTCAGAAATACAAACTGAAAAAGACAAACACGGGGGCAAGCAAACACCTACCCAGATACACAGGCAAAGAGAGTGAAAGACACAAAACACATACAAATACATAGATTCACACATACAAACCGACAAACAGGCACTTGGGAGAAGCAAACACACGCCCAAACACATAGGCAAAGAGCCTGAAAGAGGCTAAAACAAATACAACTATATAGATACAGACATACAAACCGACAAAGACAGGCACTGGGACAAGCAAACACCCGCCCAGACACACAAGCAAAGAGAGTGAGAGTATAGATTCAGACGTACAAACCGACAAAGACAAACATTGGGAGAAGCAAACATCGACCCAGATACACAGGCAAAGAAAGTGAGAGAGACAAAAACACATACAAATACATGGATTCAGACATAAAACCCGACAAAGCCAGGTACAGGGACAAAGAAACACATAGGCAAAGAGCATGAGAGAGGCTAAAACAAGAGCAACTATACAGATACAGACATACAAACCGACAAAGACAGGCATTGGGAGAAGCAAACACCCGCCCAGACACACAGGCAAAGAGAGTGAGAGTATAGATTCAGACGTACAAACTGACAAAGACAAACATTGGGAGAAGCAAACACCCACCCAGATACACAGGCAAAGAAAGTGAGAGAGACAAAAACACATACAAATACATAGATTCAAACATACAAACCAACAAAGACACAGAGGGACAAGCAAACAACCACTCAAACACACAAGCAAAAAGAGTGAGAGTATAGATTCAGACATACAAACCGACAAAGACAGGCACTGGGACAAGCAAACACCGGCCCAGACACATAAGCAAAGAGAGTGAGAGAGACAAAACACATTCAAATACGTAGATTCAGACATACAAACCGACAAAGACAGGCACCGGAACATGTAAACACCAGCACAGACACACAGGCAAAGAGAGTGAGAGAAAAAAATGCATACAGACAAATAGATTCAGACAAACAAACCGATAAAGACAGGTACTGGGACACGCCAACATCCCCCCCTCAGACACACAAGCAATGAAAGTAAGAGAGACAAAAACACATGAGTGAGAGGGACAAAAACACATACAAATATCGCTCAGACACACGGGTATAGTAAGAGAGACATGCAAAAAAGTTAGCAAACACCCGTCCAGACACATACAGGCAAAGAGAGACAAAAGCACATACAAACGAATAGATTCAGACATACAAACCGACAAACACAGACACTGTCACAAGCAAATATCCACCCAGACATACAGGCAGAGAGAGCGAGAGAGACAAGAAAAAACGCATGCAAACACATAGAGTCAGACATACAAACCGACAAAGACAGGTAATGGGACAAGCAAACACCCACCCAGACACACAGGCAAAGAGAGTGAGAGAGACAAAAAACACATACAAATATATATATTCGGACATACAAACTGACAAAGACCAACACGGGGGCAAGCAAACACAGACCCAGATACACTGACAAAGAGAGTGAGAGAGACAAAAAATACATATAAATACATGGATTCAGACATAAAACCGACAAAGACAGGCACTGGGACAAGCAAACACATACCCAGACACAGACAAATAGAGAGAGAGAGAAAAGTACAGACAGATACATAGATTCAGACATACAAACCGACAAATACAGGCACGGGGAGAAGCAAACACACGCCCAGACTGACATAACATAGGCAAAGAGACTGAGAGAGAAAAACACATAGGCAAAGAGACTGAGAGAGACTAAAATAACTGAGAATTCGTTGTGTTAACACCTTTCTTTTGGATATTAACCTTTTAATAAAATAAGGGTTCAACCTGTGCGATTCCCTACAGAGATTTATAATCGGCTTATTTTATTTACTTGCTATTGACGTTTTCGCTGCTTGAACTTAAATTCCCTTGGGATTTAGTGACTTAGTAAGTACTGAGATTCAGACAGAAAGAATTAATTACCTAAGAGGATTATACTATTTGTGCATAGCAGCAATAACGATAACATATATTAGGCAATAAGCAGAAGAGGGGAGGGTTCCTGCCGCAAGCGCCGTATGTACCTGCCGGTATTTAGTTACCCTTAAATTGCAGGGAATTGGTGAGTGGGTCCCGACGCTTCCCTTGTTCCTAGTATTGTGTGATTTAGTAGACTTTGGCTGTTTTTATGTAAAAGTGATAACTGAAAAGCTGGTATTCAACCCAGTTCTGAACTTTTTGAGCAGATCACTCACTGAAGGGGTGAAATTCGATCAGATTGTAAAAAGCGCAGTAAACTTTTTCGAACATGATACAATCATACACAGCTAAAAAGACCCTTCACAGTGAGTTGGACATCCAAAGCCGGTTGGTTTCGTATGGCAAAGATGAGGACAACATTACTGATATGTGCAAGTCGCTAGTCTCTGCGTCAAAGTAAAATGTCCCGATCCCGAAATTTGTGATATTTAGTCCGTGTGAAGTACCTGCCATCGGTGAGGCAGTTCACGCTACAGTGGTGTCCAAAGTAAACGAACTCCCCAAGAAATTGGATGGATTTATGCTAAATACTAGCCGCTCTACAGTCACCCTGCCAGATAAATCTCAATCGTCCCAAACCGAACCCCCGAGGCCGCTTTACTCTGTGATACTCAAAGACCCTCCAACAGACTTAAAATGCCCAAGTGAACGCTAAGCATTTATCGACAAACCTTGCCCATGTCCAGACGGCGATATAACCGAGTTACGCCGCTCTAATACCGAGTGGAAACTCGTGGTTCGTTCCAAGCAAACCGCGAGCCAGAAAGTGTATGCAGCTAAACCTGCGAAACCGTCGCTCACCATCTCCCTCAAGGTTTTTGCTTTTTTTAGCTGCGACCATGCGAGTGCCGGAGGATCTAGACGAACAGTCTCTTAAACAGCTAATCCCCAAGTGCAATAAAACCCTACATTATGGCAAGTATCGAACATTTAAGGTCTACTTTTTGACACGAAATGACCTTTATACCTTTCTCAATGTCTCATTGAAAATCAGATATGAACGCCTGCCAGTCGAAGAGTTCGTGTTCTTGCCTAGGCGCTGCTTTAATCGCCACGCAATCGGTCACCTAGCCACAGATTGTAAGAACGGTTCATTATGTTCCAAATTTGGCTCCGCCGATCACAAATCTACGTCCGATACCCCGTGTCAGAAGGCAGTCTTTTGTGTTGGTTGTAAGAAGCAGGGTCATACTTGCTATAATTTGAAGTGCCCGAAAAACCGTAAACCCTCGAACTAATGACCTCGTCACTAACTCTTTTATCACGGAATATAAACGGCTCTTTTATTAATAAACCTCCGGTTCTGGAAAGCCTCCGTTCTGAGTTTAGTGTGATTTGTCTCCAGGAACATTTTGTTACTAAACATGGTCTGAACATACTTGAGCTTGAGGATATGACAACTTATTGTGTACCCGCTAGACAGCTGAACAATAGAGGCCGACCCTCGGCTAGACTTATAACGTTTGTGAAATCAGCTCTCCGTTTTAGTATCTTCGAAGCAAATGATTATTATCTAGCTGTGAGAGTGGATTTTTCTGTGTGTATTAGTGTGTATCTTCCCACAGACTACAATAATGACCAGTCTGAGCGTAAATTTGCGCTATCTTGTGAAAAACTAGGTTCATGTATAGACAAAATTCGACACTTAGGTTTACCTTGTATTATAGCCGGTGACTTTAATTGTAATCTGTCCGAGCCGAATTCTCAAGCATCACCGCGTACAAGACTAGTTAAGGGCTTATTTAGTGATTTCTTGTGTATTTTAGATAAATTGTCCGATTTTACGTATGTTCACACGTCCTCGCGAACTTCCATCCTGGACCACGTTGTAGTATCGTCAGATTTGCGAGTGGATATAGTAAAGGTTGTGTTGGATTATCAGTTGTCTGATCATCTTCCCATAACTTGCTCTGTCGGTATGCCATCTTCTGGTCACCAAACCACACCTCTTGCTCCTTCAGCACCTCGACACCGTCGTAACTGGTCGAAAATTGATCACGCCTTATTCATCGAGTCGGTAGATTCAGTCCTGAATAAAATTAGTGTCCCATTTCATCTCCTTCAGAAGTCACTCCAGTTACCTCAAAAATAGGTTTCGATTTGTCTAGATATGCTCTCCGCTTTGCAGAAAAATAAGCTGTTCCTTTGCAAAGAATTCGTAAAGGAATCATTCCCGGGTGGTCGTCAAATCCAGATCTCGTCATTTCATGTAGTCAAACAAAATTTTGGTTTTCAGTATGGAAAGAGTGTGGACGTCCGAATATGGGTCTTGTGAACAGCATACGGATTTTCACGAAGCGAAAGTTTTCTAAGGCCCTGGCTCGGCATCGGAAAAATCTAGTCAATCATTATTCTGCCCGTGCCAAACAAGATAGAAATATGATCTTCAAGTTTGTCTCTCGTTCTGCAAAAAATTCTTCTTCACCATCCCCAGCCGACATCCCTGAAGATGAATGGTATGCCCATTACGAATCGGAGTTCTCAGCTCCTGACCCCTCCATCGAACAATCTTACGAAGATGCCTTAGATCAGTTTCTATCTTCTCATCCCGATGAAGATTTATCGTCAGTGCAATCCACTTGAAAAACGGAGGTAAACTTCTCGCTGCACATCTCTCTCTGCTTATGCAGATGATTTTCTCTCAAGGGATTGTTCCTGCCTCTTTCTGCATCGGAGATCTGACTCCCATTTCTAAAAAGGGAAAATCTGAAACTCAATGTACAGCATTCCGTCCGATAACTGTAGCTACGTCACTGTGCAAGCTCTTCGAGTTACTGTTTATACAGGAACTCGAAAAAGTATACTTCACTCCTCCGCATCAGTTCGGCTTCAAGCGAGGAACTGGATGTGCTGATGCCTTAACAGTCGTTGCTAATGTCTTGATAGATGCCGAATCTTCTGGAGAGAGCCTTTAATTGGCAGGACACGACATTAGACGTGCATTCAACTCTCTAATCCATGCTGCGATGCTTTTGAAGGCCGGTAAACGTGGGTTGAATCTAGCTGTCATTCGTTCTCTCAGGAATCTGAATTCTAGATTACGGATCCGACTGAAGGTACCTCCTGACAAGGGTTTGACCCCCATTCCGCGCACCCGACTAGTTCCAGTCAAGAAAGGAGTGCGTCAAGGAGCACTCACTTCTCCCGACCTTTTCAATAACTATATCCTTGATGCACAAGACCAATGTCCATCTTCGCTGATTCTGTCATCTGCTAACTTGTCTTTGGTATATTACGCGGATGAAATCCTGAATCTCAGCCGAACCCTTCAGCGGACAATTGATATCTTCGAAATCCTTGAAGCCGAATATCTTAAAGTTGGACTTCAGTTCCACTCTTCAAAATCGGAAATCGTCCTATTCAATTGGAAAACTGATTTTTGTGTTCCCACCATTGTCCTTGGTTTTAGTTCTATCCAGCCAGTGGATCACCTCATTTATCTAGGTTTTCACTAACTGGAATGATCTAACTGGAATTTCACTAACTGGAACACATCAGCTCTCGGATGGATTTCACTAACTGGAATGCGTCCCTCTACCCCGAGTTGATGAAACGTCAAGCTCCCAATCAGCTATTAATGTTAACATAAGAGACGGGGAGTGATTTAATATCCAATGGGGTGTTCCCTGGTCCTAAAGTTTATTGTGTAGAAACCCACAACAAAGATGTAAAGCAAGCGTTTAAAGGGGTGCCGACACATTTTGCAAAAAATAATTTCAACATGAGTGTCCAAAGAAACTGTGTAGATAGTTGTCTAGCGCCAAGAGCACAAGTGCAAGCCATTCGCTCTCTGCAGTATAAAAACTAAACTCTTGGAGTTGAAAAGAATGCCATGTCATGTATATTTGACAAGGTCTTTGTGCTCGAGAATGCTGTAAATGTACTCCCCCACGGCCACTATCGAATTTCAGACCGGGTTGAATGTGTAGACTATCGCAACCAACTCGGTCAGGATAAATTAACCTAACCTGATAAATTAACTTAAATGTTCAAATAGTACAACCTAACCTGATAAATTAACTTAAATGCTCAAATGTAGTAGCGGCTATTGTATACAGTTTTTCCCGCTTTTCACGCAATCCCCGGGGGGTGGGGGTCCCGCCTGCGACCAGCCTTCGGGCCGCGGCTCCCGCAGCCGGCCTTCGACCTGCAGCCCCGGGGTATTCTCATCATTTAAATTCATAGTGTTCAACTGTGCTATAGTTCGTGTTTTAAGTTGTTTTTTTTATGAAAAAAATGTTGTTCTTATTGTTGTACAAATAGTTCTATTGCTATTCGTGCTGTATAAAATGTGTGTACTATTGTTGTTGTACAAATAGTGTGTGTTGTTCTTGCTGTACAAAAAGTGTTTTTGTCAATAAATGAAATTTTTTTTGTACAAATAGTGTTGTTGTTGCCGTTGTTCTTGTTGAACAGAAAAAGTGTTGATGTCAATAAATGCTGCTGTTGTACAATAGTGCTTCTGTTAATAAATATTGTTGTTCTTGCTGTACAATGGTGTTTTTGTTAATAAATGCTGTTGTTGTTCTAGTTCAACAAATGAGTGTTTTATTGTTGCTGTACAGAAAAGTGTTTTTGTTAATAAATGCTGTTGTTGTTCTTGTTGAACAAATAGTGTTTACTATTGTTGGTGTACAGAAAAGTGTTGATGTTAATAAATGCAATTGTTGCTATTTTTCTTGTTGAACAAAAAGTGTGTGCTATTCATGCTGTACAGAAAAGTGTTGATGTTAATAAATGAAAGAAATATTGTTTTTTTTGTTCATGTACTACATAGATCTATGGGAAAATTATTATTTATTCATTGGACAAGTATGGTTTACAGTTAGTTGTAGTCCGACTGTTGTCAACAGCAGTATGTATCAATTTAAAACACCATTCAGATCGTTTCTGTGTGGTCCATCAATGTCTGGGAAAACGACACTCTTAGCTAAAATAATTCAAAATTGTAATAAAATGTTTTTGGAAAAACCAAAGAAAATTTATTATTACTATAGTATTTGGCAGGAATCCTACGATCAAATAAAAGCTATTGCTACAACCATACCAATACAATTCATACGGGGACTTGATGTTTTCAATAATATTGACTCAAACTCATGGTTGATTATTGATGATTTGGCTGAATCAATTGAACAGTTCTCACAGGAAATGCTACAACTGTTTACCGTTCGCTCTCATCATGAACACATTTCCATAGCCCTAGTTCTGCACAATCTGTTTCATCAGAGCAAATGACTGAGAACCGTTGCTTTGAATTGCACCATCTATATTATCTACCGAGTTGTTCGTGGTTCTAGCTCGCTAATAGCTCTCGATAAGCAAATATATCAAGTTGCTCCCAAATTTCTGCTGTCAGCGCACACTCAGGCGACAAATAAGCCCTACGGGTACATTTTGCTAGATCTTAATCAGAATACACTCGAGGATCTACGTGTAGTCACAGATATTTTCAACAAAGAAATTACTGTATATCTTCCGGTGAACAGTAGAAAAGGCTATTAGTTGCCATCATGACACTGAAGAAACTACACGAACAAAGGCATTTATTTTTCGTTTTAGGCACTTCAAAACCTCCAGTCAGGAAGGCTTTGCTCAAACATGGTGTTGACAATGATTTCATTAATCTAATATCTGAATTTTGTTTAAATTTAACTGAGGGCAATGTACACTCGCTAGAAGGTGTTAGACAACAGAAAAAGCAACAACGTTCCACTGTACGTGCCTTGGCTTGCCAAAACAAAGGAAAAATTTTTTAAAGAAAACGTCTCCTTCAAGCGGGCGGTAGCTTTTTTACACTTTTACTACCAATAATTGCAGGACTTGTAAACAGTTTTCTCTAGATGGCTAAACCCTATAAATTGACGCCATTTGAACCTGTCCTCTCACCGGTGGATCATCTTGAAGACAATCTAAGCAAATTCATTAATGACGAAAATATTGCCGACGATAAAAAGCTTGTTTTATTTCAAGATGCATTGCGACGTATGGAAAAACATAGACCTTATCGTGAGAGACCCGCCGTCACCGTCACAGATCCCCCTAAACAGGAAACCTCTCCTCAAGATTCTACGCAATCAATGGAGAAGGAATTGAATTCCATAGTGACATCAATTGGAAACATACTGCCAGTGACCTATCGAAACAGAGTAAGAGTATTAACATATCTCATGTTGGAAACTTGTGGTGATCATCAAGTTCAGGTCGATAGCACAGGGAAACGAATTATAATTCAGGGAAAAAGTTATAATCTAGTTGATTTAATTTGTGATATGGTGACGAATCGTAAAGGACTTTTATCATTTGACAATCATCTATACACAATTTCTAAATGCATCAAACTTCCCCAAAAGTCTTATTGGCAATAAGCAAATTCTAAAGAAACTAAGAGAATATAGTCCTCCAACAACGCCAACACCATTTAAAAAAAAAGAAGATTCACTCTTGGAAAATACTAGCAGAAGCACCAGCAATGATTTTATAGAACCAGTGGCTGCTAGATAAAAGCGACGACGCATTGATTCACCCTCCAGTGTGCAAAAGGGGAGTGTACATTACACTACGTGTTTGCGTTCAAAATGGATGAAGTTTTAAAACATGTCTTTGAAAATATTGGTGAAGCGGGAAGTCTAAGTTCCCCCACGACGCTTTCTACAGCTGTCTCTGACATAGATGGCAGCAAATGTGCAAAAGGGGAGTTTACATTACACTACGTGTTTGCGTTCAAAATGGATGAAGTTTTAAAACATGTCTTTGAAAATATTGGTGAAGCGGGAAGTCTAAGTTCCCCCACGACGCTTTCTACAGCTGCCTCTGACATAGATGGCGGCACATTAAAAAAAGCAAAAGAGTATCTAGAAAATGAACCGAGTTATACACTTCATCGGAATCGCAGGCTTCGTGGCAAACAATATCAATAAACTAAAGCCTTTTTCCCTCTGCATATAGTGCAAACTGATCTTTTAACTTTAGACACAATTCAACGGCGTCACAATACACCCTACAAGTATATTCTAGTGGCAATCAGTGTCATTAGTCTCTATGCCTATTCCATTACATTGCAATCAGAGAGAGGTGTTGAAGTTGCTCATGCTTTAGAAAGTATTCTTGAACATGATTGTTATAGAAAAATTCAATCGGATCGCGGTAGTGAATTTGTTAATCCTCATGTGCAAAAGGTTCTATTGAAATATAATACAACGCTCTATCATAGTCACAGCCCGATAAAGGCTGCATTGGCTGAACGATTGATAAGAACGATTCGTCTATTAATTTCAAGATATTGTACGCTGAAAAATACTGTTGCCTTTATTGATGATTTAGATAAAATCATGCAAATATACAACCAACGACCACATCGATCCCTGTCCAATGTTAGCCCTCGGGAAGTTCATTGCAGTGAAAATACATTTGATGCTTTTCTAAAGCAATATTCCAGTGAAAAATTAAAAAAATGTGAAGAAGAAATTCAATGTTGGTGATACTGTTTGAATTAATAGAACCACTAATATTTTTGAAAATAAGAATTATTTATGGAGCACTGAACTTTTTAAAGTGTCCAAGATCCTAGACACTGAACCCACGACATATCGACTGCGAGACACCAAAGATGATGAGATTCTCGGCGGTTTTTATGAATACGAACTGCAAAAAGTTAGAAACACTAGTGAAATTTATCAAATTGAAAAAATATTAAAGAGTCGTACTCGCAGGGGCAAGAGACAATTGCTGGTTCGCTGGCTAGGATACAACTCTGATTTTGATTCTTGGGTTGCAGTTGAAGACGTTAACAATGCCCAAGGATTTCTATGTGACTTTCATGTTCAATGTTTCTTATTCTCTCTACAATGACTTGAATAAAACAAGTGATTTTTGGACGAAACTCCCTCCCACCATCAAATTCGACGGCGCGTATGAAGTGGCTCTTGTCGACTGTATTCTCAAAGATACATATGACATCCTGAGAAAGGATTGCAAATATGATTTAAAAATTAGACCCTATGATTGGCCGCCACCTTCAGGTGATCAAGAACAAAGTCAAAAGATCAATTGGATGAATTATCCATATATTGAATTACCCTACGAAGAACTCACCTGTATGAATGATTTATGTCGTTCTATCAATAAAAGAATTTCCGCTCGTTAAAAAGGAGCCTTTCGTTTCAAATATTCAAAAGAGGAGGGCAAGATCTACACTAGTTCACCCCTTGCCGATGAAAAGGTTATTCTCAATGATAATCTAAAAGATGTTCTTGGCTTTAAGCTCAATATAATCAATGGTAAAAGTGCTGGAAACACTAATTTTATTTTTGCTGACTACCCCCCTGCCTTCTCCACGGACACTAGTATATTTCTCTACGCTTCATTTGTTGAAACATCCCGGGTGGCAATAGCAATGTTCCCTTCCTACGAGTTCTTGAACGAAAAACCAATCAAGAACATATTCACCATTACAATATAAAGCATTTTCAGTATACCCCCGTAAACACTTCTTATTTGGAACTCTGTCAGTTAACACTAAGAACTGAATTAGGTGATCCCCTAGCAATAACAAAAAGTTTGGCTGTGATTACATGCCATTTTTGACCCATTCAACAACAATATGTCTAATAGAAAAAGTGGTATTCATTTGTCCTGATATTGACTGCTATGCTAATAATCTTGGCCCAAGACAATTGGGCAATGGAATGGACTATTACAAAGGTCACTCATCGATGTCTGGCTATGGTCTTGGCAGTTGGTTTGCTAAGCTGTTTCGCTCTGCACTACCTCTGGCTAGCAAATATATTGTACCAGCTGCGACAGATTTTGCATCCTCTATACTATACGATTGGGGCTCTGGCAAGGATTTTAAAAAAAGTGCTTCGGAAAATCTTAGGTGCAGTGCGCGAACCCTTGGCGAACAATTGAAATCTCATCAAAATGGAAAAAGTTTAAAAAATTAGACCGAAACTAGATTTCTTTTCCTAAGATGTCACATCTACCGCATAAGGATTCCCAACCTTCAATCACTTCATCATTAAATCTATTCAATGCAGAAAATGTTGAAGTGTGTGTAAAACATGGATACTATGAACAATTTTATTTACAACAACCCCTCTCCGATAATATCCACTTTCAAATTTATTCCAATGAAGACTACTTTATGGACATGTCTTCAACATTTATAGATTTACAAATGAAAGTCCGGAAATCCGATAATACATTGCCAATTCTTGCCGATGGAATATCCTATGAAAATTATATATTACATAATTTATTTCGTCAAATTAGTGTCTACATAAATGGCACGCTGGTGAGCACAAGCAACTATCTCTCAAATTATACATGCTATATGCAATTCATACTGATGACACCCAAGTCATACAAGGAATTGAGAGGCACCTCCAATGGATATGAATATATTACTAATACTGATAGTACAGATGCATTTAAAAAAGCTACAACTAGTGAATTACATCTAGTTGGAAAAATATATCATGAAATATTTAATATACCCCAATGGCTACCACCCAATATTAAAGTTGATATAAAATTGACGCTTGCTCCATCCAATTTTATTTTACGAAAAGAACTTGCTGCCAATCCTGATGTAACTCTCTCCCTCACCTCGGCAATGCTACATGTACGCAAACAACAGGTTATGAGTTCTGTTGCTTTTGGCAGTGGAAAAACTGAGAGCCAGTGGAAATAATATTAAACTACTTGTTCCTCATACAATCACCAATCAACGTCATATTGCTACAGGCTCACGTACCTTCACCGACTCATCCTTTATCAATGGCGAAATTCCGTCAACATTCGCCTTGGCATTTTTAAAAAGCGCTAGTGCAATAGGATCGTGGACTGGATGCCCACATAAATTTGAAATGTTTGGGCTTTCATCTCTTGTCTGCAAAGTAAATGGAATCCCACTCTACAATCTATCTTTTGATAAATCTCATAGGACATTGTATGAGTTGACCATGCAAGCCCTAGATCATGATTCACAACTATTTGAAAATGGTATAACCGAAGAAATGTTCGCTAAAACACATGGTATCATTGTATTGGATTTGTCTGGCACCCAGGATATGAGTATAGTACGAACGGGGAGTGTGCGTTTAGAGTGTACATTTGCCGACCCATTAGCTGAGAGTATTGCACTAATCTCGCTAAATCAATTTGAAACCTATTGGGAAATCACTCCCGAAGGCAGTGTTCTACTAGACCTTGCACCGTGAACACCAGTCAAATAATCAATGTATTTAATATGGACCCCTACATTTCCAAATACAGATCCTATTGTCTGCCCTCGGACTTTCTTGGAAAAATTCAAAGTACCAACAATACCCTAATCATTGTTAATAGCAGTCCGCCGACTTTGAATACTGGCCATTGGTTGTGCATCTTTCAAGCAATGAAGACGATTGAATTTTTTGATCCTCTTGGCCTACCCTATACATTCTACACTCCACGCATCAGCAACTATATTGAGAGCAGTGGGAAAACTATTATTCAAAATCGGAAGAGAGTGCAGGATCTGACAACTAAAAGCTGTGGCTTTCTTGCACTACTATATTTTGTGTTCAGATGTCGTGGCTATACTTACAAGCAGTTTCTCAACATTTATGTAGACAATCCACGTCTGAACGACTTTATGGTGGAAAATATTCTCTCAGACCTGTATAATATTGATTTTAGTGCCCTACGAGTTAAGTGCTTAAAAAATGTATGTGGATTTGTTTGTTAATAAATGAAAAATGTATATACACAATAATGTCTTTATTCTTCACTTTAGATTCTTCTTCTTCTTTTCGGTGTGTAGGCAACTGTCGTGAACCACTAATGTTGGTAAATCATTTGAATTCACTGTATATTGATCTTGATTGGCTGCAAAGTCAGGGTCACATTTTCTACAGTATAATGTAACTTCACTCTTGTCATATCTCTTTGTATAGTCAATGATACTATTTGCATTCATATTGTGAAATTCACGTGTTTTAATCTGTCTATTAGAAGCAATATCACATATAGTGTTTTCAAATGGTGAATCACATTCGGTATCTGCCAAATAAAAATCACTAGGTTTATATTCATAATAGGCAGTGTCGCCACAACTATGACGTAGAAATCAAATTGTCTTGTTACCCCAACAGTTGAATCGTAGACCAGATTCTTCCTCCCAAAATAATTTAAATCCACGACGATACCAATCTCGTAGAAATAAACTAAAATCACGTTTGGGGTTCTTTCCGATCATACCGGGGTAGGTATTCTCCCACTGATCACACTTGTCATAGTGGCAATTGGAGCATAGATGTCCTCTAGGGTGAGAGTCACAAATCTTTTCAAGACATGAATTACATCCTTTAATTTGTACTGCATATCCTCTATTTAATTTACAAGGATTACATAATTTGCACTTTTCATTATAGTCATCAATAATTGTACAATTCTCACATGATGACCAACTGCCAATAGTGTACATGCATAGTGGACATGTATAGACCATTTTTTTGGTTTCCGATGTCAACTCTCTCACAGCTAAAAAGAAACTGATCCTCGTTTGATAAATTCAGAGGGGAATGGTGAGAGGAGTAACTCTGTGACGCTACCTCTTTCGAAAAGGGAGCTATCTACATTGAATCTATGGCAATGTTTTCAAAAGTATATCCACGATATTATTCTGCTTTGTTTCGATTAATATATGAATAAATTGAGTATAAGCATTTGAGTCACATCGTAAAAGCTTCATACAATAGTCCAATGGGGGAGAATCAGTTTTCATTATATCGTCAAGTGTTCCGTGTGCGAGTATCTTCCGTTGAATGGATAACTTGAGAAAATCATCATCTAGAATCAAATGTTTTTCCATAATCACAAGATTCGATCTAATTCTCTCTTTCTCAAATTTATTCATTTTTTAATCCTATCACTCTCACTGCTGACTCTAGACTAACCATTAATCGCTCTACTTCATCTAACATTCTAACAAAAGAAAGAAACATTTTCGATTTCGAAACAATTCTATTGTATAATTACAACAATAATATATATTACACATGTACAATTAGCGATACAGGTTATTATCCTCGATATGCTTCACTATTGCATTTAAAGCACTTCGAAGTCTATTTACGTGCACTATATCAACTTTTGCAGCGAAGCATAATTGATCCTCCATTTTAAATTTGCTCAAAGATATCACATATCTTGCATATACTTCATCCCATTCCAGACAAAATCGTGATCCTCTTGTGATTTCCACCGCAATGTTTGGTGATCTTGTATCATTGCTACCAACTCCACTATTAACTTCTAATAGTGTAAACATTCCACTCATTATTACAAATATATCCTAATGAGTAAAGTCAAACTGTTCTCACTCCTTGAATTCTATTCTCACACTAATAACAACTATAGTAAATATCCTTCCTTATATTCACTGCAATCATGTCCCGTTAGTGAATCGATAATTCCCCGTCGATTATGCAAATCAATTTCTCAAAAATCCTGTCCCCTCTAGTGGATCAATACACTTAGAAACATCCCCTGATTGGCTTAGAAAGAGACACGTGATCTTGTCCCGTTAGTGGATCAATACACTTAGAATCATTCCCTGATTGTCCTTGAAAGAGGTGTCATTGACCCCTTTGTGCAATAAACCATGAATAAATTATGTATCCCTGTAGTCATTAGGTCCCTCCTACTCTTATCCGACCTTTGAACTATTTTTTTTAACAAAATGTCTATCTCAAAACTTTCATCTGGTGGGGTTTGGAAAAAGAATTATAATAAAGAACGACCTCCTGCCTGTATATACTAAATTTTATACGCCGCTTAATTATAGTATAGGTTAGTAATTCCACAGATAGCTTGGCACTGGAACATCGTAGAGAGTTGTTCAATGGCTCTTTTTAAAGGAAACTAATGGGGTTAAAAACCTTTTGTAATTAAAACAAATTATTTTTAAAATAGTTACAGTAAAGAACGACATGCCTATGTTAACTGAAGTAATCTATTGACAATATAACTTCAAACAAACATCTTTTGAAAATTACTTCTCTAAGGTATCCGGGTTGCAGCGGTAGCTAGCAACCTAGTAAGAGACGATCACGTCCAATGTTAAGAAATATAAAAACCCATAGTTCCTAACAAAGGAGTCCGATCAAAACAAAAAGTACACCATTAAAACCGCCTTGTCCGAAACCCCTGTATAGGAAACTTTCTGTCCCTTGGCTTGAACAGCAAGGGAAATATATTGGCTTGAAAATCAAGAAAATTGACTTTAACCACGTTATTCTCCACAAACGGGATATTTTTTTCTTTTTTTTTTCTTTTTTGTATCCAGAGATAGCTTGGCACTGGAACATCGTAGAGGGTTGTTCAATAGCTCATTTTAAAGGAAATTAATTGGGTTAAAAATCTATAGTAACTAAAATAAATTATTTCTAAAAGAGAATAAATTTTTCCACCAAAACTGCATTTTTGATGTCTTTTCACACTGCAGTCTTTCAAACATAATCGTATACCAGCGGTAAGATTTGAGCCCATGCCTCCGAAGAGACTGGTGGCTAACACCAGTGCCTTGGACCACTCGGCCAGGCTGCCTCTCATAAATAAATATATTTGTGAATTTGGGTTGCAGCAGTAGCTAGCAACCTAGTAAGAGACGATCAGTCCAATGCTAAGAAATATAAAAACCCAAAACTCCTAAAAATAGATTCAGATCAAAACAAAAGTACATCATTATAATTACCTTGTCTGAAACCCTACTAGATAAATAATGAATGTCATCATAGTTTTATATTAGAGCTATGACGTGAATAGAAAAACACGAAATTATATTGTTGTTTCTGAAGACGTCATGAAATAATACCATTGCGCCATGACGTCATGAAATAAAATCATTACGCCGTGACATCATAATTAGTATATAAGAAAAGTCAAAACTGTATATTCTCTCATTCTTGATTAGATAATGGTTAGATCAAAGCAAGCTATACGCAAGTTGAAAAAACAGTACTACACAAACAACAGAGATAGTAACTTGAAAAGAAAAAAGCAAAGGTATTCAACCGACCAGGCGTATCGAGAAGTAATAATTGAGAGAGCAAAACAAAGGTATTCAACCAACCAGGCGTATCGAGAAGTAATAATTGAGAGAGCAAAACAAAACAGCAAGATGTGTTATCACAATGATGTAGTTTATAGATATGCAAAAATTGAGACAGCCAAACAAAAGATCAAGGAGCGGTATGGTAATGATAAAGATTACCAAAACAAACATAAGAAAAAATTTGCTACCAGAATAATGGGTAGATACTGGGGTGACAAAAGCTATAATGGAAAAATTAAATTCTCTGCGAGGTTGTACCGAAGAACGCATAAGGACAAAGGGAAAAATTACATTCAGAAATACAAGAAGATGGCAAAAATGCAGGCTGATCTTTGTAAATTGAGAAACATTTTACGCATGTTTTATCGGGATCACGAAAAGTATTCAAAATTACAGATTAAAATTCTCTTTGAAAGAGCGGATGCTGTTGAAAAGTCGGCTAGAAATGCTTTGGCAAAGCTTCATAGTAATATCCAAAAGAAATGTTTGTCAGTTTAATGAAAAGCTTCCAAGGTATGGACTGGCAACTGCGGAACAGTTTATAGATGCAATGGAAAATGTTCGACAACACAGTGAATATACAGAGGCGTACTTCTTAGAAAATTCGTATATTAATTTTGGAAGGAGCAATTGCAGTTTATGTAGCAGTAATAAAAATATATACACAAGTATACCTATCAGCAGCGAAGGAAAAGCAATGTTTTTCAATTATGTTGAAAACGAGCCTGTTAGGGTTATTAGTATATGTGTTTGTAAGACTAATGATTTAGAACAAACTCCTGGAACACCGACTCAAGAAAAAAGTATTTCTAAGTGTGTCTTAAACAGTTCTTTTAGTTCTACTGAATATTTGGCAAAAAATTATCTGTGTAGTAGAACAAACTGTCCTGAAAAGTACGAGACAACTATTGAAAAATGCTCTGAAACTAGATCTGACAAGGAAATTATGATGGCTGAAGTCACCTATAACAATCTGAGTAAACATTCCAAACCAAAAATTGGGCAGAAGGTTACTTGGCAATGTCACCCTGATATCTGCAAATTCTATCCGACGGATATTGAATTATGTCAAATTCTTTTTGATATCCTTGAAAATAATATAGCATTAAAATTTTCAACTGACAAAGTGGTTAATTTCTACCTTTACGAATTGGATTATTGTGAAATCAATTACAGGGACACAAGAAAGCATGGTTATAATAAAGAACGACCTCTTGCCTATACTAAATTATATAGGCCACTTAACTATAGTATAGGTTAGTAAATTTTACATAAAGGACTGATATTGTTCATTATTGTAACATTAAAAGACGATCATTGGAATAACAAACAATTGCATGCATTGGAATTAGTTAGCTACTTGATTGTTTGAGGTTCGTCTCTTACTATTTCAAAGAAGAAAAAGCCGTAGGCTTTTTCCTGTTTTTAATTATACATAAGGGATCGATACTGTAAATTGGAATTCTCCGGGTTGCAGCGGTAGCTAGCAACCTAGTAAGAGACTATCACGTCCAATGTTAAGAAATATAAAAACCCTTAACTCATAAAAAAAGAGTCAGATCAAAACAAAAAGTACACCATTAGAACCGCCTTGTCCGAAACCCCTATAAAGGAAACTTACCGCCCTTTGGCTTGAATAACAAAGAAAATATATTGGCTTGAAAATCAAGAAAATTGACTTCAACCACGTTATTCTCCACAAACGGGATATTTTTTTCTTTCTTTCTTCTTTTCCACAGATAGCTTGGCACTGGAACATCGTAGAGAGTTGTTCAGTGGCTCATTTTAAAGGAAATCTCTAGATCTAGTGCTATTTGTACTTAATTTTTTTTAATTAATTATTTTTTATGAAAAACTTAATTTTTTTATACAATATTGATCAATGACGTCATAGTCGTTGGATGTAGTTAGTATTACATAAAAGCTCGATCATAAATTTAAGCTGAAACTAAGTAAAGGATAATTATGCCTCCATATATTCACAGTGATGTATAAGATTTCCCATTACATCTGTAAACTGTTCCACAGTTGCCGGTCCATACCTTGGAAGCTTTTCACTAAAAATGCAACATTTCTTTTGGATATTACTATGACGTTTTGCGAAAGCATCTCTAGCTGACTTTTCAACAAAATCTATCCGGGTTGCAGCGGTAGCTAGCAACCTAGTAAGAGATGATCACTTCCAATGTTAAAAATATAAAAACCCATAGTTCCTAACAGAGGAGTCAGATCATTCTTACAGAGATAGTTTTAATCTTTAATTTTGAATATTTTTCGTAATCCCGGTAAAGCATTCGTAAAATTTTTCTCAATTTACAAAGATCAGCCTGTGCGTTCTTTGCAGCTTGTGTAAGCTGCAAAAATACCCATGGTATCCGAGCAATAGTTTGAATATTTCAATACAAGCTAGAAAAATACCTTAAAATGTTAAAATTAGTTTTATTTTTGGCTAGGTTCTAACTACCCAATGTGGGATTGACTATGTATTTTCAGACCTTTCCGGGTTGCAGCGGTAGCTAGCAAACTAGTAAGAGACGATCACGTCCAATGTTAAGAATCCGGGTTGCAGCGGTAGCTAGCAACCTAGTAAGAGACGATCACGTCCAATGTTAAGAAATATAAAAACCCATAGTTCCTAAAAAAGTTCTAAGATCAAAGCAAAAATTACACCATTAGAACCGCCTTGTCCGAAACCCCTGTATAGAAAAACTTTCTGTCCCTTGGCTTGAACAGAAAGGGAAATATATTGGCTTGAAAATCAAGAAAAGTGGCAGCTACTACAACATTCTGCCTAAACAGGATATTTTTTTTTCTTCTTTTGTTTCCAGAGATAGCTTGGCACTGGAACATCGTAGATAGTTGTTCAATGGCTCATTTTAAAGGAAATTAATTGGGTTGAAAATCTATAGTAACTAAAATAAATTATTTCTAAAAGAGAATAAATTTTTCCACCAAAAACTGCATTTTTGATGTCTTTTCAAACTGCAGTCTTTCAAAATAATCGTATACCAGCGGTAAGATTTGAACCCACGCCACCGAAGAGACTGGTGGCTAAAACCAGTGCCTTGGACCACTCGGCCAGGCTGCCTCTCATAAATAAATATATATGTGAATTTGGGTTGCAGCAGTAGCTAGCAACATAGTAAGAGACGATCAGTCCAATGCTAAGAAATATAAAAACCCAAAACTCCTAAAAATAGAGTCAGATCAAAACAAAAGTACATCATTAGAACTACCTTCTCTGAAACCCTACTAGATAAATAATGAATGTCATCATAGTTTTATATTAGAGCTATGACGTGAATAGAAAAACACGAAATTATATTGTTGTTTACATAAAGGACCGATATATTTCATCATAAATTGTATTTGTCAATTAGGCTTTTTTTATATAATTATCCGTTATTATGTAAAATGCAGTATTTTTTGGGGGGTTTTAACAAATCCGGGTTGCAGCGTTACAGTAAAGAACAAACTTCCAGCCCATATTAACTAAAATAAGATTATAATTAACATTAAAGATTGATCAATGATGTTATAATCGTAGGTTGTAGCCAGGTCATCTCTTACTATTCCAATTAAGAAAAAGCCATAGGCTTTTTCCCGTTTGTAATACAGTAAGGTATAATCCGGGTTGCAGCGGTAGCTAGCAACCTAGTAAGAGACGATCATGTCAAAAGGTAAGAAATATGAAAACCCATAGCTCCTAAAAAAGGATTCAGATACAGTAAAGAACGATCCCTCACCCATAGTAACTGATATACGACTTTAAAATTGGAGACTTGAATATCCGGGTTGCAGCGGTAGCTAGCAACTTGGTAAGAGACGATCATCCGGGTTGCGGCGGTAGCTAGCAACCTAGTAAGAGACGATCACATCCAATGTTTACAATAAGGAACGAACTGTAACCCCTAGTAACTGAAGTGTTAAATCAAACAGCTCGTGGTTAGAATAAAGAGCTGTGTAATGGCTCATTTTAAAGGAAACTGCTGTATATAGAAACAACTTGTAATTAACTTAAATAATTGTAATTATAAAATAAACTGTTACGATATGGTAAAGAACTAACTCTGGGCCATAGTAACTAATGTAATTTTGAAAAGAAAGAATTCCGGCAGAAACCTAAATGGTTCGCGTATAAGTAATGCTACATTTCATAAAATCTGTCCACCGCGATTTGAACTCAAATCGCAGGATTCAATGTCTTAAGTCCTAACCACTACACCAAGAAACGTTTACATAAAAAAGAATTATCAAAGTATATGATATTATAACTTAAAGACCGAATTCTAACCATCAGTATTGCCAATCAGTTCGTGTTATCCGGTTTGCAGAGGTAGAAAGCAACCTAGTAAGAGACGATCACGTCCAATGTTAAGAAAAATAAAAACCCATAACTCCTAAATAAAGTCAGATCAAAACAAAAGGTGTTCCATTAGAACTGCCTTGTCCAAAACCCCTATATAGGAAACTTTCTGTCATTTGACTTTAACAGCAAGGGAAACATATTGGCTTGAAAATCAAAAAAGTGACAGCTACTACAGCATTCTGCCCAAACGGCATCTTTTTTTTCTTTTCCTATAATTAAGAACGACCTCTTGCCTATACTAAATTTCATAGGCAACTTAACTGTAGTAGAGGTTAGTAAAGTTTACATTAAGGACTGATATAGTTCATAATGGTAAAGAACAAATTCTAGGCCATACTAACTAATTTAATGTTGAAAAGAAGAAATTTACATAAAGGACTGATATAGTTCAACATAAATGGTATTTGTCAATTAGGTTTTTTCATATAATTATCCATTATTATGTAAAATGCAGTAATTTTGGGGGGGTTTAACAATCCGGGTTGCAGCGGTAGCTAGCAACCTAGGCAGAGACGATCAGTCCAATGCTAAGAAATATAAAAACCCAAAACTCCTAAAAATAGAGTCACATCAAAACAAAAGTACATCATTAGAATTACCTTGTCTGAAACCCTACTAGATAAATAATGAATGTCATCATAGTTTTATATTAGACTAAAACAGGAGTCAGATCAAATTCAAAAGTACACCATTAGAACCGCCTTGTCCGAAACCCCTGTATAGGAAACTTTCTGTCCCCTGGCTTGAACAGCAAGGGAAATATATTGGCTTGAAAATCAAGAAAAGTGGCAGCTACTACAACATTCTGCCTAAACGGGATATTTTTTTTTCTTTTTTCTTTTTTTCTTTCTTTTCCACAGATAGCTTGGCACTGGAGCATCGTAGAGAGTTGTTCAATGACTCATTTTAAAGGAAATTAATTGGGTTAAAAATCTATAGTAACTAAAATAAATTATTTCTAAAAGAGAATAAATTTTTCCACCAAAAACTGTAGTTTTGATGTCTTTTCACACTGCAGTCTTTCAAACACATAATCGTATACCAGCGGTAAGATTTTATAATAAGGAACGAACTCTTCCCTATTCTAACTGGTATATGCCACTTAACTACAGTGTATGCTTGTAGAGTTATATTCAAATACATTGTGTTAAATCCGGGTTGCAGCGTTAGCTAGCAACCTAGTAAGAGACGATCACGTCCAATGTTAAGAAATATAAAAACCCATAGATCCTAAAAAAGTAGTCAGATCAAAACAAATAGTACACCATTTGAACCGCCTTGTCCGAAACCCTGTATAGGAAACTTTCTGTCCCTTGGCTTGAACAACAAGGGAAATATATTGGCTTGAAAATCAAGAAAAGTGGCAGTTACTACAACATTTTGCCTAAACGGGATATTTTTTTCTTTTTTCTTTCTTGTTTTCTACAGATAGTTTATAATAAAGATTGAAGTCTTGCCTATACCAACTTGTATAGGTCACTTAACTATAGTCTAGGCTTGTAAATTTATATTTAAAGTCAATAAATTAAAAATTCCATACAGCAGGGAATTGAACCCCGGTCGCCCTCGTGACAAGCGGGTATGCTTACCATTGTACTATAGGAGACTCATGATAGATATTTTACACATAAGACATAATAAAAAAAATGTTTACATTAAAGGACGAACTATAGCCCATAGTTACTGGAATCCAGGTTGCGATGGTAGCTAGCAACCTAGTAAGAGACGATCATGTCCCATAGTAATCACAGTAAAGAACAAACTTCCAGCCCATAGTAACTAAAGTAAGATTACAATTAATATTAAAGATTGATCAAGGATGTCATAATCGTAGGTTGTAGCCAGGTCGTCTCTTACTATTCCAATTAAGAAAAAGCTATAGGCTTTTTCCTGTTTGTAATACAGTAAGCATTTTAGCATCTATCAGCGTGGGAGGGAATCCGGGTTGCAGCGTTAGCTAGCAACCTAGTAAGAGACGATCACGTCCGATGTTAAGAAATATAAAAACCCATAGTTCCTAAAAAAGTAGTCAGATCAAAACAAACAGTACACCATTCGAACCGCCTTGTCCGAAACCCCTGTATAGGAAACTTTCTGTCACTTGGCTTGAACAACAAGGGAAATATATTGGCTTGAAAATCAAGAAAAGTGGCAGCTACTACAACATTCTGCCTAAACGGGATATTTTTTTTTCTTTTTTCTTTCTTGTTTTCCACAGATAGTTTGTAATAAAGATTGAACTCTTGCCTATACTAACTTGTATAGGTCACTTAACTATAGTCTAGGCTTGTAAATTTATATTTAAAGTCAATAAATTAAAAATTCCCTACAGCAGGGAATTGAGCCCCGGTCGCCCTCGTGACAAGCGGGTATGCTTACCATTGTACTATAGGAGACTCATGATAAATATTTTACACATAAGACATAATAAAAAAATGTTTACATTAAAGGACGAACTATAGCCCATAGTTACTGGAATCCAGGTTTTACATTGAAAGACGATCATTGGAATAAATAACAATTGTATACATTGGAATTAGTTAGCTACTTGATTGTTTGAGGTTCGTCTCTTACTATTTCAAAGAAGAAAAAGCCGTAGGCTTCGAGCGATTTGAGTATAAAGTACCGCATTCTAAATGTTTGGACGAGATTTACTGGAGCCAGCTGCAATTCTGGAAAGAAAATTTGTCGATCAACATTGTCAAACATGACTAAAGGAAGCAGCTAGAAGCTTGAAATGTATTTAATTTTGAAAATAACTGCTGTTATGTTTCATTCAGACTCTAAAGCTGTTTAAATAAGACATTTTTCTTCATCGACCCCTACTTTTTCTCGCTCTTTCAGATCCCACATGAAAGCCCACTAAGTGTAGGGCGGGGACAGAAAATCTGGATGAACTATGGACACCAGGCCTTTGACCATTGAGTCTGAGTTAAGTAGATAATTTTTTTAACACCATCCCCAGAGGTATTCACAAATGATAAAGAGAAAACGCAAAATCGCAGCTCATTAGCATTGATATAACTGAAAAAAGTATAAAAAATGCAAAACTTTCAGATACATATACCGCATTACATTCATAATATGTGTCTATCGCATGGCTTTTCATGTGAGCAGCCTCCTCTGATCATGCAGTAACTCAGCTGTGCTGGCATACGCTACTACTCCTTTTAACCTCTGTCAGAATTGCCTGTCAACCGTCAGTGTGTCTGCTGTAACTCGGTCTTGTTTCATTTCAAGTTTCGTCTGAATTGTAGAAGCCAAAGTTACTGCTGCCAAATGATTCCTTCTGTCTGTCTTTAGTTCTTGAGTAAGCTGAACAGTCTTTCTGAAGCTGTGTTTGAAAATGGCAAGGAAAACAAGTATTGTAGAAACTTTGCTAAGTTTTGGTTTCTACGGTGGTCTCGCACTCAAAGCCGATTTCCAGTAATCCACGGCTGTCAGAGTCACTGTTTCATCATCATTGGCACTATCGGAATGTTACCGCCATTCTTTGTCAATGGCACTTATCGACCACTAATTGTACTCATTTTCATCATTTCGTCGCGATTTTATGTTTTATAATACACTGACAGGTCCTGGCGGACTATATTCGTCACTTTCTGCTTACCCAATCTTACTTTATCAGTAACATTCTTATGCGGCATATTTTTCAGGAATGGGACTAACTTGTCAACCAGCAAAAATGGTAAATTGTTTTCAAAATGCTGCAATTTTCGTCTCTGTTTCTTGTATTGGATTATTTGAAGCAAAACTCCTTCAGTTGTACAGAGCATTTGCAGGCAAAGTCTAATTTTTGTCATATTTCTTTAAATTTGTATTAACTTTGAATCATTTTGATCCTACTGAATCAGCTGGACCTACATAGTGCTAGTTCCCATCTTCTTGGTTCAAGCCAACACCTGTGGTTAGTTTATGAATTGAAAATAATTATTTAATTACAAACCTTGAAGGTGTTTAAATGATCAAAAACAGAAAATCAATGCAACCACGTGGAATGGATAATGGAAAATTTTCATACTTATGCCAATAAACTCAAATTGCGGTACCTCAATTGTCTGGGACGTTAGGAAAAATCCCTAAAAGACCACAGGCAACGGCCAGGTAAGAAAAAAAGAAAAGAATGACCACAAAGTAAAATGTTCCGGGGATTAAGTATTCTGGAGATTTTCGGAAGATTCGGTATCTTCTTTTTTTGTCGGGAGATTGATTAGAAATTCGGTACATCTCCCGAAAAATCGGGAGAAGTGGAAACACTGGCTGACGCTTAGTTTTGAATAAACCATACTCAGAAATCACATTTCCGGTCAAAGATTGGGTAATAAAACAGCGTAGACGAGCTCTTAGACATTCCAAAACAAGATTGTCTCCTAATGGTAGAATTAGGGTGGTACAAGAGTGGGATAGACGGGACATTTCAAAATAAGGTCATTATAAAGTAACAGTGCTATTTAATAGCTGCGCAAAACGATGCACAGGGGTGACCAATAAAAACGACCAGTTAGCCAGTCTCGCTGGTTTAATATAGCAAATAACTAAGATAAAAAATGGCTGCGAAATATAAATGAAAGGTAATTTTAAAAGTCTAGGGGGTATGTCCCAGCCCCCTTACCCCCCCCCCCCCCTCCCCTCTTCCTACGTACATGCCTGGTGTCAATAATGTTACAGAGTCTTACTTTCTACTCTCCAGCTGTAAAAACAACGAATAATATAAATTAAAAACACATAATATTACCTATAGTGTCAGCCAAGGCATTTGTAATTTTCGTAACTTTCTTCGACATTTCTTCCCAACGATCCATACATTTCGATTCCTAAGAAGAAAAAAACTAGCTGATATCCTATTTCATAAAACCAGGATATTTCAAAATAATATGCATATAATACCATTTTGAAGTAAATCAAATAATGCATAACAAAGTAAATGGCAAAGTAAATGACGCAGTAGGTTTTAGACCTACAGTGAGAGAAGGAGGCGATAGCCAAACTCTCATTTGTAGTGATTTTTGTTCGTTTCAAGATTTATTAATTCATTTATATTAATATCTATTGATGTTTGTTTTCATTGATTGTTTATTTAATTTCTGTTCGTTTTAAGTTTCATTTATGCTTCAATATCAAAATATTTTTTTTTCGTTTTAAGCTTGATTTTGATATTCAATCTAAGCATTACTCGCTTTAAGATCTATTTATTCATTTATATTATTACTTGTTGCATATTTTTTGCTATGATTGTTTATTTAATTTCTGTTCGTTTTGGGTTTCATTTATTCTTTAATAGAAATTTCAGGTCATTTTGAGTTTGAATTTCAACAGGTATTTGTATCTGCTGAGCTTAAGTTTAAAATGGCCTTTACTTTTTCTTTGAAAAAATTATTTCTCGGAATTTTTTTTTTAAGTAATAATAATAAAACACTGGAGCAGTATGGCCTTTACGATAGGCAATGTTATAGCGTTGCATCTGATTACCTTAACAAATATTTAATGTTTGATGCAGTTTATTTTCAGGTATTTTCCTGTAAGTGTTTTGTTTGTACCAACCATTTATATATTTAATATTCTGATATATTTGAATAAATGTTCACTATTTCAACTGTGAAAATTGATTCTTGACTTATATTAATTTTTTTACTCATTTTAATTTATTAAAATTCAAATTATATTTATCATATAATTTGAATTGGAGTTTACAGACAATCAAGGACTATCTAAGGCAGAATTACACAAGGATTTTCAATCAACCTTTGGTAGTAAAGTGACAAAAGATGAGACAAAAGATGTTTTTAGAAAAGAACAATTAGCGATCCTACTCAGGTACATATCAAATGGACCAATCGACTGCTATCATATGCACAAATTAGACGCCGACAGCTTGTCCACCTCGATTTGTGATACTATAGAAAAGTATGTTGTAGAATTAATGGGGTGTATTGCCCAATGTTTTGACGGTGCATCCGTTACGAGTGGGGTATTGTATGTAGTTCAAGCAAATTTTAGGGAGAAGGTACCTCGTGCAGTTTATGTACACTGTTACGCTCACAGATTAAACTTGAATTTGACAGACTGGCGAAAAACATCAGCGAACTTTCAGGATTTATCTCTGTGGTGCAAAGACTTTACGCATTTATATCATGCAGCAATACTCGACACGGTCTATTTGTGGAATCATAGCCTATTAGCGGATAAAAAGTCTTGGAGCTTAAATAATTGAATTTGGAGCTTTAATATAAAAATTATTTATTGGAATGGTTTCACAAATAAGGAAAAGGAAAATTAAGAATAAGAAAAGATATCAAAGTCGACCTATACAGCTTGCTGGCAAAAGCAAAGAGAAGTATGAGAAAAACAAGGACGTTCTCAAATTGATTGCCAAAAACCGATATTAGCAGGATGAGAAAGCAGCAGCTCTTAAAAACGTCGTGTTTTAATCAAACAGTTCTTGGTAACGAACTGTATAGTAAGAGCGACTCGTCTCAATAGTAACCAAAACTCTAAAACACGGTATTTTAATATAAATAGATATATCAACATATTTGGATTTTTATTCAAAATTTTTATTTATACTAGGATTTATCATTATTGGTCCTTAGGTCATTTTCCCGTAATAAATTGTCACCAAGCTCTAAGGTGAGGTTTCAGTAACATTGGGTTTATTTAAAAAAAAAAATATATACATCATCGATTCCCTGAAGCAATGCTTGTGCGGGAGAAAACCCTCCTAATAAATCAAAAAACCAAGAAACCAAAAAACAAGACAGAAAAAAAAGAAAAAAAAAACAAAAACAAAAAAAAAAAAAAAAAAAAGAAATAGAGAGAAAAAAAAAAATAGAGCTCAACTTACCGGACCCGAAAACCAACGAACCTCCAAACAACACCCAACAAAATTATAATAACTATAATCATATTCAGCTGCAACTAAGCCCTCCTCAAAAACAAAACTTAAGTGGCGTGGAATAATCCATTCAAAATATACACATCAAAACAATGGTTCTTTAGCGACTTACGAAAATCCTGCAAACCCCCAACATTCCTCAAATCCTCTGGCAAACTCTCCCAAACTAACGGAACAACATGGCGAATTGAAAACCTAGACCTAGACGTGACCATAGCTGGTCTTCGCACCAACTGAGAAGATCGTGTCAAATGATCGTGAGTAGTAGACGCAAGACTAAACATTCCTGAAAAACATGATGGTAACTCCGAAGCTAAATATTTAAACATAAACAGAGCATTATAGAATACACATATTCCTGCCAACGGTAGAATTTTATACTCGCTGTAAAGATGCCTCACCGATACAGATAGGTCAATTTGATTACCATAAAGAACTCTAATTGCCATATTCTGTGTTACGCAGAGCGGATGAAGGTGAGTTACGAATGTTTTCGACCAAACCATACAACAGTAAATGAGATATGGGTGAACCATAGAAAAATACAACATTCTCAGAATTTCACACGGAAAAAGATACCTAAGTTTACGCATAATACCAATATTACGAGACAATTTGCTGTTAACAGATGCAATATGGTCTTTAAAACTAAGGCTTTCATCAATTATAACACCAAGGTATCTATTACTAGTAGATCTTACAATAGTATGGTGCCCTACTTCTATATTATTAATCCATGGATAATGTCCAGTAATTCTACCATAAATCAAATTCAAGTTTAATCTGTGAGCGTAACAGTGTACATAAACTGCACGAGGTACCTTCTCCCTAAAATTTGCTTGAACTACATACAATACCCCACTCGTAACGGATGCACCGTCAAAACATTGGGCAATACACCCCATTAATTCTACAACATACTTTTCTATAGTATCACAAATCGAGGTGGACAAGCTGTCGGCGTCTAATTTGTGCATATGATAGCAGCCGATTGGTCCATTTGATATGAACCTGAGTAGGATCGCTAATTGTTCTTTTCTAAAAACATCTTTTGTCTCATCTTTTGTCACTTTACTACCAAAGGTTGATTGAAAATCCTTGTGTAATTCTGCCTTAGATAGTCCTTGATTGTCTGTAAACTCCAATTCAAATTATATGATAAATATAATTTGAATTTTAATAAATTAAAATGAGTAAAAAAATTAATATAAGTCAAGAATCAATTTTCACAGTTGAAATAGTGAACATTTATTCAAAATATATCAGAATATTAAATATATAAATGGTTGGTACAAACAAAACACTTACAGGAAAATACCTGAAATAAACTGCATCAAACATTAAATATTTGTTAAGGTAATCAGATGCAACGCTATAACATTGCCTATCGTAAAGGCCATACTGCTCCAGTGTTTTATTATTATTACTTAAAAAAAAAAATTCCGAAAAATAATTTTTTCAAAGAAAAAGTAAAGGCCATTTTAAACTTAAGCTCAGCAGACACAAATACCTGTTGAAATTCAAACTCAAAATGACCTGAAATTTCTATTAAAGAATAAATGAAACCCAAAACGAACAGAAATTAAATAAACAATCATAGCAAAAAATATACAACAAGTAATAATATAAATGAATAAATAGATCTTAAAGCGAGTAATGCTTAGATTGAATATCAAAATCAAGCTTAAAACGAAAAAAATATTTTGATATTGAAGCATAAATGAAACTTAAAACGAACAGAAATCAAATAAACAATCATTGCAAACAAACATCAATAGATATTAATGTAAATGAATAAATAAATCTTGAAACGAACAAAAATCACTACAAACGAGAGTTTGGGTATCTCCTCGTTCTCTCACTGTAAAAGTCTAAAACCCTACTGCGTCATTTACTTTGCCATTTACTTTGTTATGCATTATTTGATTTACTTCAAAATGGTATTATATGCATATTATTTTGAAATATCCTGGTTTTATGAAATAGGATATCAGCTAGTTTTTTTCTTCTTAGGAATCGAAATGTATGGATCGTTTGGAAGAAATGTCGAAGAAAGTTACGAAAATCACAAATGCCTTGGCTGACACTATAGGTAATTTTATGTGTTTTTAATATATATTATTCGTTGTTTTTACAGCTGGAGAGTAGAAAGTAAGACTCTGTAACATTATTGACACCAGGCATGTACGCAGGAAGAGGGGGGGGGAATAATAATATATGCACTGGAATAAGCAAACACCCACCCAGACACTCAAGCAAAAAGAGTGAGAGACACATACAGATACATGGACTCCCACATACAAACCGAGAAAGACAGACACTTCAGACATACAAACCAACAAATACAAACACTGGTACTTGCAAACACCAACCCAGACAGACAGACAAAGAGAGTGTGAAACACATACAAATATATAGATTCAGACATACAAACCGAGAAAGACGGACAGTGAGACAAGCAAACACCTTTCAAACACACAAGCACATACACATACAGGCACTTCAGATATACAAACCATCAAAGACAAACACTGGGACTTGCAAACACCAACCCAGAAAAACAGACAAAGAGAATGTCAAACACATACAAATACATAGATTCAGACATACAAACCGAGAAAGACAGGCAGTGGGAAAAGCAAAAGTAGTAATGTATATAAAGCTTTCAATTACACATAAAAATATACATTGAAATTGCTGTTGTTTTCAATTACACATGAAAATATACATTGTAATTACTGTTGTTTTCAATTAAACATGAAAATATACATTGGAATTGCGCAAGAAAAACCCATGCTTGAGACACGTTTGGTGGGTATAATCTGGTTTGGTGGGTATAGTCTGGTTTGGTGGGTATAGTCTGGTTTAGTTTTTCAAAGAGAGTGAGTATTTGACATTTTTGCAAAAAGGGATAAGGAATTCGCAAATTGGACACTATGAACGATATTAATTAATGATTTGAATTAGGACTGTGAATGATTCTAATTAGTGATTGGATTGTATGAAGGTGGAGAAAAAAAAGGATTAAACTGATTAACAGTTAAGGTAACCTCGAAGGGGTTGTTAACTCAGGTAATTTGTTATAAATTTGAAACAACATCAGTCTATGAAAATGGCTAACGACGATAGAATGACATTGTGAGTTGACCTAGCTTTACCTCTCCGATGTGTCAATTTTGGAGGGAAATCAAAAATACTCAGAATCGAAAATAAATGGGATCTGCCTCAAGGGGAAGGCTCAGAGGCCCTTCGTTCCCCCATTTCTGAGGGCAGGGGAGAGGGGGGGTCAATTTTGGAGGGAAAACCAAAAATACTCAGAACCGAAAATAAATGGGATCTGCCTCAAGGGCAAGGCTCAGAGGCCCCTCCTGCCTCCATTTCTGAGAGCAGGGGAGGGGTCAATTTTGGAGGGAAAACGAAAAATACTCAGAAAGTTGATTTTGAATTTCTGTCGTGAAATGCAAGAGTTGGAATATTTCAGTAGTGACTTGTTGTGCTTTACCTTGTCACAGTTAAATTCTCTTGATTTTTCGAAGTTCATTTGAATTTCTGTCGTTAAACGCAAGAGTTGGAAAATTGGGGTCTTAGTCCACCAGCCTGAATGGTGGAAATCCACTAGCTCAGTTTTGGGGTCTTAGTCCACCAGCCTGAATGGTGGAAATCCACTAGCTCAGTACTAGGGTCCCAGTCCACCAGCCTGAACGGTGGAAATTCACTAGCTCAGAATTGGGGTCTTAGTCCACCAGTCTGAATGGTGGAAATCCACTAGCTCAGTATTGGGTTCTTAGTCCACCAGCCTGAATGGTGGAAATCCACATTCCCTGGTTCAAATATGAAACTTAAGTCTATTTTTGGATCGAAAAATAAAACTATCTCTGTAAAATCTGAGCTAATAAGGGTTTTTGACCGTAAAATCTAGTTTCTTGTAAGAAAATTATGGAAAATACAATTCTCTAGTTCAAATGTGAAACTTAAGTCCAGTTTTGGATACTCATAATGATGAGGACTGATGATTCTAATTCAATATTTTTTCCATAAAAACAGACTATTTTTTTTAAACTTCGAAATTATTCAACTTTATTTATTTTTATCTTTTTTTTTGTACGTATCTTAAAATGACAAAATATGCCACACTACTGAAATATTCCAATTCTTGCATTTCACGAAAGAAATTCAAAATGAACTTTGAAAAATTAAGAGAATGTAACTGTGACAAGGTAAAGCAGAACAAAACACTACTGAAATATTCCAACTCTTGTATTTCAATGACACTACTGAAATATTCCAACTCTTGCATTTCACGACAGAAATTCAAAATGAACTTTGAAAAATCATGAGAATGTAACTGTGACAAGGTAAAGCACAACAAAACACTACTGAAATATTCCAACTCTTGCATTTCACGACAGAAATTCAAAATGAACTTCGAAAAATCAAGAGAATGTAACTGTGACAAGGTAAAGCTGTGGATTTCCACCATTCAGGCTGGTGAACTAAGATCCCCAATACTGAGCTAGTGGATTTCCACCATTCAGGCTGGTGGACTAAGACCCCAATATTGAGCTAGTGGATTTCTACCATTCAGGCTGGTGGACTAAGACCCCAATTCTGAGCTAGTGAATTTCCACCATTCAGGCTGGTGGACTGGGACCCCAATACTGAGCTAGTGGATTTCCACCATTCAGGCTGGTGGACTAAGACTCCAATTTTCCAACTCTTGCATTTCACGACAGAAATTCAAAATGAACTTCGAAAAATCAAGAGAATGTAACTGTGACAAGGTAAAGCACAACAAGTCACTACTGAAATATTCCAACTCTTGCATTTCACGACAGAAATTCAAAATGAACTTTGAAAAATCATGAGAATGTAGCTGTGACAAGGTAAACCAGGACAAGACACTACTGAAATATTCCAATTCTTGCATTTCACGACAGAAATTCAAAATGAACTTTGAAAAATATACTGAAATATTCCAACTCTTGCATTTCACGACAGAAATTAAAAATGAACTTCGAAAAATCAAGAGAATGTAACTGTGACAAGGTAAAGCACAACAAGTCACTACTGAAATATTCCAACTCTTGCATTTCACGACAGAAATTCAAAATGAACTTCGAAAAATTAAGAGAATGTAACTGTGACAAGGTAAAATTTCATTTTTGCTGACTACCCACCTGCCTTCTCCACAGACACTTGTATATTTCCCTACGCTTCATTTGTGGAAACATCGAGAGTCGGTAATTCAAATGTTCCCCTCCTACGAGTTCTTGAACGAAAAACCAATCAAGAGCATATTCATCACTACAATATAAAGCATCTTCAGTATATTCCCGTAAACACTTCCTATTTGGAACTCTGTCAGTTAACACTAAGAACTGAATTAGATGATCCTCTAGCAATTTCAAAAGGCTTAGCAGTGATTACATGTCATTTTCGACCCATTGTCGGCGACAGCACAATCACCTAAAATGAACAATAGAAAAATTCCATTTGTCTGCCCCGATATCGATTGCTTTGTTGGTGCTTTGAGTTCACGTCAAATAGGTAATGGATTGGACTACTACAAGGGTCGTACTACAATGTCTGGCTACGGTCTTGGTAGCTGGTTTGCTAGGCTATTTCGTTCTGCACTACCCCTTGCCAGAAAATATCTTGTACCTGCTGCATCAAATTTTGCTGCCTCCACACTACAGGACTGGGGGTCGGGCAAGAATTTCAAGGAGAGTGTTAAGGAAAATATTAGATCTTCAGCAAGAGCCGTTGGTGAGCAATTAAAATCTCGACAAAATGGGGAGGGATTGAAAAGGATGCGTGCACGTCATTCACTCACCAGTCTCCACCCAGGCGGGAAGCGAAGGACATCAACAAGGACTTTGAGGAATAAAACAAGGAAGACCAATAAGCAAAAGAAGAAAAAGAAAAAGATTGTTAGATCAAAGAAGGATTTCTTCTCTTAAGATGACTTATCTCCCCCACAAGGAATCATATCCATCAATTAGTTCCTCATTGAACCTATTCAATGCTGAAAATGTTGATGTCAGTGTCAAGTATGGCTACTATGAACAATTTCACCCCCAACAACCCCTCTCGGAAAATCTACACTTTCAAATATTTTCCAATGAAGACTATTTCATTGATTTGTCATCAACATTTATTGATTTAAATGTTGCGGTGAAGAAAAAGTCAGATAATACAACTCCAAATGCCGGTGGTCTCTACTATGAAAACTGTATTCTACACAACCTATTCAAACAAATTAATGTATTCATTAATGGAACACTGGTGAGCACTAGCAATAATTTATCCAACTATGCAAGCTACATACAATTTATGATGATGACACCAAAGGCATACAAGGAGTTGAGAGGACAATCATTGGGCTATGAATATCGATCAGGTGTTGATACTGACGGCGAGTTGACTACTGCATTGACCCAAGAGTATCATCTGGTTGGAAAATTAAATCATGAGATATTCAATATATCCCAATGGTTACCCCCCAATGTCAAGATTGACATAAAGTTACAGATGGCCCCATCGAATTTCATTTTGAGAAAAACACTTCCTGCAGCACCCGATGCAAATGTCATTATCACATCGACAATTCTCCACGTCCGAAAACAACTGGTTATGAGCTCTGTTGCATTGGCAGTGGAAAAGCTAAGAGCCAATGGTAACAACATTAAACTTCTTGTACCCCATACAATCACCAATCAACGTCACATTGCCACCGGCTCTCGTAGCTATAGCGATTCATCATTTATCAATGGAGAAATCCCATCAAAATTGGCTTTGGCCTTTGTAAAGATTGGCAGTGCCATTGGATCCTGGACTGAATCCCCCCATGATTTTAATTTTTTCGGTCTATCTAGCCTTGTGTGCAAAGTGAAGGGTATTCCACTGTACACTCTATCTTTTGACAAAAAATCCTATAGAACTCTGTACGAGTTGACCATGCAATCCCTAGATCATGACTCTCAACTATTTGAAAATGGAATAACCAATTCAATGTTTTCAAAAAATCATGGGGTAAATGTTTTGGACTTGTCGGGGACTCAGGATATGAGCATAGTACGAACAGGGAATGTACGTTTAGAGTGTACATTTGCCGATGCTCTGACTGAGAGTATCACACTAATATCACTGAGTCAATTTGAAACCTATTGGGAAATCACACCCCGACGGCAGTGTTCTACTAGACCTAGCACCATTAACACAAACCAAATAATCAACTAGTATGGATCCATACATGCAACAGTACAAGTCCTATTGCATACTTTCGGACTTCATTGAAAAAATTCCAAGTGTTAACAATACCTTAATCATTGTTAATAGCAGTCCATCGACTTTGAAGACCTGCCATTGGCTATGCATCTTTCAAACAACGAAGAATATTGAATTTTTTGATCCTCTTGGCCTATCATATAAATTCTACACGCCTTACATCAGCAACTTTATTGAAAGCAGTGGGAAAACCATTATTCAAAATCAACGAAGAGTACAGGATTTAACAACTAAGACATGTGGCTTTCATGCACTACTCTTTTTCATGTTCAGATGTCGTGGCTACACCCACAAGCAGTTTCTCAACATCTACGTTGACTTACCTCGATTGACCGACTTTCTAGTGGAAAATATACTTACAAGAGTATTTAATTTTGATTTTAGTGCCCTACGAATAAAATGTTCTAAAAATGTATGTGAAATTGTTTATTAATAAAAATTTATATACATGATAAAACGACTTTTCTACTCTTTAGATTTCATCTTCTACTAGGTATAGGTATTTGTCGACAACAACTAGTGCAGGTAGATTATCTGAATTCACAGTGTACTGATCCTGATGTACTGCAATGTCAGGGTCACATTTTCTACAATAGAGTGTGACTTCACTCTTGTCATATCTCTTTGTATAGTCAATGATACTATTCTCATTCATTCTATAGAATTCACATGTTTCAATTTGCTTATTTGAAGCAATTTCACAAACAGTGCCCTCAAGTGTCGAATCACATTCCGTCACAGCCAAATAAAAATCAGTGGGCTTATAAGCATAACACCCATTGTCTTCACAACGATGACGTAGAAACCATATTCTTTTGCTGTTCCAACAGTTGAATCGTTGACCCGGCTCCTCCTCCCAGAACAATCTAAAACCACGACGATACCAATCTCGTAGCAATAAACTAAAATTACGGTTAGGATTCTTTCCAATCATACCCGGATATGTATTCTCCCACTGATTACATTTATCATAATGGCAATTGGAGCATAGGTGGCCTCTAGGATGAGAGTCACACACCTCTTCAAGACAGGAATTACAACCTTTAATTTGTACAGCATATCCTTTATGCAATTTACACGGGTTGCATAATCTACACTTTTCATCATACTCATCAATCATTGTGCAATTCTCACATGACGACCAGCTGCCCAGTGTGTACATACATAGGGGACATGTATGGAAAATTTTTTCCTGTGTTGATACTCTCACTGCCACAATAAAACTGAGCTAGCAACAACAAAATTGTCTGAGATAGAGAGAGAAGTAAATCATCCTTGAGCACCATCTTTCTCATGAAAAAAGTCCTATATTTTTAAACTAATGTTTAAAAGCATATCCACAATATCATTTTGCCGTGTCGTGATCAATATATCAGTAAATTGTGTAAATGCATCTGGACCACGATGTAGAAGCTTCATACAATAGTCTAATGATGGAGAATCAGTTTTCATTATATCGACAAGCATTCCCCGAGAAAATATCTTCCTTTGAATAGACAGCTCAAGAAAATCGTCATCTAGAATCAAATGTTTTTCCATAAACACTAGATTCCCCAAGATCCGCTCTTTCTCAAATCTATCCATTTTCTAGAGTCCTAACACTCTCACAACCAACTTCAGACTAACCAGAATTTCTTTTTGTACTCTAGAAAATATACGCTAATCTACTATAGAAAGAAAAATACCTTTGATTTAGAAACAATTTTATTGAACATAATTACAATAATAATATTCACTGATGCATTTTGTTCTCATCAATATATTTCGATAGGACATCTAATGCTGACCGAAGTTTATTTATATGGAGAATATTCACTTTTCCAGCAAAACATAGTTGCTCCTCCTGCTTAAACTTGCTTAATGATATCACGTATCTAGCATACATACTGTCCCGTTCAAGGCATAGTCTACAGCCAGCGGTTATTTCCACAGCCCCATTGGGTACTCGTATATCGTTGCTGCTGTCGGTTCCATCATTAATCTCCAATAATGTAAATGCACCACTCATTTTTTCTCCACTAATATCCTCTCAAATAAACTATTCTCTCTGAATTCAATTCTCTTACTAATATGAATTGTAGTGAAAAGCATTTCTTTTATTCAAATACCAACCACAAATCAAGTTATCGTATATTGAACAACCTCTGATTGGCTCATAAAAATGTCTACGTCAAACGATACATTCACTGTGCAATTCTTATCAAAAAACAAAAAGCTTGGCAGCTTTTCAAAATGTTCACATGTAAATACACTGTCAAAGGCATGGGTTTTTCTTGCGCAATTCCAATGTATATTTTCATGTGTAATTGAAAACAACAGCGATTTCAATGTATATTTTTATGTGTAATTGAAAGCTTTATATACATTACTACTAGCAAACACCCGCCCAAACACACAAGCACAAGGAGCGAGAGACACATACAAATCCATAGATTCAGACATACACACCGAGAAAGACAGGCACGGGGATAAGCAAACACCAACCCATACAAACAGACAAAGAGAGTGAGAAACACATACAAATAAATAGATTCAGACACAAACCGAGAAAGAAATGCACTGGAATAAGCAAACACCCACCCAGACACACAAGCAAAAAGAGTGAGAGACGTATACAAATACATAGATTCACACATACAAACCGAAATAGATAGAAACTTCAGACATACAAACCAACAAAGACAAACACTGGGACTTGCAATCACCAACCCAGACAAACAGACAAAGAGAGTTTGAAACACAAACAAATACATAGATTCAGACACAAAACGAGAAAGATATGCACTGGAATAAGCAAACACCCGCCCACACACACAAGCCAAAAGAGTGAGAGACAAATACAAATACATAGATTCACACATACAAACCAAGAAAGACAGACACTTCAGACATAGAAACCAACAAAGACAAACACTGGGACTTGCAAACACCAACCCAGACAAACAGACAAAGAGAGTGTGAAACACATACAAATACATAGATTCAGACATACAAACCGAGAAAGACAGGCAGTGGGACAAGCAAACACCTACCCAAACACACAAGCAAAAGAAGTGAGAGACACATACATATACATAGATTCAGACACACAAACCGAGAAAGACAGGCACTGGGATAAGCAACACCCGCCCTGATACACAGTCAAAGAGAGTGAGAGAAAAATAGAAACAAATAGATTCAGCCATACAAACAGAGAAAGACAGGTACTTTAGACATAAAAACGAACAAAGACAAACACTGGGACTTGCAAACACCAACCCAAACACACAAGCAAAAAGAGTGTGAAACACATACAAATACATAGATTCAGACATACAAACTGAGAAAGACCGGCAGTGGGACAAGCAAACACCCGCCCAAACACACAAGCAAAAAGAGTGAGCGACACATACAAATACATAGATTCAGGCATACAAACCGAGAAAGACAGGCACTGGGATAAGCAAACACCTGCCCAGACACACACACAGACAAATATAGTGAGAAACACATACAAATACATAGATTCAAACATATAAACCGTGAAAGACATGCACTGAAATAAGAAAACATTCGCCAAGACACACAGTCAAAGAGAGTGAGAGACAAATACCAACAAATAGATTCAGACATACAAACAGAGAAAGACAGGCACTTTAGACATACAAACCAACAAAGACAGACAGTGGGATATGCAAACACCCACCCAGACACACAAGCAAAAAGAGTGAGTGTCACATACAAACACATAGATTCAAACATACAAACCGAGAAAGACAAGCACTTCAGATATAAAAAACAATCAGAGACAAACACTGGGACTTGCAAACACCAACCCTGACAAACAGAAAAATAGAGTGAGAGACACATACAAATACATAGGTTCAGACATTCAAACCGAGAAAGACAGGCAGTGGGACAAGAAAACACACGCCCAAACACACAAGCAAAAAGAGTGAGAGACACATACATATACAAAGATTCAGACATACAATCCGAGAAGTTGGGTCAATTTAGGTTCACTTAGAGTGGCGCACCACTCTAAGTGAACCTAAATTAACCAAACTTCTTGCAGTTGCATGTGCATTCCAGTGCATATCTTTCTCGGTTTGTGTGTCTGAATCTATGTATTTGTATGTGTTTCTCACTCTCTTTGCCAGTGTGTGCGGGCAGGTGTTTGCTTATCCCAGTGCCTGTCTTTCTCGGTTTGTATGTTTGAATTTTTGTATCTGTATGTGTCTCTCACTCTTTTTACTTGTGCGTCTGGGTGGGTGTTTGCATATCCCACTGTCTGCCTTTGTTGGTTTGTATGTCTAAAGGGCCTGTCTTTCTCTGTTTGCATGTCTGAATCTATTTGTTTGAATTCGTCTCTCACTCTCTTTGACTGTGTGTCTGGGTGGGTGTTTGCTTATTCCAGTGCATGTCTTTCACGGTTTGTATGTTTGAATCTATGTATTTGTATGTGTTTCTCACTCTCTTTGTCTGTGTTTGTCTGGGCAGGTGTTTGTTTATCCCAGTGCCTGTCTTTCTCGGTTTGTATGTCTGAATCTATGTATTTGTATGCGTCTCTCACTCTTTTTGCTTGTTTGTTTGGGCGGGTGTTTGTTTGTCCCACTGCCTTTCTTTCTCGGTTTGTATGTCTGAATCTATGTATTTGTATGTGTTTCACACTCTTTTTGCTTGTGTGTTTGGGTTGGTGTTTGCAAGTTCCAGTGTTTGTCTTTGTTGGTTTGCATGTCTAAAGTGCCTGTCTTTCTCTATTTGTATGTCTGAATCTATTTGTTTGTAATTGTCTCTCACTCTCTTTGACTGTGTGTCTGGGCGGGTGTTTGCTTATTCCAGTGCATATCTTTCTTGGTTTGTGTGTCTGACTCTATGTATATGTTTCACACTCTCTTTGTCTGTTTGTCTGGGTTGGTATTTGCAAGTCTCAGTGTTTGTCTTTGTTGGTTTGTATGTCTGAAGTGTCTGTCTTTCTTGGTTTGTATATGTGAATCTATGTATTTTTATATGTCTCTCACTCTTTTTTTCTTATGTGTCTGGGCGGGTGTTTGCTTATTCCAGTGCATATCTTTCACGGTTTGTGTGTCTGAATCTACGTATTTGTATGTGTTTCTCACTCTCTTTGCCAGTGTGTGTCTGGGCAGGTGTTTGCTAATCTCAATGCCTGTCTTTCTCGGTTTGTATGTCTGAATCTGTATGTTTGTATGTGTCTCTCACTCCTTTTGCTGGTGTGTTTGGGCGGGTGTTTGCTTGTCCCACTGCCTTTCTTTCTCAGTTTATATGTCTGAATCTATGTATTTGTATGTTTTTCACACTCTCTTTGTCTGTTTGTCTGGTTGGTGTTTGCAAGTCCCAGTGTTTGTCTTTGTTGGTTTGTATGTCTGAAGTGTCTGTCTTTCTTGGTTTGTATATGTGAATCTATGTAGTTGTAGGTGTCTCTCACTCTTTTTGCTTGTGTGTCTGGGCAGGTGTTTGCTTATTCCAGTGCATGTCTTTCTCGGTTTGTGTCTGAATCTACGTATTTGTATGTATTTCTCACTCTCTTTGTCTGTATGTCTGGGTTGGTGTTTGTTTATCCCCGTGCCTGTATTTCTCGGTTTGTATGTTTGAATCTATGTATTTGTATATGTCTCTCACTCCTTTTGCTTTTGTGTTTGGGCGGGTGTTTGCTTGTCCCACTGCCTTTCTTTCTCAGTTTATATGTCTGAATCTATGTACTTATATGTGTTTGAGATTCTTTTTGTCTGTTTGTATGGGTTGGTGTTTGCAAGTCCCAGTATGTGTCTTTGATGGTTTGTATATATGAAGTGCCTGTCTTTCTCGGTTTGTATGTCTGAATCAACGTATTTGTATGTGTTTCACACTCTCTTTGTTTTTTTGTCTGGGTTGGTGTTTGCTTATCCCCTTGCCTGTCTTTCTCGGTTTGTATGTCTTAATCTATGTATTCGTATGTGTTTCACACTCTCTTTGTCTGTTTGTCTGGGTTGGTGTTTGCAAGTCCCAGTATGTGTCTTTGATGGTTTGTATATATGAAGTGCCTGTCTTTCTCGGTTTGTATGTCTGAATCAATGTATTTGTATGTGTCTCTTTGGGTGTTTGCTTATTCCAGTGCATGTCTTTCTCGGTTTGTGTGTCTGAATCTACGTATTTGTATGTGTTTCTCACTCTCTTTGCCAGTTTGTGCAGGCAGGTGTTTGCTTATCCCACTGCCTGTCTTTCTGTGTTTGTATGTCTGAATCTATGTATTCGTATGTGTTTCACACTCTCTTTGTCTGTTTGTCTGGGTTGGTGTTTGCAAGTCCCAGTGTTTGTTGGTTTGTATGTCTGAAGTGTCTGTCTTTCTCGGTTTGTATGTGTGAATCTATGTATTTGTATGGGTCTCTCACTCTTTTTGCTTGTGTGTCTGGGAGGGTGTTAAGCGGGGATAAGCAAACACCAACCCATACCAATAGACAAAGAGAGTGAGAAACACATACAAATACATAGATTCAGACACAAACCGAGAAAGAAATGCATTGGAATAAGCAAACACCCGCCCAGACACACAAGCAAAAAGAGTGAGAGACGTATACAAATACATAGATTCACATATACAAACCGAGAAAGACAGAAACTTCAGACATACAAACCAACAAAGACAAACACTGGGACTTACAATCACCAACCCAGACAAACAGACAAAGAGAGTTTGAAACACAAACAAGTATCAAAATAATGGGCTTATAATGCTGATTCTAAATATATAAATTTTATTAAGTTTAGTATTACTCATCAAAGGCTACGAGCCTGAGAAAATTTACCTGATTTTTTAAAGAGGGGGGAAATATCCCCTACAAGTGAAAGAATTTTAATGAAAATCACACCGTCAGATTCAGCGTATCAAAAAACCCTATTACATAGGTTTCAAGCCATATCTGCAAAAATCTGCAACTTTGTATTTTTTGCCAGAAGAAAAATATACGAATATAGAAGTTCGTTACGTAAGTTAATTTGTAAATTACGTCAGAACCAAATTTAGAGACAGCCATTTAGCAAAAGAAAAATAAAATTTTTATGCAAATTTTGTTTACTTATTCAATGACAGTGAGCCAAAATCAAAGCTGCATTAACTAAAAAACGATCAGAAATTAAATAAAAAAAAACAAGTTTTTTAAACTGAAAGTAAGGAGCGACATTAAAACTTAAAACAAACAGAAATTATTGCGTATATGAAAGGGGCTGTCCCCTCCTCAACGCCTCGCTCTTTACGCTAAAGTTTGACTCTGTCTCACAGCTTTATTTTTTAAAACAATAAAAAACTTTAGCGTAAAGAGCGAGGCGTTGAGGAGGGGACACCCCCTTTCATATACGGAATAATTTCTGTTCGTTTTAAGTTTTAATGTCGCTCCTTACTTTCAGTTTCAAAAACTTGTTTTTTTTTATTTAATTATAATGAAGAACGACCTCCTGCCTATATATACTAAATTTTATACGCCACTAAATTATAGTATAGGTAAGTAATTCCACAGATAGGTTGGCACTGGAACATCGTAGAGAGTTGTTCAATGACTCATTTTAAAGGAAATTAATGGGGTTAAAAACCTTTTGTAATTAAAACAAATTATTTTTAAAATAGTTACAGTAAAGAACGACATGCCTATGTTAACTGAAGTAATCTATTGACAATATAACTTCAAACAAACATCTTTTGAAAATTACTTCTCTAAGGCATTACATAAAGGACCGATACAGTTCATCGTAAATGGTGTTTTTCAATACGATTTTTTATATAATTATCCATTGTTATGTAAAATGCAGTAATTTTCGGGGTGTTTTATCAGAAAGTTTATTTGTTAACTGAAACTAGAATAATTCCTGAAAATTTAAAAAATTTTATTTAACTACAGATGCAAAATTATTTATGATGTCTGAGCAATAATTTTAATTTTTTAATTCAAATCAGAGTCATAGGCAGCGCAGAGTCACAGCTGGTGTCTGAAAACGTGGCTTCTAAAATGTAAAAGCTTTTATATAGAAAAAGCAATTCAATTTCAATTCAAAATTTATGAAAATGGAAGAACCTCAAAAACAGCGAATATACGGAATTCCTTTGTCATGGGTGCTTTTGATGTTGATTTGTCTTTCATTTTTTTTTATTCATCATTGATCGTGTCAATAATGAATCCAGACAAATTGAATCTTCAAATACAACTGAAAAAATCAAGCAGAAAAGAGAAGAAGCAGTTGAAAAAACTTCTACAAATCAAGGAAAGATCTTTCCATTGCTTATTCAAGTTTTCAACGTTTTTTTTCTTTATGCAAGTTTTAATGTCATCTTGCAAATTGGCAAAGCACTGTTTTTTGCATATGACCCGCTTTTTGGTGAGAATCCCACGCCTGTATCAGTGATGCCAAAGGTGGTACAATTGTACCGTTTTGGTACATTTCACCTCTACTGGTACAATTTAGTACAATCCCACAAAATATGGTACATTTTACGAAATTATGGTACAATTCAGTATGTTTGTATTCTTTCATCTACAAGTGTTTTATTTCACCCAGATCTGTTCAACATAGTCAAAATAAGAGACAGACAAGCAGTCGCCTATTTTCCTTTTTTCGTAAACACAGTTCACTTCCGGCATCCAAAGGTCGACAAAAACATCTTTCTGTGTAACAAGTCTTACACGTAAGTAGAAATTAAAAATAAGGCGATCTAGCTCAACTACATATATATATATATATATATATATATATAATATATATATATATATATATATATATATATATATATATATATATATATATATATATATATATATATATATATATATATATATATATATTATATATATATATATATATATATATATATATATATATATATATATATACATATATATATATATATGTATACATACCAAACGGTAAATGTTACTAAGGGCTAAAACATACTTTTCTATAGTATCACAAATCGAGGTAGACAAGCTCTCGGCGTCTAATTTGTGCATGTGATAGCAGCCGATTGGTCACTCCACTACTTTTCCATTTGGCATGTACCTGAGTAAGATCGCTAATTGTTCTTTTCTAGAAACATCTTTTGTATCATCTTTTGTCACTTTACTACCAAAGGTTGATTGAAAATCCTTGCGTAATTCTGCCTTAGATAGTCCTCGATTGTCTGTATCCTCCAATTCAAATTATATGATAAATATAATTTGAATTTTAATAAATTAAAATGAGTAAAAAAATTAATATAAGTCAAGAATCAATTTTCACAGTTGAAACAGTGAACATTTATTCAGAATATATCAGAATATTAAATATATAAATGGTTGGTACGATCAAAACACTTACAGCCAAATACCTGAAATAAACTGCATCAAACATTAAATATTTGTTAAGGTAATCAGAGGCAACGCTATAGCATTGCCTGTAGTAAAGGCCATACGGCTCCAGTGTTTTGTTATTATTACTTAAAAAGAAAACTTTCCGAAAAATAAGTTTTTCAAAGAAAAAGTAAAGGCCATTTTAAACTTAAGCTTAGCAGATACAAATACCTGTTGAAATTCAAACTCAAAATGACCTGAAATTACTATTAAAGAATAAATGAAACTCAAAAACACAGTTCATATAATTATTCAGTATGATCATTCCCTATCTCACCCATTATAAAAACCCGGACCGGGGTGCGAGTGCTCCAGAGAACGTAGAAGCATAAGCGGCGTCAGATCTTTTCACGGGTAGACAAGTCAGACGCGAAACAATCGGAAACAAGTGGAAACCCGCTATTACGAATAATGCACTTTACGCGAAACAATCGGAAACAAGTGGAAACCCGCTATTAGTAACTGCACGAAGAAGTGGGAGGAGCTTTTTGTTCGCACCGAGAACGAAGACCAGAAATGATCTGCGATAAGCTTACTGGATAATTATATGAACTGTGCCCAAAACGAACAGAAATTAAATTAACAATCATAGCAAAAAACATACAACAAGTAATAATATAAATGAATAAATAGATCTTAAAGCGAGTAATGCTTAAATTGAATATCAAAATCAAGCTTAAAACGAAAAAAAAATTTGATATTGAAGCATAAATGAAACTTAAAACGAACAAAAATTAAATAAACAATCAATGCAAACAAACATCAATAGATATTAATGTAAATGAATAAATAAATCTTGAAACGAACAAAAATCACTACAAACGAGAGTTTGGGTATCGCCTCCTTCTCTCACTGTAAAAGTCTAAAACCTACTGCGTCATTTACTTTGCCATTTACTTTGTTATGCATTATTTGATTAACTTCTAAATGGTATTATATGCGTATTATTTTGAAATATCCTGGTTTTATGAAATACGATATCAGCTAGTTTTTTTCTTCTTAGGAATCGATATGTATGGATCGTTTGGAAGAAATGTCGAAGAAAGTTACGAAAATTACAAATGCCTTGGCTGACACTATAGGTAATTTTATGTGTTTTTAATATACACTATTCGTTGTTTTTACAGCTGGAGAGTAGAAACTAAGACTCTGTAACATTATTGACACCAGGCATGTACGCAGGAAGAGGGGGGGGGGGGGTAAGGGGGCTGGTACATGCCCCCCTAGACTTTTAAAATTACCTTTCATTTATATTTCGCAGCCATTTTCTATCTTAATTATTTGCTATATTAAACCAGCGAGACTGGCTAACTGGTCGCCCCTGTGCATCGTTTTGCACAGCTATTAAATAGCACTGTTACTTTATAATGACCTTATTTTGAAATGTCCCGTCTATCCCACTCTTGTACCACCCTAATTCTACCATTAGGAGACAATCTTGTTTTGGAATGTCTAAGAGCTCGTCTACGCTGTTTTATTACCCAATCTTTGACCGGAAATGTGATTTCTGAGTAGGGTTTATTCAAAACTAAGCGTCAGCTAGTCAGTATTTCTTTATTGTTTCTTGTGAAGAGTTCGAATCAAGCTATGAGTAAAAAGCGACAAAAACTTTGAATATTTTTACGGTGAAAATGCGGAAGAAAAATGAAGAAACTGGCAATAGTGACAGCGCTCAAAGTGTCGGGCTAGTGGAGATAAATTCCCCCACCTCTGACATTCCTTCGGAAACATGCGAAAAAATAACTGGCTCAGGTAGACATGAAAGTTCGGTCTGCATCCATGAACCCCTTGCGGGTTCCAGTAGCGGTCAAAAACATTTCTCAGATATCTCTATGACGCGTTACGACAAACTAGCTCAACCAATTCTTGAGATATATCCTGCTTCCACTTCTAACGGTAGGAAATTCAGTGCAAATTACTATAAGACTTATGAATGGATTGAATACTCAAAAAACTTGAATTCCGTGTTTTGTTTTTCTTGCCGCTATTTTTCTATGGGGACTCTAAGGGCTGGAGAAACTGCTGGAAAAAGGGCTGTCATTGAGTCAGAATTTTGTAAGTTCTGCTCTATTAAAGCAACATGATGGTTATGAAAGACACAGGCATTGAATGTCAGCGTGGACGGAATTTGAGACTAATAGTACTGATACCTCGAGATCTTTAGCGGATGCCTTAATTCAATCCAGATCTCAAGAGGTGCAGGAAAATAGAGATTATGTGAAGTACATTTTTCGCGCTATTTGCTTTCTTAGCCGCCAGGGTCTTGCTTTGAGAGGTCATAACGAATCAGAAACATCTTTAAACGGTGGTAATTTGGTTGAATTGATGGAGAAAATGTCTATAGGCAACGAAAAGCTGAAGCCCAGTTACAGCGCCGATATGGTCACTATTGCAGTCATCAGTACCAAAATGACGCAGTTACACTGATAAAAAATGCTTTGCGCCAAGACATTATTTCAGAAGTAAAATCAGCTAATTACTTAGCTATTCTTGTCGACGAGACAAAAGATGCTTCTAGAAAAGAACAATTAGCGATCCTACTCAGGTACATATCAAATGGAAAAGTAGTGGAGTGACCAATCGGCTGCGATCATATGCACAAATTAGACGCCGAGAGCTTGTCCACCTCGATTTGTGATACTATAGTGATTTGATGGGGTGTATTGCCCAATGTTTTAACGGCGCATCCGCTACGAGTGGGGTATTGTATGGAGTTCAAGCAAATTTTAGGGAGAAGGTCCTCGCGCAGTTTATGTACACTGTTACGCTCACAGATTAAACTTGAATTTGACAGACTGGCAAAAAAAATATCAGCGAACTTTCAGGATTTTTCTCTGTGGTGCAAAGACTTTACGCATTTATATCATGCACCAATACTCGACACGGGCTATTTGTGGAATCATAGCCTATTAGCGGGCAAAAAGTCTTGGAGCTCAAATAATGGAATTTGGAGCTTCAATATAAAAATTATTTATTGGAATGGTTTCACAAGTAAGAAAAAGGAAAATTAAGAATAAGAAAAGATATCAAAGTCGAGCTATACAGCTTGCTGGCAAAACCAAAGAGAAGTATGAGAAAAAACAAGGACGTTCTCAAATTGATTGCCAAAAACCGATATTAGCAGGATGAGAAAGCAGCAGCTCTTAAAAACGTCGTGTTTTAATCAAACAGTTCTTGGTAACGAACTGTATAGTAAGAGTGACTCGTCTCAATAGTAACCAAAACTCTAAAAAACGGAATTTTAATATCAATATATATATATCAAAATAATTGGATTTTTATTCTAATTTTAATTTATGTTAGGATTAATCATTCTTGGTCCTTAGGTCATTTTCCCGTAACAAATTGTCACCAAGCTCTAAGGTGAGGTTAAATATGTACCTTGCCTTAATCAAACCCACAAAATGCAACACCAAAGTGAACCATATGACTTTGATAATGTTAAATATTAAAATTTACAATGCTGAGCTCAATCAACAGGAGACACTCTCACAGGAAAAAATAAAAGCTAAAACTTCAAAGGTAAGAAACCAGTGTGACATAAATCAAATAATGTCATTTGGGGTCGCATCCGTGTTAATCTTCGTAAGAAATAATGTAACTAGCAATTTTTATTGTTACTAAGGGCTTTTGTTTGTCCTTTATTAGGTTGCCGCTACCCCTTCAACCATGATGGTTGTAACCTTTGATTATGACGTCACCTATCATTTTCTTTGCAAAATCATAATCTGTTGCATAATATCTTATTAATTAACAGTTGCCGTAGCGTAATGGCAAGGAGACAATCCCTAAGAAATAAGGGATTTGATTTCAAGCCTGTCTACGGTAACGGTTCCAATAAAAATACGCATACAGTCGTGGGATTCTCAGCAAAAAGCGGATCATATGCAAAAAACAGTGCTTTGCCAATTTTGCACGATGACATTAAAAATTAGCATAAAGAAACAACACGTTGAAAACTTGAATAAGCAATGGAAATATCTTTCCTTGATTTGACGAAGTTTTTTTCAATTGCTTCTTCTCTTTTTTGCTTGATTTTTTTCAGTTGTATTTGAAGATTCAATTTGTCTGGATTCATTATTGACACGATCAATAATGAATAAAAAAAAGATGATGATAATGTATAAAGTTGTAAGATTTATATGTTTTTGTATTGAAATATCACCGAGTGGAGAGGAGGAGGGGAGGGGAAAAATAACAACTACCTCTGAAAAATGTTAAACAAACGAAACTCAGAGAGGAGAGAAAGTAACAAAATGAAAAATAAAATCAAAAAGGGTAAAAAAACGAGGATTTTGTCAGCCAGCGAACCATGAAGATGACAAAATATAAGCAAATATTTCGACAAGGACCTCCGCCAAGTCGTCCTCAGTGCTAAACAAAAAAAGAAGAAAAAAAAACGAAAATCTAACCTTTCGAAGCTTACTGTACAAAGACAGAACAGACACTGTTCTGTCTTACTGTACAAAGACAGAACAGACACTGTTCCCCATATATTTTTTGTGGCGTCCGGACGCCAGGTGTTGAAAATGTGAACCATACCACGACGGAATGGGGTTGCAACGAGAATTAGCCTACCCTCCACCCCGTAAATTGACCATGCGGATTCAAAAATACCAATGGCACTTGCTTGCGAGTGGTGGAACACTCCGAAACTTGACATTTTATTATATTTTGGTGTTTCATGCAAAAAAATGCATGTTCCACAAAGTTTGAGGTGCAGTTTTCCGCTCAAATAGAAATACCTAGAAGCCATAGAATGTTTTCATAACAAACTAACACGATTAGTTACAAAAAATGGCAGAGTTAAAAAAAATGGCAAAACTATATGAGTCTTGAACAGTCTTGGAAAGTATAAACAAAATGAAATTGAATATTAGATATATAATGATATTAATTGTTGAAAGATCCATCAGTTCAAGATTTTTTTTTCACTATAATTTTTATTTCATTTTCAATGCTGTAGGAACTGCAAAATAATAAATTTGTAATATACGAGTAATTCGTTTTCAGTGAAGCACCAATGACGCAGAAGGCTTTAGGTTTTTACAGTTAAAGAAGGGGGCAGTATCCAAATTTTGCTTGAAGTGAAACTATATTTGTCTTGACCAATCTTGAAAAGAACTAATAAATTTAACTGAATATTTGATGCATAATGATATTAATTGCTAAAAGCTCATCAGTTAAAAATTTTACTGTAATTTTAATATTTATTTTCAATATTAGGCACAAAAGAAAACATTTGTAATATAATTCGTTTTCAGTAAAGCGCCAATGACGCAGTAGGTTTTAGGCTTCTGCAGTGAGACGATACCCAAACTCTTGGTTTTAGTTATTTTTATTCGATTCAAACTTGATTTGCATATTCAATTTAAGTTTCACTCGTTTAAGATTTATTTATTCATTTACATTAATATATATTGTATATTTGTTCGCATTGATTGTTTATTTAATTTCTGTTCGTTTTAAGTTTCATTTATACTTTAATAGCAAAATATTTGTTTTCGTTTTAAGCTTGATTTTCATATTCAATCTAAGCATTACTCGCTTTAAGATCTATTTATTCATTTATATTATTACTTGTTGTATGTTTTTTGCTATGAATGTCTATTTAGTTTGTGTTCGTTTTGGGTTTCATTTATTCTTTAATAATAATTTCTGTTCGTTTTGAGTTTGAATTTTAACAGGTATTTGTATCTCCTGAGCTTAAGTTTAAAATGGCCTTTACTTCGAAAAACTTATTTTTCGGAAAGTTTTTTTTAATTAATTTTTGTTCGTTTCTGATTGCAAAAAGTTTCAAGTTTTTATGGCATGGGGGGGGGGGTGCTTACTGTCCGATTATTCTTGACTTCAAAAAACGCTTCTAGAACTTTCAATTTAAATCGAATGAGGCTTTTTTCAAAGTCTACACGATTACCTCTTTGATAAAAACCTTATATATGAACAATAGACAGCTTGCATAACTTGTGGACAGCGATTGACAACAATGAATGGATTGAAAAAATAGCTCCAATAAAGGGGTTTAGACCATTTCATTTGTTGACACAAAGGGATCACGACAGTTTGGAATTGACCTTAATAGGAATTTGTGTGCCAAAGCAATTTTCCATCTATCACAGAGTATGTATTTTAACCTTATAATTGAATAATTATAATAGATTTCATATGTGTTCTTCCCATACAAAACCCCTTCCCATAAGTTATAAGCCCCCCTTAATAAGTTATGCCCCAGGGCATAACTTATAACGCCTACCCCTGGGCCCTTGTGGGCTGTGTCGACACCAGAGTTTTTTGTTATCAGAACTTTGAACTATTTTAACAAAATGTATATCTCAAAATTTTTATCTGATGCATTTAGGGCGTGGAGGAGGGAGAGGGGCTAGTTACCCTTCAATCTCTTTTGACTCTTAAAAAGTGAACAAGGACTTTCAATTTTCAATCAAATCAGCCCTCTCTAAAGTTTATACGAGCATCCCTTCCATAAGAAATAATATGAAGGATTCGGAGAATCCTTAAATTACAACCCTTGTCCTGAGGGCTTTGGGGGAGTTGTAATCCTCAAACACCTAATTTCCAGAACTTAAAACTACGTTTAATAAAATGGCTGTCTTAAAATTTTGATTGGATGTGCTTGGGGAAAAGGTGGGTGTGAGAGGGGGGTTAGTTGCCCTCAAATCACTTTCGACTATTAAAAAGGGCACTAGCCCTCTGAATTTCCAATTGAATGAGCCTTTTTTGAAGTTTCTACGACACCGCCTTCTATAAAAACCTTATATGCCCCCAGGGCATAACTTAAAACCCTTGCCCTGAGGGTTGTGGGGGATTGTCCACCTCAAAAATATATTTTCTATCTGGAAATCAACTACGCTGAACAAAATGGGTATCTGAACATTTTGATTGGATGTGTTTGGGGGAATGATGGGCGGGGGGGCTAGTTGCCCTCCAATCACTTTCGACTATTAAAAAGGGCACAAACCCTCTGAATTTCCAATTGAATGTGCCTGTTTTGAAGTTTCTACGACAACGCCTTCTATAAAAACCTTATATGCGCCCAGGGCATAACTTAAAACTCTTGCCCTGAGCGTTGTGGGGAGTGTCCTCCTCAAAAACATATTTTCTATCTGGAAATCAACTACACTGAAATGGCTATCTCAAAAGTTTGATTGGATGTGTTTGGGGAAATGATGGTCGTGGGGGGGGGATAGTTGTCCTCCAATCTTTTTCGACTATTCAAAAGGTCACTAGCCCTTTAATTTCCAATCGAATGAGCCTGTTTTGAAGTTTCTACGACAACACCTTCTATAAAAACCTTATATGCCCCCAGGGCATAGCTTAAAACCCTTGCCTTGAGGGTTGTGGGAGGGTGTCCTCCTTAAAAATATATTTTCAATCTGGAAATCAACTACGCTAAACAAAAATGGCTATCTCAAAATTTTGATTGGATGTGTTTGGGGGAATGATGGGCGTAGGGGGGAGGGGGGGGGGGGGTTAGTAGCCCTCCAATCACTTTTGACTATTAAAAGGGCACTATCCCTTTGAATTTCCAATCGAATGAGCATTTTTTGAAGTTTCTATGACAACGCCTTCTATAAAAAACCTTATATGCCCCCAGGGCATATCTTAAAACCCTTGCCCTGAAGGTTCTGGGGGAGTGTCCTCCTCAAAAACATATTTTCTATCTGGAAATCAACTACGCTGAACAAAATGGCTATCTCGAAATTTTGATTGGATGTGTTTGGGGAAATGATGGGCGTGGGGGGGGGGCTAGTTGCACTCCAATCACTTTCGACTATTAAAAAGGGCACTAGCCCTTTCATTTCCAATCGAATGAGCCTGTTTTGAAGTTTCTATGACAACGCCTTCTATAAAAAACCTTATATGCCCCCAGGGCATAACTTAAAACCCTTGCCCTGAGGGTTGTGGGGGAGTGTCCTCCTCAAAAATATATTTTCTATCTGGAAATCAACTAACCTGAACAAAATGGTTATCTGAAAATTTTGATTGGATGTGTTTGGGGAAATGATGGGCGTGAGGGGGGGGGAAGGGGGCTTGTTACACTCCAATCACTTTCGACTATTATAAACTTCAAAACATGCTCGAATGAGCATGTTTTGGAGTTTCTACGACAACGCCTTCTATAAAAACCTTATATGCCCCCAGGGCATAACTTAAAACCCTTGCCCTGAGGGTTGTGGGGGAGTGTCCTCCTCAAAAATATATTTTGTATCCGGAAATCAACTACGCTGAATAAAATAGCTATCTCAAAATTTTGATTGGATGTGTTCGGGGGACTGATGGGCGTGGGGGGGCTAGTTGCCCTCCAATCATTTTTGACTATTAAAAAGGGCGCTAGCCCTTTAATTTCCAATCGAATGAGCCTGTTTTGAAGTTTCTACGACAACGCCTCCTATAAAAACCTTATATGCCCCCAGGGCATAACTTAAAACCCTTGCCCTGAGGGTTGTGGGGGAGTGTCCTCCTCAAAAATATATTTTCTATCTGGAAATCAACTATGCTGAACAAAATGTCTGTCTGAAAATTTTGATTGAATGTGTTTGTGGAAATAATCGGCGTGGGGGGGGAGGGGGGCTAGTTACACTCCAATCACTTTCGACCATTAAAAAAGGCACTAGCTCTTTAATTTCCAATCGAATGAGCCTGTTTTGAAGTTTCTACGACAACGCCTTCTATAAAAAACCGTATATGCCCCCAGGGCATAACTTAAAACCCTTGCCCTGAGGGTTGTGGGGAGTGTCCTCCTCAAAAATATATTTTCTATCTGGAAATCAACTATGCTGAACAAAATGTCTATCTGAAAATTTTGATTGAATGTGTTTGTGGAAATAACGGCGTGGGGGGGAGGGGGGCTAGTTACACTCCAATCACTTTCGACCATTAAAAAAGGCACTAGCTCTTTAATTTCCAATCGAATGAGCCTGTTTTGAAGTTTCTACGACAACGCCTTCTATAAAGACCCTATATGCCCCCAGGGCATAACTTAAAACGCTTACCCTGAGGGTTGTAAGGGAGGATCCTCCTCAAGAATATATTTTCTATCCGGAAATCAACTACGCTGAACAAAATGGCTATCTCAAAATTTTGATTGGATGTGTTTGTGGAAATGATTGGCGTGGGGGGGGGGGGAGGGGGGCTAGTTACACTCCAATCACTTTCGACTATTAAAAAAGGAACTAGCTCTTTAATTTCCAATCGAATGAGCCTGTTTTGAAGTTTCTACGACAACGCCTTCTATAAAGAACTTATATGCCCCCAGGGCATAACTTAAAACCCTTGCCCTGAGGGTTGTGGGGGAGGATCCTCCTAAAAAATATATTTTCTATATGGAAATCAACTACGCTGAACAAAATGACTATCTCAAAATTTTGATTGGATGGGTTTGGGGGAATGATGGGCGTGGGGGGGGGGGGGGCTAGTTGCCCTCCAATCATTTTCGACTATTAAAAAGGGCACTAGAACTCTCGATTTCCAATCGAATGAGACCCCTTTGAAGCTTTTACGACGACCCTTTCCATATGAAGTGCCTCTGGGAAAAAAAATAATAAATAATAATAAAACATTGGAGCCGTATGGCCTTTACTATAGGTAACGCTACAGCGTTGCCTCTGATTTAATAGCTCACGGATTGATTCTGTATGCCTTGTGAAAGTATTGTTGCCTTTAACCTTGTTCAATGAGAACTAAACTTATCTACGGTATTGTTCTTTGATATAAACTTAGTAGAAATCGTTATTAGAAAAACATCATTACCGAATTTCTTTTCTTATAAGTATGAGCAATGTATTTTTAAGACATTTTCTTGACTGACACCATTTATGATTAACTACATCGATCCTTTATGAAAATAGCGCTATAATAGCACAAACGCTCTACTAATATTTCAGTTACTATTATATTGATATATACCATTATAGTATAATTGAGTATAGTATAATATACTATATATTATAACATGATATAATAGTATCAAATATTATTATATTAATTAATATTTCAGTTACTATAAGCCACCGTTTGTGTTTTATTTTAAAACTTTGTAAAAGATGCTTTTATTATATTCATTTTAATTACTACATGCCTTGGTTTGTTCTTTACTAGGTTTCACACATCTTTATAACCATGATATCTATGTCTCCATTTACATAGAACTATACAGATACTTTTCATAAATCTTATTCCAATGATCGTCCTTTAATGTAACAAGTGGAAAGAAAAAAATATCCCGTTTGTGGAGAATAACGTGGTCAAAGTCAATTTTCTTGATTTTCAAGCCAATATATTTTCTTTGTTATTCAAGCCAAAGAGTGATAAGTTTCCTTAATAGGGGTTTTGGACAAGGTGGTTCTAATGGTGTAATTTTTGTTTTGATCTGACTCTTTTCTCAGGAGTTAGGGGTTTTTATATTTCTTAACATTGGACGTGATCGTCTCTTACTAGGTTGCTAGCTACCGCTGCAACCCGGATTATTATGACCACAAACTGTTTGATTTAATACTTAAGTTACTATGGGTTACAGTTCGTTCCTTATTGTAAAATTTAAAAAAGAAACTTGTTTATTTACATTCTAGCTAAAATAATGAAGATAATATGAGTGAACCACAGTGTTCAGTTTCTTTGGACTTGAGTTCGTTTTTTAACTATAAATACAAACAGGAAAAAGCCTACGGCTTTTTCTTCTTTTAAATAGTAAGAGACGAAACTCAAACAATCAAGTAGCTAACTAAGTCCAATGTATGGAATGGTTTGTTATTTCAGTGATCGTCTTTTAATGTAAATACTAAAAACAGTACCTCAGGAAAATATTACAAACAGGAAAAAGCCTACGGCTTTTTCTTCTTTGAAATAGTAAGAGACGAATCTCAAACGATCAAGTAGCTAATTAAGTCCAATTTATTCCAATGATAGTCTTTTAATGCAACATATCAGTTACTATGGGAGAGAGATCGTTCTTTACTGTAATTATGAGAGGCAGCCTGGCCGAGTGGTCCAAGGCACTGGTGTTAGCCACCAGTCTCTTCGGAGGCGTGGGTTCAAATCTTACCGCTGGTATACGATTATGTTTGAAAGACTGGAGTGTGAAAAGACATCGAAAATGCCGTTTTTGGTGGAAAAATTTATTCTCTTTTAGAAATAATTTATTTTAGTTACAAAAGGTTTTTAACCCAATTAATTTACTTTAAAATGAGCTATTGAACAACCCTCTACGATGTTCCAGTGCCAAGCTATCTGTGGAAAAGAAAAAAAAAGAAAAAAGAAAAAAATATCCCGTTTGGGGAGAATAACGTGGTTAAAGTCAATTTTCTTGATTTTCAAGCCAATATATTTCCCTTGCTGTTCAAGCCAAGTGACAGAAAGTTTCCTATACAGGGGTTTCGGACAAGGCGGTTCTAATGGTGTACTTTTTGTTTTGATCTGACTCCTTTGTTAGGAACTATGGGTTTTTATATTTCTTAACATTGGAGGTGATCGTCTCTTACTAGGTTGCTAGCTACCGCTGCAACCCGGATATCGCTATAATACCTCAACTTTTAGTTACTATGTGCCGTAGTTTTTGTTTACTAGGCGTCAGATATTTATGATGAAACTTACATAGTCCCCATTTATAATGAATTATATAGATCCTTTATGTAACTATATCAAAGTGCCTTTTATAATAACTTTATTTTCGTTCTTTATTATAATGTCTCCGCTGGTACAACGATAAGCACACGTGCTTGTAACTAGTGGTTAGGATAGCTGGGATTCATCAAGATTGGCCAAAAATTGCAGTTTTTAGTGGAAAAATTGATTCTAAATTAAAAATAATTTGTTTTAATTATAAAAGGTTTTTAACCCCATTGAACAACTCTCTACGAGGTTCCAGTGCCAAGCTATCTGTGGAAAAGAAACAATAGAAAAAAAAGTGAAAAAAAGAAAAAGATGCCGTTGATGCAGAATATCGTAATAGCTGCCACTTCTTGATTTTAAAGCCAATATATTTCCCTTGTTGTTTAAGCCAAGGGACGGTAAGTTTCCTATATAGGGGTTTCGGATAAGGTGGTTCTAATGGAGTACTTTTTTATCTGACTCTTTCTTTAGGAATTATGGGTTATTATATTTCATAGTATTGGACGTGATCGTCTCTTACTAGGTTGCTAGCTACCGCTGCAACCCGGATATTCATCAGTTTACCTCAAATTCACAGGCCTAGATAAACATCATGCGATTTTAGATTGCTGTATCACAACACCGTAATTCTTTCTCACTTACCCTAATTCAGAAGGCTACCGTATTAAAGTGACTCCTGGCCCAAAAAGACCAGGGTTGGCGAAACGGCTATCTAACTCTCCATATTCATTATTTGCTCAACAAAGTTATATAACAAACCACTAATTTATTTTTAGGATTTTGATTTACAATATTGAAAATAATTAGATAACTGATGAAAATAATAAATGATATTGAATGATACAGCTTACCGCCCTGATCCAGTACTAGTCACATAACCTCTTACTCGATTGAAATACAATTTCATTTTGATTCAATCCTTCGAGGTCCTTATACAATTATTCATACGTTACGATACGATACGATACGAATTTATTATGTCAAATAACAAGAATTAAATGAGACACAATATAATTTAAATAATCACTCTTACTTGTCACTTATTTATTAAAATGAGACATAAGATACTGTCGAAAAGACAATCTGTATCTGTTGGTAGCCACGGGCTTACAAGGCTTGAGTTTATTCTGGTGCCTTGTATTATACCCTGTTCTTGCCGGTTCAGGGAGAAAATCTCGATGCCTGCTTGACTCCAAAAGCTTCTGTCCAAAGGCCATTGTAAGCTAGTAACGCCTGGCATCAAGTCCATCTAGGCCTAGGATTTTAAGGCTATCATCATAATTCGTGAATTCCGGACCTAATATCACACGGGTAGCTCGTTCCTGCACATTCTCAAGGTAATTTCTTTGCTCTTTACTTAGCCCCGGATGCCACATAGGACAAACATACTCTAAAATACTCCGAATGTACAGTTTATAAAATTCAACAGTGAAAAACGACTAAAACCGAATTGCTGAATTGTGACTAGATTACGGAACGCTATATTCCCCTTCTTAGTGTAACTATTTACATGATCCATCCATGACATTTTTGAGTTAAAAGTCAAACCTAAAATTATCATATTATTTACAATTGGCACATTTATATCACTTTGACTAGGAACTCATTGAATGAATCCTTCGAGGTTCTCATATAATTTCAAAGCTGGCAATTCTTCTCCTGTGGGATTTCATAGCCTGAACATACTTCATTACATACCTCCCCCTCCCTTATCGAAGGCTCGCCAACATGACCCCAAAATCAGAACCACGGTCCAACGCCAATTTTCTTTTTTGAGAAAAGGAAAGCCATCGCAAAAAATTTGGTCCAGCAACAGACTAACTAGTCACTCATCCAACCTGTAAAATTTAAGGCAAGGGAATACCAATTCCCAAAATAGCAAACCACAGTGAAACCAAGGTGACCAAGGAGGGGTTAGTAATTTTTGGACCATCAAACAACCTTATCGACCTCCAAGGATCAAAACCAGGCCACACAAAAAAAAATGAAACTTAACTTTAATTTACATCTAAAATTGTAAAAATATTATGCTAAGGGTGGATGCCATAGACTTGTCCAGAAACAGTGCATACGACCCTAGTGGGTGGGGTCACGTCTTTTAAACATAATTTGCTTACTTTTAAATTGCTCTAAGCCAAGAAAACATCGACGGAGAACCGCGAGGAATCAACAACAAGGGAGATGATAAAGAGGAAAAATACCTTACTAGGGGAGCCAAAAGGTAAAATAATATCCCACAAATGGAGAGCTATCGACCATTAAATTCACAGAAAAAAAATTATTACCGAGGTCAATCAAAGGGGCAACCAAGATCTAAATTATGGATAGATCAGAGCGGGGAAAACATCAAAATAACTCTACATGGTACGAACATAACGAGCATTCATTTAAATACACAACAAACATAACAATAACACTAAACGATTAACGCTATTGGTTTCATGACTGGACTCCTGTACTGGCATTGGGGGGGGGGGAGATGGGATTTATGGTTGAAGGCTCAGTATTTTACCTGAAAGGATATTAACTGACGGATTGACGAGGGGGATAGCGATGAATCTACTGGAACATCGTGAACGTCTGGCAGGAGCTATTATTAATATAGAGGGGACATCGCTGGGGAGGGGGAGATCTAATGCGCTGGTCAATGGTTGGAAGGAGAGCTGATAAATTGTGAATGAAAGGTGTTCATCCCAGTCATGACGACCCGGGTATACATGTACATAAGGCTACAAAAATTTTTTAAGGGTATTATGTATCCTCTCTACTTGCCCATTACACTGGGGGTCGTAAGAGGTTGTTGTGAGACAGGTGATACCCAATATTTCGCCAACTTCCTTCACCAATTTGGACGTGGAATTTGCTCCCTTATCCGTGAGCAAGGAGGCAGGTACTCCATGGACAAGGAAGACCTTTTCTACCAGAACCCTTGCAACTATTCCGGCCTTGTGGTCTGGAAGAGCTACTCCAAACTAGAGCTGTGTAAAATGACAACATATCAGAGGCCCCAGTCATGACGACCCGAGTATACATGTACATATGGCAACATAAAAATTTTAAGGGTACTATGTATCCTCTCTACTTGCCCATGACACTGGGGGTCGTAAGAGGTTGTTGTGAGACAGGTGATACCCATTATTTTGCTAACTTCCTTCACCAATTTGGACGTGGAATTTTCTCCCTTATCCGTGAGCAAGGAGGCAGGTACTCCATGGACAAGGAAGACCTTTTCTACCAGAACCCTAGCAACTGTTCCGGCCTTATGGTCTGGAAGAGCTACTCCAAACTAGAACTGTGTAAAATGACAACATATCAGAGGCAACGCTATAGCGCTGCCTATAGTAAATTCCATACGAGTCCAATGTTTTATTTTTTTTTTCCCAGAGGCACTTTATATGGAAGGGGTCGTCATAAAAACTTTAAAGGGGGCTCGTTTGATTGGAAATTCAAAGGGCTAGTGCCCTTCTTAATAGTCGAAAGTGATTGGAGGGCAACTAACCCCCCTCTCACGCCCACCTTTTCCCCAAACACATCCAATCAAAATTTTGAGATAGCCTTTTTGTTGAACGTGGTTGAAAAATCTGGAAATTAGGTCTTTGAGGATGAACCCCCCCCCCCACAGCCCTAAGGTCAAGGGTTGTAAGTTATGGCCTGGGGGCATATAAGGTTTTCATAGAAAGCGCTGTCGTAGACACTTCAAAAAGGGCTCATTCGATTGGATAATTAAATGGCTAGTGCCCTTTTTAATAGACGAAAGTGATTGGAAGGCAACTAACACCCCTTCCACGCCTACCATTTCCCCAAGCACATCCAATCAAAATTTTGAGATAGGCATTTTGTTCAAGGTAGTTGAAAGTTCTGGAAATTATATCTTTGAGCATGATGACCCCCCCTCCCCCCAAGGTCTTCAGGGCAAGGGTTATAAGTTATGCCCTGGGGGCATATATGGTTCTTATGGAAGGAATGCTCGTACAAACTTCATAGAGGGCTCATTTGATTGTAAATTAAAAGTTCTACTTCACTTTTTAAGCGTCAAAAGATATCGGAGGGTAACCAGCCCCCCCCCCACGCCCTTTTTTCCCAAATGCATCCGATAAAAATTTGAGATAGCTATTTTGTTAAAAATAGTTCAAAGATCATATAACAAAAACTCCGGTGTCGACACAACCCCCCAGGGCCTGGGGGCAGGCGGTCTAAGTGGGGAAATATATGGTTCTTATGGAAGGGATGCTCGTAAAAACTTCTGAGAGGGCTAATTTGACTGACAATTGAAACTTCTATTTCAATTTTTGAGAGTCAAAAGAGATTGAAGGGCAACTAGCCCCACGCACCTTTTTTTCCTGAATGCATCCGATAAAAATTTTGAGATAGCCATTAAGTTTAAAATTGTTCAAAAGTCAGATAACAAAAACTCAGGTGTCGAAACAACCCTCCAGGGCCCGGGGGCAGGCGTTGTAAGTTATGACCTGGGGTATATATGGTTCTTATGAAAGTGATACTCGTTTAAACTTATGAGAGGGCTCATTTGATTGCAAATTGAAAGTTTGAGTTCACTTTTTCCGAGATCCGAGGGCAACTAGCCTCCCCCCAGGCCTTCTTTTTCCAAACCCGTCTGATAAAAATTTTGAGATAGACATTTTGTTAAAAAAAAAATAGTTCAAAGGTCGGATAAGAAAAACTCCGGTGTCAATACAACCTCCCAGGGCCCGGTAGAAGGCATTCTAAGTTATGCCCTAAGGGCATGTATGGTTCTTATGAAAGGGATGTTTGTATAAACTTCATAGAGGGCTCATTTGATTGGAAATCGAAAGTTCTAGTTCACTTTTTAAGAGTCAAGAGATTTAAGGGCAACTAGCCCCCCCCACGCTCTTTTTTCCCTAAACCCATCCGGTACAAATTTTGAGACAGGTAGTTTTTATTAAATTATTCAAAAATTAGATAACAAAAACTCCGGTGTCAACACAACCCCCTAGGGCCCAGGGAGTAGGCGTTGTAAGTGTTGTCCTAGGGGTGTGTGTAGTTTTTATGAAAGGGATGCTCGTATAAACTTCAGAGAGGGCTCATTTGATTGGTAATTGAAAGTTCTAGTTCACTTTTTAAGAGTCAAAAGATATCCGGGGATAACTAGTCCCCCCCCCTGCACACACACCCTTTTTTCCCAAGCCTATCCGATAAAATTTTTTAAATAGCCATTTCATTAAAAATAATTAGAAGATCAGATAAGAAAAAACTCCTGTGTCAACGCAACCCCCCAGAGCCCGGAGGCAGGCGTTGTAAGTAATGCTCTGGGGGCATATATGGTATTTGTGGAAGGGATGCTCGTATAAATTTGGGAGAAGGTTCATTTGATTGGAAATTGAAAGTTCTCGTTTACTTTTTAAGAGTCAAAAGAGATCGGAGGGCAACTAGTGCCCCCCCCCCCTCCCCGCCCTAAATGCATCAGATAAAAATTTCGAGATAGACATTTTTTTAAAAGTAGTTTAAAGTTCAGATAACAAAAACCTCGGTTTCAACACAGACCCCCAGGGCCGAGGGTAGGCGTTGTAAGGGATGCTCGTATAAACTTCATAGAGGGCTCATTTGATTGGAAACTGAAATTTGTAATTCACTTTTTAAGAGTAAAAAGTGATCAGAGGGCATCTAGCCTCCCCCCACACTCCATTCATTTTTTCCCCAGAGGCACTTCATATAGAAGGGGTCGTCGTATAAACTTCAAATGGGGTTTACTTCATAGGGGGCAAATTTTTTCACTTTGATATTGTTACTTTGATACCAGTTTTGATATTTGGATGAAGATTTTGAAATAAGGAATTCTTAAAAGCTTGAAACTTTTTGCAATCAAAAACGAACAAAAATTAATTTAAAAAAAAACTTTCCGAAAAAAAAGTTTTTCAAAGAAAAGTAAAGGCCATTTTAAACTCAAGCTCATCAAATACAAAGAAATGTTAAAATTCAAAGTCAAAACGACCAGAAATTACTATTTAAGAGTAAATGAAACCCAAAATGAACAGAAATTAAATAAACAATCATAGGAAAAAACATACAACAAGTAACAATATAAATGAACAAATAGATCTTAAAGCGAGTAACGCTTAGATTGAATATGAAAATCAAGCTTAAAACGAAAAAAAATATTTTGCTATTTAACTATAAATCACACTTAAAACGAACAGAAATTAAATAAACAATAAATGCAAACAAATATACAATAGATATTAATGTACATAAATAAATAAATATAAAAACGAGTGAAACTTAAATTGAATATGCAAATCAAGCTTGAAACGAACAAAAATCACTACAAACAAGAGTTTGGGAATCGCCTCCTTCTCTTACGGTAAAAGTCTAAAACCTACTGCGTCATTGACGCTTTACTCAAAACCCTATGCGTCTTGAACAGTCTTGGAAAGTCTAAACAACATCAAATTGAATATTGATATATAATGATATTAGTTGTTGAAAAATCCATCAGTTCAAGAATTTATTTCACTCTAATTTTATTTTTTTTTTCATTGCTGTAAGAACTGGAAAAGAAAATATTTGTAATATAATTCGTTTTCAGTTAAGCGCCAATGATGCAGTAGGCTTTTGGTTTTTATATACAGTTAAGGAAGGGGGCAGTATCCAAACTCTTTTTTGTAGTGAAACTATATTCGTCTTGAACACTTTAGAAAGAACTAATAAATTAAACTGAATATTTGATGTATAAGATATTAATTGTTGAACGTTCATCAGTTGAAAATGCTACTATAATTTTAATGTTTATTTTCAATATTAAGTTCAAAAGAAAATGTTTGTAATAAAATTGGTTTTCAGTAAAGCGCCAATGACGCAGTAGATTTTATACTTTTACAGTGAGAGATGGAGGCGATACCCAAACTATTGTTTGTATTGATTTTTGTTCCTTTCAAGCTTGATTTACATATTCAATTTAAGTTTCACTCGTTTTAAGATTTATTTATTCATTTACATTAATATCTATTGTATGTTTGTTTGCATTGATTGTTTATTTAATTTCTGTTCGTTTTAATTTTTGTTTCTAATTCAATAGCAAAGTATTTTTTTTTCGTTTTAAGCTTGATTTTCATATTCAATCTAAGCATTATTCGCTTTAAGATATATTTATTCATTTATATTATTACTTGTTGTAAGTTTTTTTTCTATGATTGTTTATTTAATTTCTGTTCGTTTTGGGTTTCATTTATTCTTTAATAGTAATTTCGATTTTGAAATAAGGAATTTTTGAAAAATTGAAACTTTTTGCAATCAAAAACGAACAAAAATTAATTAAAAAAAAACTTTCCGAAAAATAAGTTTTTCAAAGAAAAGTAAAAGACCATTTTAAACTTAAGCTTAGCAGATAGATACAAATACCTGTTAAAATTCAAACTCAAAACGACCAGAAATTACTATTAAAGAATAAATGAAACCCAAAACGAACAGAAATTAAATAAACAATCATAGGAAAAAACATACAACAAGTAACAATATAAATGAACAAATAGATCTTAAAGCGAGTAACGCTTAGATTGAATATGAAAATCAAGCTTAAAACGAAAAAAAATATTTTGCTATTCAACTATAAATAACACTTAAAACGAACAGAAATTAAATACAATAAATGCAAACAAACATACAATAGAGATTAATGTAAATGAATAAATAAATCTTAGAACGAGTGAAACTTAAATTGAATATGCAAATCAAGCTTGAAACGAACAAAAATCACTACAAACAAGAGTTTTGGTATCGCCTCCTTCTCTTACTGTGAAAGTCTAAAATTTACTGCGTCATTGGCGCTTTACTCAAAACCATATGCGTCTTGAACAGTCTTGGAAAGTCTAAACAACATCAAATTGAATATTTGATATGTAATGATATTAGTTGTTGAAAGATCCATCAGTTCAAGAATTTATTTCACTCTATTTTTTTTTTTTTTTTCAATGCTGTAAGAGCTGGAAAAGAAAATATTTGTAATATAATTCGTTTTCAGTGAAGCACCAATGACGCAGTAGGCGTTTGGTTTTGTTTACAATTAAGGAAGGGGGCAGTATCCAAACTCTTGTCTGTAGTGAAACTATATTCGTCTTGAACAACTTTAAAAAGAACTAATAAATTAAACTGAATATTTGATGTGTGAGATATTAATTTCTAAACGTTCATCAGTTTAAAGTTTTACTATAATTTTAATGTTCATTTTCAATATTAATTAGAGAAGAAAATGTTTGTAATAAAATTGGTTTTCAGTAAAGCGCCAATGACGCAGTAGATTTTAGACTTTTACAGTGAGAGAAGGAAGCGATACCCAAACTCTTGTTTGTAATGATTTTTGTTCGTTTCAAGCTTGATTTGCATATTCAATTTAAGTTTCATTCGTTTTAAGATGTATTTATTCATTTACATTAACATCTATTGTATGTTTGTTTGCATTGATTGTTTATTTAATTTCTGTTCCTTTGAATTTTTGTTTATACTTCAATAGCAAAATTTTTTTTTCGTTTTAAGCTTGATTTTCATATTCAATCTAAGCATTACTCGCTTTAAGATCTATTTATTCATTTATATTATTACTCCTTGTATGTTTTTTGCTATGATTGTATATTTAATTTCTGTTCGTTCTGGGTTTCATTTATTCTTTAATAATAATTTCTAGTCGTTTTGAGTTTGAATTTTAACAGGTATTTGTATCTGCTGAGCTTAAGTTTAAAGTGGCCATTACTTTTCTTTGAAAAACTTATTTTTCGGAGTGTTTTTTAAATTAATGTAAGTAAAGACCGGACTTTCTCGAAGGCTTCAACTTGGGATGTCTCAATCCCAAACGACCTTTCCATTCGCGTCAAATCAGACAATGGCTTTGATATTCTAGCAAAATCAGGAACATGTTTCCTAAAATAGCTTAATAAGGCTACACTAGACCTCAACTCCAAAATATTTCGTGGATAATGCAGCTTGCAAACTGCTTGAACTTTATCAAGGTCAGGACGCAATCGATCTGAGGAAATAATATGACGTAAAAAGATAAGTGAAGAGACGCAAAATTCACAATCGACGATTGCAGTCCCACAATGATCTAGGAGGATAAAAACATACTTTTCTAAGATATCTTGAAAGGTAGATTCAATCATCCTTTCACATGATGCAGGCGGATTTGACAACCCATTTCCCATCCTAATGTACTCATATAGTCCAAATTGGGTCTTGATTGTGGTCTTTTTGCGATCTTTTGGCTCTGGCTCCACCTCGATTTGTTGGAAACCTTGAACCAAGTCCATCTTTTAGAAAACTTTGAAACCCTTTAGCTTATCAAGAATGGCATCAATCCTTGGTAAGGCGTAACCGTTAAATTTTGTAACCCAGTTAAGCGTCCTGTATGCACTTACTAGCCTGAATTCAGTCTTTCTTTTTAACAAGGGATACTGAGGATGACCAAGGGCTTGAGGACTCCCGTAGCATGCCTTGTCGTAGCAGTGTTTCAATCTTTTCCCTCAGTTCTGGAACCATATGAGGAGGGAACCGGTAGGACGCTGGCATAAGGGGGAGGATTACCGGTGTTGATTCGGTGTGTAATACCTCAGTAGCGACCTAATTTGTCGTTCGCTACGTTCAAAGACGTCGTGGAATTCCCAGAGAAGATCCTCTAAAGTAGAATAGATGGGAAGCTGCTGATGGTTCATTTCGAAGAAGGTAAAAAACTTATCTCTCGATATATCACTCCAACCTATCCGTACGGAACCTATCTGCTGGAAGGTGCCTTCCGCAGAAAAAAACAACTGGTTTACCACCTCACTGACACGCCCTGGATCTGAAACCAATTCGCATGACACTAGATGCAATCGTGATTTTCTAGCACGAACCGGAAAATCCGGGAAGTTAGCCAGATAAAGCCTAGCCCTTCCTTCTCTAACCTCAACTATTTGGGACGGGACCACGACTTTTCACGTTTGAGAACGCTAGACATTGCTTGATTAAGAGCCTTTGGCCCATTTTGCACTCAGAACCTCTAACTAAACACTCCAGTGACCGAAAACTCACTGGCTTAATCTTGTTCTAAAACGTCGGCTCCAAAACCAGGGCAGCTCTAACATCCTTCGGAAAACAAGCAGACGCCACAGGAATTTTAGGATATCCAGGTCTTGGAGCATGTGAGCAGGTACTATTCAACCAAAATTCCTTTGTAGTTGGATCAAAAAGCAAATCTGTCTCCTTAATGAATGGGCGTGCAATCAAAAGCGGATAATACAAATTTGGTACCAACAAAAACGTGTCAGTAAAACTACTGCCGAAAATGGAAAGTTGCAGAACCGCTTCTCCTTTGATACGCAGGGAGCCCAATAAAGTACGAGCTCCTGTACTTTGGAACTTTCTATATATAACACACTCCGACGGCAAACTGACAAAGTTGGCTTCACTGATAAGATTACATTTTGCTCTTGTATTGTAGAGAGTCGGCACCTCCACTTCACAAAAATTTACAGTTACAAAAGACAACGATGGACTATGAGTTACTGAACAAACCATGCACTGACACTATTCCCCACTTACAGATAATCCCTGGGTTCTGAAGACTTGGAGTCAGATTTGACTGGTTCGCCGTCACACGTTTCGCATCTATCTGACAGTGACCCGAATCTTTTGCTTGATCAGTAGGGGTAGGCGGGAATCCAATCAAACCTCCTTGGACAAAAATGCAACACATGACCCTGCTGCCGACAATGGTAACATATCACTTCCGGGATTGGGCGACACTCGCGTTGAGTTGGGGGCCTAACTCTATCCCGATAACCTCCCCGGGACGTTGACTTATTACGGTTCAAAAACCATGGAACCTGGACGCTATTTACCCGATGGCCTGGCAGCGATTCCAAGTAGAACTACCAAAGAACCTGACGTGTCCTAACCTCCCTCAGAAACTTGAAACAACCCCTAATCACTACCGATTACCCTTATCAACTTCCTCAAAATATGAAAGCGGAAGTCCTCGCAGAAATTCTTTGACGTATACACTGAAGACCTGTGGTCTTGACCGGTCGGGGCTTGTGAAACCATAACGAGGGTCAACAGACTTTTGAAGCTGTGCATACTGCTCTGGTTTTATTTGATCCGGGTCGTAGACGATTCGTTCCGCTGCGAGCCTCAAATCAGCCTCTCTGCCGGCACAGCGTGAAGCTAGTGCTGCTTCAAAAGTATCCCATGATTCCCTTTCTGGGCGCGGTAATTGCTTAAACCTGATGTTCAAGTGCAACTGCAAACTACTCTCCAAGATAAGCAACTGCTCATGGAAAGATCTGATTTCCGCATATCCCAACTTGGACCTAGCCTGATCCAACCAAGCCAAGGGGTCTGACTCCCCATTGAATGTTGTGATATCTTTTGAAACCTCAAGGCTAAGCCTAACTCGGTTCAAGCTAACTTCTTGATGAATAGCTCTGGACGCACATGATTCAGGCACAACCGTTGGTCTCACGGGTGGGGAAACATTGAGAATATCTTGAGATCTGGGCGTACGATAGCCATGATTGAAATTCGAAAGCGGGTCCAAGTCCTCCAACCTGTCTACGTGATCTGTAAACCCTGTTTCTTGGCGACTCGACTGCGAAAATGGAGCCGTTTCTTCAAGCCCATTAAAGCTTCTGCCACCAATCACCCTACAAATTTGTTCAAACCACCTTGAGGGATCACTCCCAGAATTCCTATCCTCGCCACCTGAATCAATTCCTTCGAAAAGAACATTAACTAATCGGACAGCTACACCTAAGTCTTCTTCCTGCATCACAAATCCATCCAAAAATAGATTTGTTTGCCGGAAAGGATTCCTTGACATCATTTAGAAGCATTCAACTAGAACTCACACAAAAAAAAGGAATACAACAACAACAAACCAACAAACTAAATAACCAATCATGGTGAACTTACGTAGAAATCAACAAAAGGCCTCTCCCTAGTCCTAAAATCAGGAAACCACGATATATTTCAACCTTCAAAAACAACTGACGGTCATACCCTATGGTGATTTCCTTTACCAAGGGCATCTCCAATATGATACAAGAGTACTAATACTATAACCCTAATTTCACCAAAGACATATCACACCATTTTGAATCTAATCGACACAATATTATTTCCAAAAAACATATATCTTTCAATCAAACAGTTCAATAATATTAGGTTACAAAATTTTTGTTTTACAAATTCTTTAACATTAAGAGAGTTAGCCTGCACGTTATTACTAATTTTCTTCGGTAAAATGATTAATTTTTCAAAAAACTCATTATTAAATCAAACCTTGGCAAGGTGGTCTAAAGAGCATATATGTAACATTAGAAAGAGTATTTCATTAAATAATGGAACTTTTTTTTCAAAATTGTAATCTAAACTACACAAAAAAATATCCGGATTGGTATCAATAATTCCTTAAAAAAAGAAAAACTAACCAAAACCAATCAACCTTCTCAACCTCTAAGCCTCTATCAAAAAAAGAAAAAGAATGAAGGCATGTACATGAAATAAACCAAATCAACAAAATTTGTACAAATTTAACTTCAAAGACTTTCTCATCTCAATAAACAACGCAAAAAATTATAATCGTCAACAAAGTCCAAGACTTCCATCTAACTACCGAAAAACAACAGGGTGGCCTTATATGAAACACCACTGATTACTGGAACACTGGCCAGCTGCTTCAAGCAACGCCGATAAAATAGGGCTGACCATCTGCTTCACACAATACTAGTTGCCTCCCCTCAAAAAACAAATGAAAAAGAAAACAGGGGAGGGGTAGTCCGGCTTCCAAACACAACACCGAACATGTAACAAAATATGCGAACAGCTGGACCATCCACGGCGAAAAAACCAATTCCGGTTGAATAACACAGCATTGGACGCCTAATAAAACATGCAAACAGCCGGACCATCCGTGGTAAAAAAACTAATAGAGAGAAAAAGAAAAACCAAAGTCTGACAAATTTTGCTATTTTGAAAATTTTTAAACTTAAAAAAATAAAAGAAACACCAATCCATCAAAAAATTCCAAGTTGGAGAGAATCAGCCCTAAATAAATTTACCTATATAAATATTTTTTAATCAGGAGAACCTATGCATTTTTTTCCCTTTTTTTCAAAAAATTACTCCATTATAAATTTATCTAAATCTTTGCTCATTCACACTCTAACTAGATAGTTTATAACTGAATAAAAAAAAAATAACTGACAGCAATGATTAAGTGCGCGTAGCCATGGCAACAAAATGGAATGAAATCTAATGGCTGTTTTTAAAAACCTTAACACACAGGACAGGTTAAGAATAAATAATGATCCTAAATGGCGTGATTAAGTGCACTTATCCGTGGCAACGAAATGAAAAGAAATTTTCACTAATACCTTGAAGGGGGGAGAGGAATAAATTTTGATTGAATTTAAAGTATTTTTTTCCACGAGAAAAAAAATACATAATTTCAAATGAAATTTTAGGAAATCTACCACTAAAAGCTGCAAAAATTAAATACTACCACAAACTCGTTAACGCTATATTTATTAATTTTCAAAAAAGGTGAAATTTTCTTTTACCTTTCCGACAAAAAAAAGATCCAACCGGGTAACTTGAACATACGGGTATAAATTTACTTTTACTATAGCGAAAATTATTAAATCTTAGGAAATGACCGAAAAAAAATTCGGAGAGGAAAAAAATATACGGGGCTGTGAAAGGCAGCAATCCCTCTTCTGACACAAGTGTAATGGCCTTTAAAACTATATCCATTATTTTACCTTAAATCCACAGGCCTAAATAAACAGCATGTGATTCGAGATTGCTGCATCACTACCCCGTAGTTCTTACTCACTCACCCTAATTCAGAAGGCTACCGTAATAAAGCGCTCCTGGCCCAAGCAGACCAGGGACGGCCAAACGGCTATCTAACCCTCCATATTTATTATTTGCTCAAAAAAGTTAAAGGGAAAACCACTAATTTAGTATATAAATCTTGAGCTTTCCAGCCATTTCAGCGTGGATACCGAAATTTTAGGCTTGTCGCACTTTTAGGTAGAAAAAAACACTTTTTCGGCTCTCATTGTTACACGTTTGCAAGGTCGTCAGTTGGCAGAAAGATTATAGAAGAAGGAAGATATTCGCACTTTTGAAATAGTTTTATTCCTGATGTCAAGACATAGACTTATCAGGGATATTAGTTATGAGGATGAAGGTATTTTGCAAATATATTTTGTTTACACATGATAATAGACCCATTTCAAAAAGACTCTTGTTGTCAAATAGCCTAATACAAGGGTAAAATGGCTAATTGTAGGGAAAAAGTCAAGACAGATAGCCTAGTCAGAGTAATTGAGAGGCAAAAATGTTTAAATGCTTGGAGTAACTATGACTCTTATTGGACAAGTACTTGTGTGTTAGTTTTTGGAAAGACATGCCTGCCTAGAGTCTCAGGCAGGTTGACCAAGAATTTAAAATTGACATAGTAGCCTAGGACCATTAGATTGCCTGGAATGAGAGGCAAACAAGTATTATATTGTAGCCTGAGACAGAAATCAGAAAAAAAATCCTCATCTAATACCTCAATGTAGGCCTAAGGAGTAATTTGCAGTTTAAAACATATTTTGGCATTCATATTATTGACTTAAGAATAAATTGGACATACCACTATTCTGGATATCCACTCTTTGACTATTAGAAAAAATTAGTTTATAAGCTTATATAGAATGGTACTATCCAATCTCTGGTATTTGTTTAGCCTTGTGACACCTGATAAGGAGACATGTTAAGAAAACAATTCTTACTTTAAAATATGTATAATGATCCTAGTTCTTATATTATCCAACAGGAGAACCTTTATCATCAAGTCTTTCCTCTAAAAATCCTCAAAAGAGAAAAAGTTTCCAAATATCACCACATTGAAAATTCAATGCTTAAGTCTTTTTAAATTGCCGCCTAATAAGTTGTTTTATAGATAGCGTTCATGCCGGTCTTTTTAATACTTTTTTTTAAAGAGCAGTGGTGAAGGGTGAATAGCAGTGGCATAAATACAAAATATTAATAGCAGTGGTGAAAATCAAAATGTTGTATTTTCAGCAAAAAACCAAAAATACAAAATATGCATGGCATTGAAAAGAAATGAAATAATATAAAACAAATTATATAAAAAATCTGTTGATTTTGAATTGAAGTTATCAGGTTAGGTTAGGCTACAAAAGATGCACAGAATTTCTATAATTTCAATTTACCACTACTTTTTCTTAAAACACGTTTTTTGACACACCTGCTAAACACTATCTATAAAACAACTTATTTGGCAGCAGTTTACAGCAGCAATTTCAAAAGACTTAAGCATTGAATTTTCAATGTTGTGATATTTGGAAACTTTTTCTCTTTTGAGGATTTTTAGAGGAAAGACTTGATGATAAAGGTTCTCCTGTTGGATAATATAAGAACTAGGATCATTATACATATTTTAAAGTAAGAATTGTTTTCTTAACATGTCTCCTTATCAGGTGTCACAAGGCTAAGCAAATACCCAATCTCCTTATAATTAAAAACACTTCTGTCATCTAGTTAGAAAATTTGGTCAATATCTACCAAATCATATTATTGAGTTAGGACTAAAGTGAATACACCATTCAATGCCTTTTTTTATGCTGATTATGAATATAATAAGCATTTCTATCAGAAATGAATTTCAGCCCCCCCTCCCCTATATATGCCAATTCAGGGTAGTTAGGTGGTCAATATATACCAAATCATATTATTGAGTTTCAAATAAAGTGAATACACCATTTGATGCCTTTTTTTATGCTGATTATGAATATAATAAGCATTTCTATCGGAAATGAATTTCAGCCCCCCCCCTTATATAGGCTATACCTAACCTAACCCTGAATTGGCATATATAGGGGGGGGGGCTGAAATCCATTTCCGATAGAAATACTTATTATATTCATAATCAGCATAAAAAAAGGCATCGAATGGTGTATTCACTTTAGTCCTAACTCAATAATATGATTTGGTATATATTGACCGGTTAGGTTAGGTATAGTCTATATAGGGGGGGGGGGGGCTGAAATTCATTTCCAATAGAAATGCTTATTATATTTGTAATCAGCATAAAAAAAGGCATTGAATGATGTATTCACTTTATTCCTAACTCAATAATATGATTTGGTAGATATTGACCAAAAATTTGGCCCATCTGTATAGGAAAAATCTAAATTTGCCAACTAGTTGACAATAAATGTTGCCCCAGCAAAACTTTCATTTTCCAACTAGTTGACTTTTAACTTCTCCCCAGCAAAACTTAATTTTTCCAACTAGTTGACTAATAACTTATCCCCAGCAAAACTTAATTTTGCCAACTAGCTGAAACAAACATTGCCCCAGAAAACAATTTATTTTCCAACTAGTTGACTAATAATAGTTAGAATTTATTCTGAATAGCATAAAATATGTTAATAATATAGGGTTTTTTCAAATTTAATTATCACTATTGTGTTACAACTTCCATCTCTCTCCCTGTCTCCCTCTTAATGGGAGATATATTTTGAGTTATATATTGGGCTTTGAAGCCAAGGATTTTTTGTTTTAATTCCCAGGATAATTACTCTTATACATGGTCCTAAAAGTTAGATTGAATTTGTCAAAACTTGGGGAGTTATTCCTCCTGTCTGTTTAAGGAAAACAGATGTAAGTTTCAAGTTTTGTTTGTTTCTATCTTACATTTAATGGATATAAATTGTGTATGTTCCTTCATTTATCTGTCTTTGTTTCTTTTCTGGGGGAATATTTTTGTCTCATTTTTTGAATTTGTAATTAATTTTTCCAACTAGTTGACTAATAACTTCTCCCCAGCAAAACTTAATTTTGCCAACTAGCTGGAAAGAAACATTGCCCAAGAAAACAATTCATTTCCAACTTGTTGACTAGTAACTTCTCCCCAGCAAAACTTTTTTTCCAACTAGTTGACTAATAACTTCTTCCCAGCAACACTTAATTTTGCCAACTAGCTGGAAACAAACATTGCCCCAGAAAACAATTTATTTTCCAACTAGTTGACTAGCAACTTTTCCCCAGCAATACTTTCTTTATCCAACTAGCTAGAAACAAACTTACCCTATAAATGCTTTTGTTAGCCATCTATTTGGCAAGTAACTTTTCCTCAGAATAATTTCTTAGCTACTGACATGACAAAGAGAAAACAAAAAACTTACTATTCCTGGTCCAACAAAAATTGGCAGTATGTGGTTTTAACAAATGCGCTACAGCTAAGGTAAATCAAACAAACTGAATTCAGGAGTAAATAGTCTTGAAGCCACAGAACTAAGTCTTCTCCTTCTATAAGTGAATATATATATATATATATATATATATATATATATATATATATATATATATATATATATATATATATATATATATATATATATATATATATATATATAATATATATATATATATATATATATATATATATATATATATATATATATATATATATATATATATATATATATATATATATATATATATATATATATATATATATATATATATATATATATATATATATATGTATATATATATATATATATATTATATATATATATATATATATATATATATATATATATATATATATATATATATATATATATATATATATATATATATATATTATATATATATATATATATATATATATATATATATATATATATATATATATATATATAAGGACAACTGTAGAAATGGGCATCAGACAATGAATAGAACTTGGCAGGTTGCACAAAAATGTGCATTTTTACATGAAATTGCATCTCTGTGAACCTGGGGTAAGACTATCTTGCAGAGTGTTGCCTAAAATTGGAAAGCACACTTATAGAAGGAGAAGACTTTTGCAACCTTGACAAGTTGAACTTGCTTTATTATTTTCAATGTTTCATCAAAAGCACATTCTTGAACATTTGGTGTTAAGGAAGAAGAAAACAGCATAATATTGCAAAATTTATTTTATAACTTTCTTTTATCCAACTTAATCATGGAAAGTCAGTGCTTGTGGATTAAAAAAAGGAATTATTATGAAACAGCAAGTTTAAAACAGATGTTTTAAGCCTTTTTGCACCCTATATATTTTAAAATTTTTGTCATTTTCAAGAACTCAAAAAGGGCTTAAATTTGAATTTCCAATTGAAGTGATTATTATTACCTTAAAAATTACCTTAAATCACAGCTTGGAGTGAAATAAGGACTTTTGATCCTGTTGAATCACTCAAATTATATTTGTAAAGAGCATAAAAAAAGGCATTGAGTGGTATATTCACTTTATTTGTAAGTCAATAATATGATTTGGTAAAAATTTACCATTTTACCTTAATCTTCAGTTATCAGTCTCTTTTTCTCTGGCTTTAGTTCTTAAAATGCAATTCCTGTTATTTGAGTAGAATTTTGAGCCATATCAATGTTTTTTTTTTCAGAATTTAGGAAATATATTTACATATCTTTTAAACCTTATAAATTAGGATTAAGCAAAGCTGTGAAGCTGAAAACAATTTTGTTGTTCTTCATATAAATAGAAGATCTATTTTGCAAGGTTTCACTTTTACAACACATAGATTTTTAAAGGTTCTCAAAGGTCAGGACACTCTAGAGAGAGAAGGAGTAGAGGTAGGTACTTTAAAATACCTTCCGGGACATACTTTAGCCTGTAGACACATCTCTGATGTTTTTAAACTACTGGCATTAATGGACTGTTTTACCTTTTGAGGGCCCAATAAGAGCTCAAAATGGAATTACTCCCAAAAAGATTATTGAACTAGAAAAGAGCATAAAAATAGACATCAAGTGATGTATTCACTTTCATCCTAGCTAAATTAATTATAAACAGCAAATTTACTGGCCCTAGACTATAAGAAATTAGTTTTCCACTCTTTTTTTTATGTTTTAAAAGATCAACTTTTGTCAATGACAATCTTAAAGGTATCAACAGAAAGGGCAGAGACAGCAGTATCAGGAAGATTAGTTCCAATGGGCAACAACTCATTTTAAATTAACTTTCTATTTAATTAGCATGGATGCAGCAAGAATTACAACAATGCTAGTTTTACTTAAAGTTTGATAAGGTAAGATACTTACTTGTACTCAAATCTGGACACAAGTTGTGCAGCTCTCCCTGGTACTAGGAGATGGCAGATGGTCATATTTGATTAGATTCAGTCAAGGGGCAGCAATTTCAAGCCAGGAGAGGTCTTATCATCAGCTTTGTTATCTAAACCCATGCAGTAAGATATGTTCCACATAGTCAAAATTTTTGATGTTGAAATCCAGGCTTGCCAATACAGCCTTGTGTTATTTTTCTCAAAATCCAGTCTGTTTCATAGTTTAAAAGGTCTGGGGAGATGGTACAGCCTTGTCTTGTACCAAATTCAATATGAAACCAAGGTGAGAGCTCCCTGTTGAATTGGATGCTGGCTTGTGCATGTTTGTAATAGGCTTAGATTAAGTGAACAATCTTGGATGACACTCCATCCTCCAGCATTGCCATCCAAATCCCATAACAGACAGCCAAGTCAAATATAGTAACAGAATCAACAAAGCCTTGGTATAGTCATGGTAACAACCTTGGTATGGACCTTGGTAAGGCCATGCCTTGGTATAGATCTAACTAACTTGGTTAGCTTAACAAGGAACTCATCTAATATGGATTCTTCAGAAATTCTTGTGCGGGCATAAATGACAATAACAGTAATGTTAAATAATTGGCTCCATGCCTTGGTATGGATCTAACTAGCTTGTTTAGTTTATCAAAGAACTCATCTAATATGAATTCTTCCAACATTCTTGTGGTGGCATAGGTGACAGTAACAGTGATGTTGAATAAATGGCTATTAAAGTATGCCATACCTAATCATGAGGAGATAGTTCGCCATTCTAGGAGGCTGATTGTGGCTCTGTTTTTTAGGAGGAGTCCTTCACTGGCTTAACCCAAACTATTATCTGGATTGGAATTAAAGAAGTGAAAGGTGTTCTGTCCTTCAGGACTAAAGACAAGTTCATTTTTGATGGTTTTTCACTCAGATAGGCCAAGGATGTCATTTTGTTAGCTGGTGTCTGTGAAAGGATAGATTGACAGAACTGTTGGCTCCCTTCTGCCATAGTGAGGCCATGTAACTGAATTTTCTTGTTGAAGGGATGGAAGCAGGGGTGGGCTGCAGTCACCAAAATCACTTTTTGTCACTTTTATTTTAGCCTGTCACTTTTTCTTTAAAATTGTCACTAAAGTCACTTTTTTTGCTGTTTCAAAATTTGATTTAGTTAGGCTTATTTTCCTGAGCTAGAAGGGTAATGTCAAAACATATTGGGCAACAGGCTGTTGCCTGCTGGAAATTAGTAATGGTAATATGACACAGGAGTGTAAAAAAAAAGAAATAATTTGAAATTCTAAAGCAACATCTTTAAATGTTTACAGATTAGTTTTGTTTAAGTTGTGCATTTATTTTTCGTCACAAGTTTATGATCATGTCCTTAACCTTTATCTAGTGGACTGGCTGATCCAGGGGGGGGGGGGGGGATCCTTCTCCCTCCTGTTAGGCCTTGCACCCTTCAAATCAATTGCAACAAATCCTTATAGTTAAATCTCAACTTATAGATCCTCAGTCATGCACTATCAGTTTTTTTGTCGAAATGTCCCCACTTTGCCAAATCATAAGTCCTATTTGTTTTTCCTTCATTTGATTTAATATATTCAATGAACTGGAATCAATGTAAAAATCATTGCCAAGTCAAGTTGATAAAATTATATCAGCCCTAAAATTGTATGGTAGAACTATAGGATAAAATTATATGAATCTGAACGAGTTGCAAATTTGTCTTCCCTCACCAAAATTAAGCCACCCAGAGCTTAAAGTCTTTGCTTAGAAGGAGGGCAAGGGCCTTCTAGCAAATTTTGAAAGAATTCTGTAAGTCTGCACCACCCAAAAAGAGAGTAAAAAGAAGAAAATGACTACCCTTAATGATTAGCTCAGAAGGTTTGCCTCTTTGCTGCATAATAAAACATTCATTTTGTTTTTTTTAGGATTATTTGCTTTTCTGAAATGTGCATCAAATAAGTGAATATAGTGAAAAATATTTTTTGCAACATAAAACAAGTAAAAATTTGTTTTTAAACCTTTTATTGGCCAAAAAATTCTTCAGTTGTAAAATGGACAAAAGATACATTACCTTGTTGATTTTTTTCATTTTATTTTATTGCTATTATTGAATTGGACCCATTTTCAAGAGATTTCAGGCTCTTTTTCAAAAATCCTGAAGGCTTATTTTCATAATCCCTAACAATGTTTTATTGGATGTGGCTAACAGTTATCCCTCTTGATTTGGATTCTATTCTGAATAATATTGGATTTTACTTAGGGAAAAGAGTTTGTTTAAGCATATTTTTACTCTTAGTTACTATGGGTTGGGATTTGCTCTTTATTAGGTAACCATTATCTGTGAGGTTGTATTCTAGTAGTGTAACCTTGTTGTTTTTGTTACTTTCCTATTTGCTTCTTAGTGGAGGATAAGAAAAAAAAAATAAATGAAAGAAATATTAGGATTTTACCCTCCTCACCCACAGCCAAACTGGAGGACTCTTCTGGAGGCAAAATATAAGAAAAAAGTAGTGACTAGGATCTATGCAGTCCCTGTGACTCTGTCTGTTCTGAGTCACTTTTCTTGCGCATTGTGTTGTGGCCAACCCTTGTAGAGGCATCCCCTATGGTTTGTGCATACCATGCATGTCAGTGAGCCTCCCCCACCAGACAGGCACAAAAGCAGGATTATATGTTTATTTGATTGTGTGTATTGTTTGTTATATATTGTGTAATGTTTTTTAAATTAAAAATGTAGCAATTTTCCTAAACAGTAACTTTTCTTTACTACCACTCAAAGAAAATGTGTTATTGAAGACTTAGAACATGAACACATCATCTTTAATTTTTATTGTTTGGTTTTTTATATCCATATATAATAATTTGCCAAAAATATGTTTTCAGAGTCTTTAAAACTATGTTTAGGCTTGAGTTTTTCAAAAACCTCCCCTTGGAAATCATCCTTTCCTCTAAAAGGTATCCTAGATCCCCTAAATATGGACTCTCTCCCCCCCCCCCCAATGGAAATTCCGAAATTACACCCATGACTTTTTGGTAAGGGTATTTTTGAAGACCACACTGCATTTCTATGATGGTAAATAACTGTTCAATAAAGAAAATCCTTTCATTTGACACTAAAACACAAAAAATATCTCTGGATATCATATGCAGTGGCTGTCTTCAGTAAATAAAATAATACAAATAAAACATTGACATTTAGACAAATCAAACAATGAAATACATACTGTTTAAGTCTCTTATTTTCTCCAAAGCAGTTATAGATACAAATTTGTCTGACTTCCTAGTGTCCAGCCATTGCCTTGATTTTTATGGGGATGTCCATCATCAGGTAAACTAAGGTCATTGGTATGAATTTCATCCTAATTCACCTGTGCCTCTGTTCAAAGCCAGGTTTTTGAAAAGATTTTTTATTGTTTCAGGGGTTTCCCTAAAAAATTGTTTTAAACCCTGGTCTCTAGAAATCAGAAAAGTCTTTTTGAACATAACAAAATAGTCCAGGAAATTAAAAATGTGACCAGAGAGAGAGCTGACATGAAACTTTCATATTTGGATTTTTCTTTAGGGTTGACAAATTAGATTCTTGATGTTGTTGCAATTTAATCATTAAATTCTGGTTATTGCATCCTACATTGGAGCCTCTGCAAGTGTTTGGGATCTCAAAGACTCCACTTTGATATCCACTGGTGTTTGATCCTTTTCAGAACTTAGAAAACTACTTAAAGTAGGCTATTGCCATCTTTCAAAGCAACCTTTGAACCATTACTTGTAAATTCTTGTAGTTTTCACTCAGTCCTGAACAATAGGTAAAGTAAAAAAAACACCTTCCTCCAATTGTCTTTGCCTATACAGGAAAGATTGCTTAAAAAGTTCTTGAATTTACCTGAAAATAAAGAAGTCAAACCATCTTTAATTCTTGGACCAAGTGTGGTGAATTATTTGTCAAGAACTTTAACAGAACAAGAAAATCTAGTGTTGGAGAAGGGTCCATATCTTTGTTTTAAATCAAACAAGGTCCCAGTAGAAGAAATTATGTCCTCAGTAGAAACATCTTTACACAGAAACATAAGACAAATAAAAGATGTTAGTTTAGTAGGAGCTTTTACAGTTAAAGACCTTTCTAATTTTATAATGAAGCCTGAAACTTGTAATAAGTCCCTCAGAGACATAAGGATTTTAAATAGCTTAAAGAAGGATAAACTAATAACCATTACAAAAGTAGACAAGAGGAACACCTTAGTAGTAATGGATGCTTAGGACTACAAAATAAAACCAAGGAATTTATTAAAGGATGAGAAAACCTATAAAAGGCTTTCTAATGATCAAACAGACTTGTATGCAGATAAACTTAAAACAAGTTAAAGTGTTTGAAAGGCAAAGGAAAGATCATGCCTAATCTTTATGTTAAATGCTTACCATGCAGTTCTTTGTGCCCTAAACTATATGGACTTCCAAAGATCCATAAGCCAAATCTTCCATTACAACCTATTGTATCCAGCACAAAGTTACCTACAAGTATTCTAAGTAAGTGGCTAGAATTAATGTGTAAACCATTTTTGGCTACACACATTTCTTATATAAAGAATTCTTTTGAACTTGTTAAAAAACTAAAAGAACCAGAAATTTCTTCAAATTCAATCATTGCAAGCTTTGATATTGTGTCAATGTATAAAAATATTGATGTAAAAGCAGCTGAAATCCGTCTTGAAAGAAATTTATTAAGAAATGTGGACTTAATTAGTGGTTCAACAGATTTAGAAGTCAATGTAATAATGGAGTTAGTAAAGTTGTGCAATATGTTTTCTTTTTTTTCAATTCAGAAAAAAATTGAACAGGTGAGTGGCTTACCTAAGGGAGCACCATTAAGTCAATTATTAGCCAAAATTTTTGTTGAAAATGTAGAAACAGTAGCATTAGAATCATATTTTTTGAAATATAAATTCTGGGGACATTATATGGACGTTGTAATTTCAGTGTGGAATAATAGGAAGGAAGAACTAGATTTTTTTTTTAGGATATATCAATTATTTTTTTTGGGAGGGGGGGGGGGGTGATTTACAGTTGGATCAGAAGAGAAAGAAAAACTTTCTTTTCTTGACGTTCTTCTATTAAAGAAGGAAAATATTTTTGACTTTAAAATCTAAAAAAAAACTAACAATAATAGATATTTATCTTTTTTCTCAAATAATGCTCACCAAATAAAAGTTGGGTTGATCCTTTCTTTAACAGGCCATATTTTTAGTATGTGCTCTCCAAAGTTTATACAGGAGAAATTGTCTATTTTAAGATAGGCTTAAGTACTAATAAGTAACAATTATCCAAGTTGGTTAACTGACCAGAATATTTCAAGATGAAGAAAGAAGTTTCAGAAGATTTCTAAGGAAGTTATAGAGACAACTGGGGAATTTTACAAAGTAATGGCTTAAAGATTGTTTTAAAAAGTAGTAATAGTTTAAGTAGTTTTCTAAGTTCTGGAAAGGATTGAACTCTAGTGGAGCATCAAAGGGGAGTTCATCAGTTCCTATGTTTTTGCAAAAGCTCCTATTTAGAATGTATTAACAGAATCTAAATATTAGATTACTAAAACATCAAGAATCTATTTTGTTAACCCAAAAAAAGCATCTGAATTGAAGATAAAAAATTGTTTTTTTTTCTTTTTGATGATGTAAACCATTAGTCGAGTTGTAGCACCAAAATAGTCTTAAAAATGAATAAGAAGAGCAAACTTTTGATACAAAGCGAAAAAAAAAAACAGTAAAAAAAAGATGTAAATTTGCAAATGAACTCAGTCAATAAGATAGCTGATTCTTGTTCATCATTGCTACTTTCCTTTCCATTTTTCATTTTTTGTGTCATATTTAGCTGTACCTTGCTGCATAAAGAGTACTCAGTTTGCTGCTAGTCCTCTTCAGCTTAAATTTTAGGTTTGATGCATCTTTAACTGTTTCCTAGAAGAACCAATGGATAGTTTTTATGAAAGATGTCATATGGTTCCATAAAAATATTTAGCTTTAAAGCTAAAAATCTGTTTTTCTTTTCAAGAAAAGGAAAAATTTTTAAGCATGGTTTCAGCACTTGTTTTCTTTTTTCAGACTATCAATATGAAGATATTTATGGACATTCTGTAGATGATGACTATGGTACCTCTCCAAGTGTTGGTAAGGATTCTATATTTTGTACATTAGTGTCTGGCTACTAGAATTCTAGGATTGCCTTGCGTGTTCTTTCTTGTTCTGTAGTAGCAATGTTTTATTATTATCCCCAAGGAAAGTTTGATCATTGCACACCCCAACTCTGAGTTGGAGAAATAACCTTGTTTTTGTAGGGACAGAGCTCAAGGGCCCCAACTTTGAGTTTTTGGCCCATAATTAAAAGTTTCTTTTGGGATCATTCTATTGGTTATTGGGAAGTATATAGACGTTTTGAAGAAGGATTTTTTTTTGTGGGGGTCGGGGGTTACGTGGGAGGATTTTCCATGGGGGAAGGGAATTTTCCATGAAGGGGGCGCCAAATTTCCCAGCATTATTTAAAAAACGAGTAGAAATTAAAGAAAAAAGCAATTTTTTTCAACCTAAAGTAAGGATCAACATTAAAACTTAAAACGAATAGAATTTAGTATGTATATGTGGGTGTTTGCCCCCTCGTCAATACCTCGCTCTTTACGGTAAAGTTTTTTTTAGTACATTCAAAAGAGATATTTATTCTAATTAAACGGCCTTTGTGATTCAGGGGCCATTCTTAAAGAATTGGAACAAAATTTGAACTTTAGCGTAAAGAGCAAGGTATTGACGAGGGGGCAAACACCCTCATATACGTGATAATTTCTGTTCGTTTTAACTTTTAATGTGGCTCCTTACTTTCAGTTCAAAAAACTTGTTGTTTTATTTAATGCTAAAATAGGAAGAAAGGTCTATATTTCAACGATCTCTGTCTCAATTTTGATGGTCAGTAAATAATTGAGACAAAAATTTTGAAAAGTTTATAAAATTATGTTAACTAAAGTAAAAGTCTTAGTCACTAAGGGTGGATAGTCACTAGTGATACATCACTAGGGGTGGTAGCCCTGGGCGAAAAGTGATTTTCCGAGATTTGGGGAACCAATTATTTGTCGGGAAAATCCCCAAAAATGCTGGGATAGTGGAACCACTGGCATTTTCTGACAAAATTGAAATTAAGGAGCAACATTTAAACTCAAAACGAACAGAAAGTATTTCGTATGTGAAGGGGTTCCCCCCCCTCCTCAATACCTTGCTCTTCAAACTAAAATTCTAAGTACTTTCAAAAAAGCTGCCCATTCTAATTAAACGGTCCTTGTATTTCAGGGGCCATTCTAAAAAAATGGGACAAACAGTCAAATTTTAGCGTAAAGAGCAAGGTATTGGGGAGGGGGCAACCACTTCATATACGGAATAATTTCTGTTCATTTTGAATTTTAATATTGCTCCTTGCTTTCAGTTGAAAAAAACTGTTATTTTTTCTTTAATTTCTGATCATATTTCAAATAATACCGGTAAATCTGGCTCACCCTCCATGAAAACTTCTCTTGTTTGCATAACTGGGCCACTGGCTCTTATTTCCCTCGGAGTTTGTGTGATATCTGAATATTTTCTTGAGTAAATGTCCTGAGGGCATGAATTCAGGGACTTCTTCTTCCATGGGGAAAGTTGTTTTTTTCTGGAACCCCAAGAAGCCCAATATGACACTTATCCTTACTTCCCACTAAGTTTAATTAAGATGGGATGACCTTTTACTGGACGTTCTCACGATAAGAATCTTGAACTCTCGTCACCCCACTCCACCAGTAGCGGATCCCGGGGGGCGAGGCCTCCCCCCCTAGCGTATTCTAAAGTAGCGTAATTTACTTAATTAACTCAAGTTTGCGTTAATTAAACTCGCTTCTAACGCAAGTTTATCGGATCAACCTATTTTGCCCCCCCCTAAATTTTTTTTCTAGGATCAACCTATTTTGCCCCTCCCCCCCCCCCTAGAAAAATCCTGGATCCGCCCCTGCACTCCACACACACAGAGATCATGGACTCCTATACTATGTATGGACTCCTAAGCTCATAAGCCCCTGGAAATCATTGGGTTTGTTTTTTGTATCTTCTTCTTGGATTTTCTTTATATCTGACTGATAGGAGGGACCTGAAAAGAGTGCATGTGTTGGCTGCCCTATTTATGTATATCTTTAATTCTTTAGTAGCCATAGAGTATATATCAGTTTTGTTTTTAGGTCACTAAACACTGTAGACTGTAGCGTCTTCTTTTTCCGAACATGACACACATTTGATACCGTGCGTACTGACCCTGAGAATATACGTCAGAACCTTAGTTCAGTTGCTAGTGGTTGGACAAAGAAAAAAACAGGTTTTTAAAAATCTATGTCTCTTATTTTTAAAGGAGAGTATAGCCTTCACAAGAATTGTTAAAACAAATTTTGGGTATATCGTTTTTTTTTGTTTTTTTTTTAACCTGACCCTTCAGAGGGAGGGGTGGGCGTAAAAGGGGTGCGTGTCTCGGTTGCTCTTTTATGTAGCCTGCACGTTAAGTTCTTTAGTAACCATAAGTCGATATCCACCTCGTTTTTGGGTCACTACACTACTAATGATTACACAAAAAATTGTTTTTAACTCAACAAGGAACTAAGTGGAGAACTGGAACCTCTAATAATTTCTGGTTATAGCCAAATACATCTCTTGGATGACTAGCAAGGAATTTCCCAAGAATGTTACACAGTTCCTTTTCAATTTTTGCCATTGGTATGCTTGAAGAGTACATCAATCTCTTCTTTTATATGTGACTGTCTAGCAACATGGTAGCTAATTTCAGACCTGTCTCTATTCACGCATGAGTGCAAAAAAGAGAAAGGGTGTTCGGGGTTTTGCCAGAGAAGTAGAGAAGTTAGCCCATTTAGTTTCATGGCCGAAACTGGCAAATGTAATGCATTTGAACTTGATAACATTTTTGAGCGGTTCTTTTTATCTTGTTGTTATCATCGCCCTATTGCAACACAAAGTAAAAGAAGATTTTACAAAAAAAATTATGTTTTTTTCGTTTTATTCTAGAGCAATTTATCTATGATAGAAGTAGTCAGCAAATGCTGAGTGGCTTTATACAGACAAATGAACAAATAAAAGAAGAGGAGGAAGAATTCAGTGGAGGAACAGGTGAGTTAAGCCACAACTTCTTTTTCTGCAACAGTTTCAACTAAGGACCATGGATAAATATTATATTAAATATTGTTCCACAATGGTACAGAGGGTGGTCAATAAGTAAAAAAGGCCACTGCAAACTCCTGTTTAGATAATAGGTGCTCAATAAAAGAAATGCATCTTGCAAACCAATACTTTCTTAGGTAAGGGCTTGCAAAGTCTAAAGCTCTACGAAAATGGATCACTTTTCTGGAAAAAAACAGACAATTCTTTTTGGAAAACAGCATTTAACTTTTAAAGTAAATAAGAAAATTGTAAAAAAGTTAGTGTGTAATTTTTGGCTAAAACACAGCTGTTTGTGTTTATTTGAAAGGTATTTCAAGTCTAATTAATCTCTTTTTTGTTTCCATTGTGAATTTGTGTTTTGCAGTGTAATGAAAAGGTGGGTATTTTGATAATTGTTTTTTTCATGTGTATCAGCTTAATGAACTAATTGTGTTTTCTTTTTTCTTCTATGTTTTCGCCAACGATTGTGTGTGTTTTAACTACCGATTTGGTTTATGTATTTCAATTGTTTTATTCCGTAAGGTAAGGTTTCTTTTGCTATTAAAATATTTGGAGTCTAGTATTATTAAGTGTTTTTAATCTTAATTGTTCTTTCAATAAAGAGCAATGGAGGTTGACTTGGACGATCTTTTAAAACTTGTTGATTCAGTGACAATTGATACGCATCCCCCCTCTAATGAAGTGGTCGAGTTGAATATTGACGATTTAATAAGTGGTGCGTGCATGGAACTTCCTTATGTAGTACGCTCTAGCCCAGATATTAGTGAAAATCCGGGCACTTCAGAGCTGCTTAGAGATATTATTCCTAGCAAATTAAATCTTCCAGAAGAACTCTCAGTCGAATCGAATGTGGCTGATTTTAAGGTTCAAAATTCAACACCACCTGTGTCTATTTCAGAGAGGCTTGACGACAGTAATGCATCTTCTGATGTTAAGTTAGTGTATCAGCAAGACAAAATCAGTTCTGAAAACACAACCTTTATTAGTCCTCAAATAGCCTTGAAAAGCGAAGATGCCGAGGCTAAGAAAACATTGTCAAGTGATACTGACGAGTCTGATTCTGATCTAGAGGATTATAGTTGGATGGACTTGGTAGAACTTACTGGTTTTAAGCTTAAATCAGCAACATCTACCGCAGAGGAGATATATGACGATATAAGAGAAACATTAAACCACCAAAGATGCTACAAACGTACTATTTTGCTAAAGGACTGTTCTGAAGTGGGAATAATAATAAAACCAGTGTTGCCTGATAGAAAAGCTGAAGAAAAGTGTTATGAAAAGATAAAGACTCGCATTAAACCATTTGATTTTAGCACACCATCACCGGATGCCTGTGTACGCCAGAGGAGACTTGGGACAAATGTAGTGTAATTTGTATTTAATTTTGTGAACTTTCAAAATGAAATTTGAGAGACATAGATTTGGCTCATTTTCAATGTCGGTAAAGCTCTATTGCTGTTAAGTATGAACATGAAATGACGGAATGAAGGAGGTTTTGAGAAACGCCTAATTCTTATCGAGATAAAACCTGATAGTTTTTTCTCCTTTTTTGCCTTATATTTTTTTTTTTTTTTTTTTTTTTTTGTACTCCACTCTTCCCTTTTAGATATTGAAATTGTAGAATTTGATTCTTTTGTATTTTTTTTTACGACAGTACATTATACTAGCATAAAGTTGGACGAAGAGTTAGCAAAACGTAGTCGCAAGCGTAGATTTTTTTTTTTCTTCCTTCTTTTTTTTTACAAAGGTTTAAAATCTTGTTATTTTTCCTTTTTCCTTAATTGAACGAACTTTTTTTTAACTTTGATACTTTTTTCTCTTTCCTTTTTTATTTTTTTATTAAATTTTTAAATGATTAATTAAAATTATTTATTTATATTTTTTATTATCGATATGTTTGCTCACGTAATAGTGTACTACTATAAAGAGATGACACTTGCCTAAGATAAGAGTCGTCAATTAGTGAGCTTTTTAATCAACGAACAAAAAATGCCTCTGATCTGTTATAATAATCAATGTTGTGCAAGAGAAAGACAGCAACGGCTCAATTGGACAACAAATATACTTATGATTCAGTTCAATTTTGATGGGAAACACTATAAAATAACAGAGTGGTATTTAGTTCAACAATTTTGGCTAAAGCTCCTGCCAATTTATATACACTGTTGATCTTGTGTGTTTGCTCACGTGATTTAACCCTATAGTTTTCTAAAATATTTGCTTTCCTTGTGTTGTTTATTCTGCCTTTTTTCTGAATTGAAATTGTGTTTTTCAAAAATTTTGGTTGTTTTTCTTTACTCTTTTAAGAAAAATTTCAATCATATGTTTCATTTCCCCTCGTTTTTTAGTAGATTGTAAGCAGGCAGTTTGGGTATTTTGCACTCAGAAAATCATGACAGAGTGATGACGTCAGTCTAATCTTAAGAGCCGAAGGCCTGAACGAATGCAGGGAAGAAACAAAAAGCCGAGATCTTTCTATTATATGGTTTACATAAATATATGTGCCTTATAATACAAGGAAGTATATAACACGCAAGACCGTACCCAGAGGAGGGGGGGGGGGGGGTAGGGGGGTTTGAACCCCTCCCGAAATGTTATTTTGACTCGTAAAAACGTAACAAAAATGGATATAAACAAATTTTGTATGAGTTTTTTGATGTTTTTTGTGTACCCTCCCCCCGAAGAAAAAATCTTTGAGTAAAACCCCCTCCGAAAAAATCCAGGGTACAGCCTTGATAACACGTATAGCCTAGTAGAAAGAGGTGTATTACGTGTAGAAATGTAACGGTGTTTTCGCTATATTCCAGTTACTTTTTTGAAGCAGCTTTGAATTTTTCCTTTATGATTTATCAGTGATTAGTGTAAATAATGCTGAAATGATTAGTGTAAATATTGAAAAATTTTGCCCATTATCATGAACAGTAGGGGGGGGGGGGAGAAATAGTGCCAGACGATCAAATTATGTGATCGGTATCACAAGCCTCTTCTAGTGTGATAAACATAAAAGAAAATTATGAGATTTGGGTATAAAGGGATGTGTTGGAAGACACTCAAACAGTGATCCATTTTTCACTGAAGATCGGCTAATATTAGTATAAAGATTACCCATAATTAAATGATGTAATGAATTCCAAACAAATCGATTCACGTTAGTTTTCAGTAGACTACACGTCTTTGTGAATTTTGTCTAGGATTTAACAGTGATCCTTATTTTGGAGATAAGAGTTTATAAAAAAAAAAAATAGTAGTTCCAGTAGGTTTGGTCGAGAAAGATTGATCAGATTTGAATGGAATAGGGGAAGGGGAAGTATATCCTGTTTAAGGATACAAGCTAGCTAACCGGAACGACGACTACCTGTTGCTTCAAACTTGAAGCTGTAGTACAATGCTGGAGACATTGTGAGAATCAAACAAAATATCAATTATGAAATTTTTATCTTGTGTGCCTTTAATATTAAACAAATAGTTGGGATTGATGCGCTATGTATAAACAAAGTGTTTTTGGGTTATTTGGGTCATTTTAGAAGTTAGGGCATCTGAGGGATCAGTAATTACAAAAACGGGCATTTGCTCTTCTTGTTCCACAACTCAGCTAAGCAGATAATAAAATAAACTAAAAACGTTGCACTTGGGATGCTTACCATATCTCTTTTCAAGAATATAAAAATATAGCGAACTTTAACAAACATCAGTCGTCTGCTTAACGCAGCAAATTATGCTGCTACTTTAGTCATCGGTTCTTTGCCGCTGTAAACAAAACCAGAAGAGGACAAATATAAACTATATTTTTTTATCCAGTAGTTGGTTTGATAATTCAGATGAATTTGTGGAAATATCGCAAGTAGGATAAAACAAATCCCAAGGTCGAAACTGTACTTTAAAGTAAGATTTGCTATAACGTTTGATATTCTTCTTCTTGAATCCTATCAGTTTAAATAGCCACGTATGAATAAACTATGAAGAATGTTCATAATCATAGTAAATTATTATGAAATAATATTTCAAGTGTGAGATCTTTTTTTGTATTCCTTCCGATATTTTGGTTGTGCTCGATTATTTCGCAACCCTCATTTTAGTGATCTCTGTTTTATTACAGTATAGATAGCGTATATCTTCATTGTATAGGCTTAAAAACATAACATTTAGGAAATAATGGTAAAATTATTATATTACGTCGATTCGTAGAGTAACATCATATTAAACCCACATAATTGTATAATTGGACACAAAACCCATAGCAATTTTGAGGTTGGATTGACGAGATATGACGACGAAAAATATCAAAATATACAAGTGCATTTGAGCAATGTAGAAAAAAAATAGTGGTGGATTTTTTGACTGATATTTCCGGCCTATCTTCAAAGAATAATTGAAAAAGAACAAAACCTTAAAAATTCACATGGTAAAACAGTCACAAAGCGGGAGCAGATTTTAGGTCGCTATTTATCAGTGTGAGAAGGGGGGGGGGGCTCTAAAACATTGTGGGGCAATCCCCGCCCCTTATGCAGGTAAAGTATGGCAAACCGATATCTTGAAACGATGCATTTGATCACTTCGATATTATTTTTAATATTAGTTGAACATAGGGGCAATGATAGTGACACCTCTTGTCGGGAAGTACGATTTCGTACTTTGGAGGGAATTTTTATATCTTAATTGACAACCCCCATTAACGGTAAAAGAAGTTGGCTCTATCCAAAAAACCCTTCTCCTTCTAATTCTTCATTTACTTGTACCCTTTTTTATTCCAGTCTAAGAAAGGGGTTTCAAAGTGAGAAAGAGTTTTCAAGTAATCAGGCAATTGGAAAAAATTACTTGGATATTAATGCTCTTATATTTAATGATTATTTTTACGTTTGTGTTACTAATATTTTGAAGCTATTTACAGTTCAAGTTGATCTCTCTAAAACCACTGTACCAGTCGACGAAAAAGTCTCGCAAATCACTTTAAAGGTAAGTCGCATTGTATCCGGACCGTTATCCATTCTTGTTCGTTGAAATTACAGAATGTTTGATTTGTAGTTTTGAGTATTTTGGGGTTTTTAATAAAAATGTCTCGGTGGTTTCAATTGGGAAGGGGGATTATTTTTGGCAATTGCCCCCCCCCCCCCCTCCACCTAGACTTCAGAAGAATACTTTTTTGCGGGGTATTTTCATTGAAAAATGGCTTTTGTTATATTTTCATTAAGAAAAAGAGAAAAAATTGCCTCTCTCGGATTTAAAAAATATATTTTTGTTCAATCTTTTTTTTTTGTTCGTTGTTTAATCTGACTGCTGTCATTTAGGTAGTTTGCATTTTTCTTCTTCCCTGTTTTTCAAGTTTCTCAATCATGGGAAAGTGAAGATAGAATTTTTGATAGTGAAGCGCAAGCTGATAGGAAGTTTTTAATCGGCACATAAATGCACAATAATACAGAAGATCCTAGCTCAACAGCAAAATTAATATTACTCAAATCTAACTAAGAAATCTAATTGGGCAGGTGGATTTTTATTTACCGCAATGGCTAGACCACCCGACGGTCTGCCACCTGTGATATTTGCTGGCCGAAGAAAAATCTGACAACTTTAGTAAACGGTAGGCTACCAGTCTACTCATAGCGATAAGGAACATGTCAGCTAGGCGTACATCAGAAGATTTTCCCGTCTAAAATACCTTTAAGGGGCATATTTTTCTTTCTTTTAATTAAAAAAAAATTACCGAAAAAAATGTTTTTCAGAGAAAAGTAAAGACCGTATTAAACGTATTAAAGACCGATCAGAAAAAATAAAAGCTATAATAATTCAAACTCAAAACGACAGAGATTACTATTAAAGAATAAATGAAACCCAAAACGAACAAGTATTAAATAAACAGTCACAGCAAACACATTAAATTAGCAATCATAGTCAAAAGATCAGAAAAAATAAAATCTATTATAATTCAAACTCAAAACGGCCAGAAATTACTATGAAAGAATAAATGAAACCCAGAACAAACAGAAATTAAATAAACGACCATAGCAAACAAACATACAACATATACTAATGTAAATGAATAAATAAATCTTGAAAACAAGTAAAATTTAATTTGAATATGCAAATCAAACCTAAAACAAACAAAAAAGTTTCTAGTATTTAAGAATAAATAAAACCCAAAACGGACAGAAATTAAATGAACAATCATAGCAAAAACATACAACAGGTACTAATATAAATTAATAAATTAATCTTAAAATGAATAAAACTTACACTGAATCTGCAAATCAAGCCTAAAACGAGCAAAAATCACTATCAACAAGAGTTTGGCTACTGCCCCGCTTTGTAACAAATACGTTACGCAAGGCCGTACCCAGGTTTTTTTCGGAAGGGGTTTTACTAAAAAAAATTGGGGGGGGGGGTATTAAAAAAAAACTAAAAAAAACGCATACAAAATTTGTTTATGTCCATTTTTGTAAAGTTTTTACGAGTCAGACAAACATTTCGGAGGGGGGGGTCTAACCCCCTCCCCCTGGATACGGCCTTGAAGTTACGCTTCAACCGCCGTCTTCTTTCGAAACTTTTCAACTCTGTCACTCTACCACATTATCTGTACATTTCACCGTTTCGGAAAATGCTCACAAAATCTGACAAGTCAAAAATTCGTTCAGTTTTCTTCCGGTTCGGTAAATATCTTGTACGTTTCCCCCTTTTGCCCGCAACTCTTATCTAGTTAGAAAATTCAGCATTGTTGGCCCCATTATAGCTGTGGAAAAGCAAATTCGTGCTGATAATTCCCGTTTGACGAAGTTGAACCATCCTTGGTCGTCGGTACTGGCCCAGTAGTTAAGATGTATTTGTTGTGTTGTTTTTTTAAGTGTTTTTTTTTTTCGTGCTTAGTGTGTATTTCCTCCTTGGTCGTGGGCACTTGCCTAGTAGTTAAGATGTATTTGTTGTGTTTTTTAAGTGTTCGTTTTCGCGCTTAGCGGGTATTTTTTCTTCTTTTTTTTGTTTATTGCTCCGCCTTTTCCTTTCTTTGTATGACGGGTTTTCCAATAAATAAATTATCAACAGAAGTGTTGAAGAAATTCGCATTGTTCGTCACTTCATACTCCTGTGAAAGAGCTTCTCATCCATGTTGTCATTAAGAGCTCAATAGAGGGGCTTTTTTTCTGTCATTCAGAATATTTTACTTAGATGTTTTTCACATACCGATCCACAAGTAGGAAAAGCTAAATCACAACCTAACCAGCTCGTCTCACTAGCTATTAATTGACACGTAATTATTCATTTTTCCGAATTTTCGTTTTTATTTTTGTATATACATTTATATACATATTTGATTTAAATCTATTAATGAATAAATAATAAGATATTCCGTACAAAAGTTCTTCACTTTTCTGATCGACTACGATCAATTGTGTATGCCCCCCCCCCACTCTCCTAGTGTGAGAAACAATGGTTTATCGATCTCGTCTGTCTCAAAGATTGTTTTGCCAAAATTTTACTTTTCTGTCTTAAAAGTGTAGTTATTTATTAAGTCCACAGGAACACAGAAATGTAATCATATTTTTCTCTGCTACCTGAGAACCATCTTTACACCTTATAATACCGTAATTACTAAGATCAGTAGCTCATTATCGAGTAATAAAGGATACTCCTAAGCTTGCCATAACAAGAAGTTTAGGGCATTGGAATTCCTTTCTGAAATAGTTGTCACTTTTAAAAAGTTCATTTAGTTGTGTTTAAATCTGTTAATGACTTAACTATATATTTTGGGGTAAATCAATTGTTCAATGCTTATATCGTCCTATTCTTTTTTCAAATCCTCCTCTTTTCCATTTTTATTCTTAACCTATTATAGCGATGTATGCTAATTTTGAAAAATTTCTTCCTAGCCTCCGTCAATAGAACCTGGACCACCGAAAGCACCGTCTGTGATTTCAGGTCCAGTGGCTCGACCGACTACTGCTAAAGTAGTTCCCGCAACCCCTAAAGCTACAATTGTAAGTGGATTTCTTGTGCCATCTGCTACTCCAGATAAAGGTAAGTGTTCCAGTGAAACAAGAATTCGTTTTATTTGTGCTGGGGTGTGATTAATAGCTGGTTTGTTTGTTTTGTTTGCTTTTTTCTCTCTCCTCTAAAAATTGAATGGGAAGTAGCTTATTACCATCATTGTAGACATTCTTCTGGACAACCTGCATTTTATTTTGGTGATATATTACCAAGCATGTTTTGTTATAATTGGAAAGGTAAACACTATAATGAAAAGTTATGTACATCTTGACAATCGTTTATCTGATTAATAGCTTGTTTACTAGTTTAGCCGATTGCTTTTATTTAGAAATAAAAATGGAAATGACTTTGGATCAAGCTTAGGTAGGTAACCCTTAGAAACCCACATTCTCTTTTGCTGTCATTTTACGATTCACTCTAGTTTATAGCTCGAAAATCTTTTCACTAGAAATGCAAACACTAAAATTATATCCATCTTGACTATCATTTACTTGATTAGTAGAAAGCTTACCGTTTTAATTGATTAGTCGTTTTAACAATGGAAATGACTTTGACCTACTTTAAGAAGATTTTCCTTGGCAACCTACATAGTCTGTTACTGAAATATTACCAAGTATCCTAGGTTCTAGCTGGAAATTTCTTTACTGGAATCGCAAAGACTAAAAGAAAATTGTATCCAACTTTACAATCATTTCTCTGAAATCCTTGGGACCACAGGTTTGTAGAATTCCAGAATATTCTGCATCTCTTAATAACTATATCAATTATGACTAAACTGCTCATGGTAACTAACTGTAAGTAAAGAGTGACCCTTTCCAATAGTAACCCAAACTCTACAAAAGGATTTTGATAACAATATAAGTTTAAAATGGATCTAATTTTTGTATTGATTTTAAACATTTAGAATTAATTAGGTTTCTTTTAATGGAAAGTGGGTGCCCTAAACGTTGAAAAATGCATTTTTAGGCCCATATTTCAAAGCTTCCCATAAGATATGCTTCTGACAAATACAAAGAGAGTGAGAATAACCTCTAACCTCCCTACATCTGCAGAAAAAAATATTGTGACTAAGTTCCCCCTAACTGCTGACAGTTCCACCTTACTGCGGAACTTGTAGATTTTAATGGGGAGGGTTAGTTTTTACTATCAAATTATAGTGACGAAGATTCAAATTTAACCCTACAAAGCGGGGATTTGATTTAGGTAAAAGCATCCCTTTTACTGGTAAAAATTATATCTATTTTCATAAGGTTAACATAATCATTTTTTATGAATGAAGTATGATAGATTGGCGAAAATTATGTTTTTGATTTCCATCTTGGGCCGAGCAAAAAGCAGGTGGTCCCCGATTAGGGTGGGAGGAAGTCACAAGAAAGGGCTTGAAAGGAAATGGAAACTTTGTAGGAAGGAGTAAAAAGTGGAGCTTTAAACAAGTTGGGGTAGAGAAGGAGCATACATAGCTGTGTTGGCCCTAGGTCGCTTGGCTCTGCAAGGAATTGTTTGTGATAATGTCGGTTACGGAGATTTAAAAAAAATCTGGTGATGTTGAAATGCATCATATTCTTGAAGGTGATCATTTATATAAATTTTATCATTGAAAATTTTTTAGATAGTTTATATAGTTAACGTTTAAGTAATTCTAGGCTTCATAGTCATTAAGGCTGCACAATGTCACTTTTCGACATTGTGGACGTGGTATTTATAGCAATATGGCTTCTGTAATTTTCCATTCAATGATTCATTCAGAGACCTTGGTATATTATTTAATGCTTAAATACATCTCATGTGGCAAAAGCTGCAAATTTCTGTCTAAATACTAGTAATCAGGAATTCAGGTAGGTTCCATAGTTGAAAATGGTACCTCAGTACAGTATCCCACGCATAGCTTTAACCATTCACGCATTAAAAGATGTGCTCCTAAGGAGACCCCGTATCTTTCCTGGTTTGATTATCAACAGCGCTTGAAACGTTTAAAGTGGCTTTCATTTCAATTTGGAAAGAGCATATATCATGTGGATACCAATATTGAATTTACTGTGTTGGATAGAATACATATTGGTTAGTTTTTCTTTTATTACTCGAGTGTGTGAAAACTGGAACTTGATTCCTTTAATTGTTGTTTATGCTGGCAATGTTGATTCGCTCAAGAGCAGTAGTGCAGCTTCCACTTCATGTCAAAGTGCTTGATTCGCTATATTTAGCTATGTTATTATGTTTGCCTGCCCTTTTTCTTCTTGTTTGCACCAGACTTTTGCATTCTGCACTTTTGTTAAAAGAAAGATAAATATCATTGGTGTTATCACTCGATGATCCCTTGTTACAGACTCCGAATTTGATTATACTAGCAAACAAACATTAGTAGTTCCAAATTCAAGATATATTCTTCTAATTTCTAGGCTTATTCCCTGTATCTTCCGCTGAAACTTCAAGATCAGAATCTCCTACTAATATCTCTGTGGTTCCCGACGAAAGAACAGCTGAGTACCAGACGCCATTGAAACCCATCAAGTAAATTTAATCTCTCTTCTCTCTCTCCTCTCTCTCTCTCTCTCTCTCTCACTCTCGTCTCTCTCTCTCTCTCTCTCTCTCTCTCTCTCTCCTCTCTCTCTCTCCTCTCTCTCTCTCTCTCCCTCTCTCTCTCTCTTCGTTTTCTCTCAAAGCATTAGTTAACTTTATTCTCAGCACAATTTGCCATACGAATTATTATTACCAAGTGTTCTTACGAAAAATTCAAAATTCGATACTTTCTTTTAGACAAACAAAAATCTCGAGGCTTTTGAAAAAAAAATCGTTTGCTTTATGTTAAACTATTAAAACTCAGTACCGGTTTAGTTTCTCTTTTTCTTTTGAGTTAGTTTAGGATCAAAGGTCTTCCTTTATGATATGCTGTTTCTCATTTTCTTTTGATCCATTTCAGGAAAAGAGATGTAATGTCCCTTTATGAGAAAGAAAGGAGTGGAGCCAAAGACCGTCTGAATCTAGTTGTAATTGGTCACGTTGATGCTGGTAAATCCACCATGATGGGTCACCTCCTTTACGAACTTGGTGAAGTTTCACAGAAGATCTTGCATAAATATGAAACAGAGTCTAAAAAACTAGGAAAGCAGTCCTTTGCTTACGCTTGGATTTTAGATGAAAGTATGGAAGAAAGGTAATAACAAAAAAGAGAGCAGACTGTCTTCAAATACTTATTATCTAGACAAACATTAGGGTACGTTAGGTAAGAAAGGTAATAACAAAAAAGAGAGCAGACTGTCGCGTGCCCAGTCAGTCCAACCCCCCAAATCACTTCACTCAATTCGGGCCATCCCCAAACCCCCCCTCACTCATATTCCTCCCAAAAATCCACTTCCTTTCGACTCCTTTCGTCTCCGTGCGTCCAAAAAGTTACCAGCCGGTTCTGGACTCCACCCGTTATTTGCCGAAACAAACCCAACCCCTCCCCTCTCAGAGACCCCCCACCGTACTTCCCTCCCTCAGCATCATCTTGCCCCCCGACCCCCCCATTTAAAGAACACTCCCAACTTGACTTATTCCCAGGTCACCATGAAACCTTTCTCCCTTCCCTTGCACTTTATCCCCCCTGGCTACCCTACCAGTATGACTCTGGTTTAAAAGTAAGCAGGCAGAATGATCCTCTTTTAACACCTCCATGCAGAGTTTCTAAAACTTCAAATAGTTACCGCTGTTTAGAGTCTCCGCTAGTATTTTTCTCAATTTATTAAACTCACAATTTTTCTCAATTTATTAAACTCAGACCAGAAAACCACCCTCTGGGTAAGAAAGGTGGCGGAATTCTGTTCTTTATCCGTAATGATTTATATCCAAGTGAAATCCCAATTCCGTGTCTTAATCCCTTTGATGAAGTTATGTGGGTATGTGTTCGACCTAAAGTCTTGCCGCGTCCTTTTAATTTAATTGTCCTTTGTTGTTTTTATTACTCCCCTAATCAGAGATCCGCTGACAAAATAAATTTTATCGAAAAATTACATGCAAGTGCTGACTTTGTACTATCAAAATACCCAAATGCAGGAATTTTCCTGATGGGTGACGCAAACGATATAAGACTTGATTCTACATGTAACGCTTTTAATTTAAAACAGGTCGTTAATGTCCCTACTACAAAAGGCAATACTACTCTTGATTTAATTTGCACTAATCTTTCGAAGTTTTACAAACCCGTCTCCACTCTGCCCCCTCTAGGGGGTAGTTACCACTTTAGCCTTTTCCTATCTCCGCTGGCTAAAGTTAAACAGTCGTTTTCTATAACTGAAACCGCTTATAGACCTCTCACTGACTCAGGACTTTTCAATTTTGGCTCCTGGATTACTACTGAAAATTGGTCCACTGTGTATCAAACAAATGACGTTGACTACATGGCTTTGTCCCTCCAAAATCTATTGAGGAGTAATTATGAATTCCACTTCCCTGAGAAAAAATTTAAAACGTGTTCTACAGATAAGCCTTACGTTACTGAGTCTTTTAAAAAACTTATAAGAAAAAAAATCAATTTTTTCAAAGCAGGTCGCATTACTGAGGCTAATAGTCTAAGGAAGTTCCTAAAGAAAAAATTAAGAAAAGCAGCTTCTAATTACTATAATAATAAAGTCAAAGATCTATATTCTAACAAGCCCAAGCAATGGTACAGAAAAATTAAAGAAATATGCGGAAAAAGTCCTTCCGAAATTGATTTTCATCTCCCTGAACCCCCTAATAAGACTGCCAACGATCTGAACTTGTACCTTGCTTCCATCGTGCAAAGTCTCCCCCCTTTCACTGGCTCAAGTCCAACTATTCCTCCCAATACTTCCTTCCCCTTTATTTCTCCCTCTGATGTTATAAATAAAATTCTTAAGCTTAGAAAATCAAGTATTTGTCCCTTGGACATCCCAGTTGACTTAATTAAAGCCTTTTCGGACAAAATTGCTGAGCCTTTATCAAATATTTTCAACCACATCACAAAATTTGGCAAATTCCCAAGTTGCTGGAAACAAGGTTTTATAACACCTGTCCCTAAAAAATGCGCCAGTTTGACTTTCGCCAACATTCGCCCCATTACGCTCACTTCTGTTTTTTCCAAACTTTATGAAGGTTTCCTCTGTGACTGGCTTAAGGATAAAATTTGTCCGCGTATTGACACCCGGCAGTTTGGTAACTTAAAGAAAACTTCCACCACCCATTACCTTGTGCACTTAATGCATACCATCGTAAGTAACCTTGATAAACCAAATGTCTAGCTGAACCTTGTCTTAGTTGATTTCCAAAAAGCTTTTGACCTGGTTGACCACACCACCCTAATTCGTTCACTCCTGGTTAGCTTTAAACTTGATCCTCTGTTAGTAAATATTGTTATATCGTTTCTTTCAAATAGATCCCAAGTTGTTAAATACAAAAATATTTTCTCTAACCCCCTCCCTATATATTGTGGAATTCCTCAAGGAACCTTATTGGGACCACTTTTATTTCTAGTCATGATTAATGATATGGTAAGGACTTCCCCCATAGGTGGAAATACGTGGATGACTTGACGATCCTCGAAGTATGTCACAGGAATATTAAAAGTGACCCCCTTGAAATTCTATCCCACATTTCGGATGAAGCTAAGAACCTAAATATGAAAGTAAATTCCACTAAATCAAATATAATTACGATAAATTTCTTGAAATCTATTCCCGCCTTCCTTGACCCTATACCCCCAGATATTTCTGTGTCTTCCTTTAAATTACTTGGGGTTACAATTTCCTCTAATTTAAAGTGGGATATCCACGTGAAAGATATTGTCCGTAGAGCTAATGCGTCCATGTCTCTCCTTAAGCTCTTGAATAAATTTAACATCCCCCCATCCCATTCTTTAAGGATTTATACTTCCTTTGTCCGCCCGCATCTTGAATATGCTTGTCCAGTATGGCATCCTGGCATCTCCCGTGATGAATCAGATAAAATTGAATCTATTCAAAAAAGAGCCCTAAGAATAATTTTTAAAGAAACTTTGGTACCATATTCACTCCTTCTAAAAAAGGCCAAGCTGGAAACTCTTGAGCACAGGAGAGGAACGCTGTGCCTCCGTTTTGCAAAAAATGCAATAATAAACCCTCGCACGGAAAACATTTTCCCCAAAAGACACTCCCCATCCAGACACCGCCTGCCACGTACTGTATCTGAACCCATCCCTATCTTGTCCCCCATCCGTTGTTTAACCTCCAGATATGAAAAAACCTTTGTCCCCTTCATTACTGATCAAATAAACCACTAGTTTTTTTTTTTTTTTTTTTTTTTTTACTGGTGATACCCATGCTGGTGTCTGTTTGGCTCTTCCGTTCCCTCCCCTTTTTATATAATCTCTTTTAAACCTTTTTAACATTATTTTTATCTCAATTTTTTTTTTTTTTTTTTTTTTTTTTTTTTTTTTTTTTTTTTTTTTTTTAATTTGTGCCTTTTTAACCTTCTTACATTTGACACTTTTTGTTAGACTAATGAATGGCTTTGCCTTTCTGATATTGTTGTTTTTGGCATTGTTTAGCCAGTTTTTTAGTTGTTGTGCTATTTATGTCTATTTTTATTATATGACCCCGAAATGCGAATTCGGCCCTTCTGGGCTTGTGATAGCCATTTTCTGAAATAAATATCTTATCTTCAAATACTTATTATCTAGACAAACATTAGGGTCACACTAGCCGAGTTGAACTCGTAATTCCATGTCCTTTGGAAAGGGGGGGGGGGGTCGAGTCTTGGTGTGTAGAAAATTCTTTTGGCTTGGTGTGGGGGTCAGTGTTTGGACTTTACAAACTCAGCAGCCGTGAATCTGGGGAAAGTGCGGTTAAACAAAATCCCCAACGCAATGGTCTTAGTAGTCAAGAACCGTCGTTGATCCATTGATAGATAGATAAAGTCAAACATTTGCTATAGATCATTGCTAATGTCTCTGAATCTAAAACGGGGCTAAAATAATACCCTTTGTTAACTAATTTAATTTGGATGAAAAAAGTTATGTATTGATTAAGATCTATGTAGATCGTGAAAGTAACAATTTCGGTTTCTTAGGTATGCCCTAGATACAGGATACTTTAAAAGCGCTGCATGCAACATGTTCACGTAATATCGTTTTTTATTCAACATCTGATCGGCTATAAAAAGAAAGATGGGTGAATATAAATTAAATAATTTTATTGCCAAAATTAATATATGTTCATATTCACATCCCTAAATTATCATTACATTATTATATTTTTAATAACTCCACATGCATCGCTGAGATTCACAATAAGAATCAGCAGATTAGATAAATCTATTCAGAAATGGAATTCCCATATACTCAGGAATCGACTGATAGTCGTTGAGCTAAAGGGAATAAAACAATCGAAGACTGTTCAGAAAGGATGCCCGCAGGGGGGGGAGGGGGGGGGGGGTAGTCTCCTCATATGTGTGAAACCTGGTCATAAAAGCCTGCTGAATTTCTTAAAACAGCAATCCAGGTATAGCCAGGCATATGCAGATGACCTACTATACTTACTGAGAGGAAAATGTTCCCATTTAAGGGAAATGGGAACTTCCTTTGAGGGTTTAAAGAGGAAGGCTTTGAATAGATTGGGATGGAAGAGGAGTGTGCCTAGTTATGTTGGCCTCAGGCACCTTAGTGCTGCGGTGAGTTATTATTAGTAGTAATAGTAAAAATTTCCCCTGAAAATCTCCGCTCCCGGAGACTTCCCTCCCCATGGAAAATTCTCCCCGTGGGAAATCCCCTCGGCAGAAAGTTCACTCCTCCCCCAACTGAAAAATGTATGCATACTTCCCAGTAGCAAATGCTATACGTAAACAATGGACAAATTTCATAATTTAAGAGACTTTTCCCCAAGGTCTGTGGGGGGTCATGATATCTCAAATGGCAGTGTTTTTAGACCTTTCAATTATGCTGAACAAAATGGCTATCTCAAAGTTTTGATCGGATAACTGGTGGGAAAAGGGCGGGGGAGTGGGGCTAGCTACCCTCCAATATCTTTGTTCACTTAAAAAGGGCAGTAGATCTTTTAATTTCCGTTCGAATGAGCTCTCTCCCGATATTCTGGAACCATTTTTTTCGATTCGATCACCTCTGGGGAAAACAAAAACAAATAAATAAACACACATCCGTGATCTTGCTTCTGGCAAAAATACAAAATTCTACATCTTTGCAGATGAGAGCTTGAAACCTCTACAATATGGTTCTCCGACACGCTGAATCTGATGTTGTAATTTTCATTTAGATTACTTGACTTTAGGGGGTGTTTTCCCCTTTTTTTGAAAATCATGCAAATTTTCTCAGGCTCATAGTTTTTGATGGGTAACACTAAACTCAATGGATCTTGTATATTTGGAATCAGCATAAAAAGACAATTCTCTTGATACATCTATTGATATTAAAATACGAGTTTCGTTTTAGAATTTTGGTTACTATTTAGCCGCATCGCTCCTTAACTACGGTTCGTTACCACGAACTGTTTAATATTATCAATGTGTTTTTTTTTCACATAGGTCACGTGGAGTTACAATGGATGTGGCTCAATCCAGCTTCGAAACAGCAACTAAAAACATCACGTTGTTGGATGCACCAGGTCATAAAGATTTTATACCCAGAATGATTCTTGGCGCTGCTCAAGCCGACGTTGCAGTGCTTGTTGTGGACGCTACCAAAGGTGAATTTGAGACTGGCTTTGAATCTGGAGGACAAACTCAGGAGCATGCACTGCTCATTCGCACTTTAGGTAAGCATTGAAATGCCATTATTCGTGAAGCTCCTTTTCTATAGACATTTCCTTAATTGAAATGATCCATTTTTGTTTTGTTAGGACATTTTTCATGCTGCTAGGCTGCTAAAAGCTTCAGGCCCAAAACGCAATTTACCTAGGCTTTCTCTATAGGTCATATCTGTTGAATGTTTTCCTAAAGTAGCCAAAAGACGGGTTTTTGGTGATTGTTTTTATCAAGAGACCATTCCAAATGGAAGTACAGCATCTTACTAAGCTGTTGCAAATTAACCAAGAATATTTTTGTTGCCAGTGGCGTAGCTCTAGCATTTTCTATTGGGGGGCAAGAGGGGTCCACATCCGGAGAGTCAAGGGCATGGGCTACATAATATTTTTTCTCCAAATGATTGGGGGGGCAACTGCCCCCTCCCCTTGCCTCCCCCAAACGACGCCACTGTTTGTTGCAAAAAACTTGATGAGAGCACAATATCACAAGATTCCATCAAGTATAATCAACTTAGCATTTGGGATTTAAATCCAACATTACATAGCTGTCCTAAATCCCAAAAAATTGAATATCAATACTTTTCGTGAAAATTTTTACAGAAAAATGTTAAACATTTTGACTATTTAGCGTATTGAAAATATGCAATTCTACTTAGTTTACTGCATTGTGAGTTTCGAACGCTATTTTAGAAGCATTGCAAGTTTGATCTTTTTCTTTTTTTTTGTCACATGTCCATATTAATTATTTTCGTACAAAGTCGAATAAGGGCAAAGGAAAGGAGGATGTATATATATTTTATATGATTCTTTTCGTTGTTAATTCTGATGCTCAATTAGCTGCTTATAAAAATTTAAGGTAGAATATTCCAGGTCCGTGATAAGATGGTGAAACCAGGATAGCGATTCTGGCTCATTAAAACTATTTCTAATGCATAAAATAATTTGATTTTTTTTTTCTCTAAATTTGTTATAAATTTTGTTTAAAAAATTTTTTTGTTTCTAAATTTGTTTTTTGCGGGAAACTCTTTGGGAAGGGATTTTTTTTCGAAAAGTGGTTATTTTGGGACCTAAGTATTTGAGTTGATCCTTTCAAGCTTCCATGCTATGACTTCTTTAAGTTAGTGTTTCCTATATTTCCGGAAATACCCTTAATTCTTATTCTTATCACCAATTTTCAGCTTTCATTTCATATCAAGTAGCAAATGAAATTTCCAATCAAGAATGTCTAATTTTAGGTGTTTCTCAGCTTGTAGTCTCTATTAACAAAATGGACACATGTGATTGGTCAGAAGAAAGATTTATGGATATAAAAAAACGGATGGCAACTTTCCTCAAACAAATTGGTTTTAAGGAAGACGAGATTAAATACATACCAGTTAGTGGTTTGTCTGGAGTCAATTTGACAAGAAAACCTGCTGAACCCTGCTTGACTTCGTGGTACAAAGGCCTTACGCTACTTGAAGCTATTGGTAAGTTTTTAGGTCTTATATTTCTTATTGCTGCGACTCTTCCTTTGTAGCTTTCAATGGTAGGTAGTTGTTTGTAGTACTAGGTACGAAAAGGGCCTAAAATATTGATCTATAATTTTGTAAATTTGTCTTCGTTTATTCATCGTTTTGATGGCTACCCCGAGTTTACATTTTGAAACAGAAATAAATGTGAACACTAGTGAAGAAAATAAATTTTATTGGGGGAGAAAAAAGGGGTTGTTTTTTGAAAATACTGATTATCTTTAAAATTAAAACCCTTTTTAGGCCTATTCAGTAGCAGATAATTATATCTAGGGGGTCGCTTGTGGAACTGTTGTAATTTTGGGACAGATATTCACAATAAAAACAGCTTGCTGGCTCAATATCCACCTCAACTGGTCCATTATGGACTATGGGTGGTACATATTGAGCCTAGTTTTGGTCTCTGGAGAGCCATGCTAAAAAATTAGGATGCAAGGTTTTTTCGCTAAGAAGAAATATGTAATGACTCATATGAAAAACTGGAAACGAATACTTACGAGAAAACTCTAGAGAAACTGGGCTTCAAATTTTTTCATGATATCTTTGTTAAGATAGAGACTAGAGGCTTTCCCTGTTCTCTATGTCGTCTGCTAAAACTTGTAATGCCCATGACATGCACATGAATACTAGGGAAATATGTACCAAAATTGCAAAGAAAATATGAGCAACTTATAGAGGCAATTTCTGTTGTCAGCACAGGGCTCTCTATTTTAATTGGGTAGTGATTGAGTCCCAAGATCCCACCCCACCTTTGTGTGCGTACGCTCATTTGGTCTCCAGACAATATGTGCTATGTGCAATTATTTAAATTTTCAGCCTGTTTCTTGGAAGTCGTCAGGATATTGTGTTGCTATCTGAATTTTGCATTTGTTACCCCTGAATTGCGCTGGTGGCCTTGTAAAAAAAGGCACCAATCCTAATTTGATTTTATAGCACACCCTGTGTAAATATTTTTGGCTGTGTAATCACCACGCTGTTCTCCTAAGCTGTATCATAAAAAAATTCTTCTTCTTGTAGTGAGTTTTGAAGCCATTTATGGCACACGTTATTTTAATTCAACAAAATTCTCTGTACCTTTTTTTTTCTTAAGAATATTTCTGAATAAAAAAAAAAATCATTTATTTAGAAAATTATTGATAAAATTTTTAAAAACGAAAAATAAACCTCGTATGCCTATTTATTTTTAGGTAGTGTAGTATTTTTTAATATTTGTAGCTGAGTAACTCAGGTGTCAGTTGATGAACTTTATGAAACAATAGTAGTGTAAATTGAAAGAAAGATACAGCGCTGGTTTTGCGTATGCTGCATCAAGAGGCCGATAGAAAAAGATCTGGAGTTTCTTTGTTGCTATTTGTTCTGGTTAGCAGATTGTAGCATACAGTTAGGCAAATTGACTTCTATGTGCAATTCTAATTTGAACGATATTCAAGTTTCAGTTTTAATCAATAGGTATGGCTGAAATTCTTTATTAAGTTTAGTTATTTCATTTTGTTTTGTTGTTCTTGTTTTGATTTCTTTTCTTCAAGAATTCATTTGCGACAGCCAAATAACTTTGCTGTTGGATATGAATCTATATTATTGGTTTTGTCCATGCTCATTTTCTGCTATTTGCCAGACTGTAGACCTGCTTATTCCAGATGTATTCCGGGCTACAGAACGAGGATTTTCGAAGCCTTTAGGACTTTTTTTTAGAATTCTCTTGCGACAGCCACATCATTTTTGCTTTTGGATTTAATTGAATATTATTATTTTTGTGCACGCTTATTTTCTTTGTTAATAAAACGCTACTAGCCAGACTTGCAGACCTCCTTATTCCAGATTCATTTCGGGCTCCAGAACGAGGAATTTCGAAGCTTTTACGACTTTTTTTTTTTTTTTAGAATTCTCTTGTGACAGCCACATCATTTTTGCTTTTGGATTTAATTGAATATTATTATTTTTGTGCCCCCTTATTTTCTTTCTTAAGAAAACGCTACTAGCCAGACTTGCAGACCTCCTTATTTCAGATGCATTTCGGGCTCCAGAACGAGGAATTTCGAAGCCTTTACGACTTTGTGTAACTGATGTCTACAAGGGGTCGGGAAGCAGTCTTAACATTGGAGGTCGTATAGAAAGTGGCATGATTGCTGCTGGGGACGTCGTACAGATAATGCCTTTAGGTAAGTGCTCTGCTTGCAAAACCTCTTTTACTTTTTAGCCCAAACGTTTAATTTACATTAATGGGGCCAGCACCATCGGGTTTGAAACCAATTGGCTAATCAGTTTGTGTGCATTTGTGAGTCCTAATATGAAATTTTAGGTTTCAGTCACAGCCCCAGAAGGTTCACTAGGTAATAGTTTTCGTGTAGCGTACAGTCAGCGAACAGCCTATGGAAAATACTTCAACGTGTACTCGCATTAATGTTTTCGAAGAAGAGACTAAAGCCGCAGCTACGATCGCCTCATAGTACCGATACCGAGTCTATCAGCAGAAAATAGTAAATTCTTGAACTTCTGTTCGTTCTCAACAAAGGACACAGCAAATTGTCATTGTTTTCACACGTCTTATCAAGTTAATAAGAGATCCGGCGCAATAAAACCGTCTTTGAACCTGAAAATTATGAGCAGATACTCCTAGACTATGTGCTGTATCTTACCTTCACAGATCATTCAGCTTTGAATCTCGATTCATCTTGTATTCGGTGTGACATCACTATTTAAATAAAGGCTGTATTTTATCCTCATCTATATGAATCAGTTAGGTGGTCTATTCCTAAAAAACATATTGAAGGCTGTGATACAACATTTTACAGAACATCCTGAAACTCTTCTAGACTTGGTCGAATAATTTGAGTGTCCTATGCGAAAATGTTACCAAAATAAACGAATATTTTGAGAGTTCTCACTTCGAGAATGGCTTAAAAAATTTATGCTTCAAAGACTAACGATTAAGAAGTGACGCTAGGTATCAATAAAATTGACCTACTTGATAGCCCTTCTTCCATACTTAGGCAGTATTATTAGTAGCGGTGATGGATGCGGTTGAGTTGTAAAAATTGAAATTAACATGGAGTTCTTTTTTTGTAGTTGAAAGAAGTTTGGAAGAATAGGAAGATAAAATTTTGGACTGAGATTAAATACGAGAAGCCACGGTAATTATAATTACCAAATATGGTTGAGAAACATGAGTGTTTCAAAAGAATCGATGAAAGTAGGCATAACAGATGTATATCAACAATTTGTCGTTCAGAAAATTTGGTTTTATTTAACTGTCTACAGCAGTTAAGATAGAATTTCCATATATAGACTATATAGATAGACTACAAGCTAAGATAGACTTTCCAAGACTGAGGTTTTATTTCTTGGATTTGGAGGAGTTCCTTTTTTTTTCTTTTTTCTTCTTTTTTTACAATTCAGCCGGTGCCAGAAGAAAAGAAAGACCTGCTCGAATTGGATAGAGAAAGGTCACAAAGAAAGATGTAAAGGAGATACGAGTTTCATTGAAGAGAGTGAAGAGTGGAGCTTTAAACATGGGAGTGTAAAGAACTTGCTTGAGCTGCATTGATGGTATCAGGTGGCTTGGTGCTGCGATGACTTTGTTAACAGTGGTAGTAGTAGCGTAAAGACACTCCTTGGGATGAAAACTTATGCCTAAATTGATTGACTGTATTAAGCCCACTTTGATCAGGTCCGTAGTTGTCTGTGCTCGACTAAGTAAACACCAAATAATTCTGGAAATTCCCCTTGCTAGATGATTGTTGCCTTGAATTGAAAAACCGATAATTTAGCTTATTACTTTTTTTTTGTATAATCAGTTGGGCTCTGAACAGCTCATGTGAAATCGTAAAATAAAAGTTTTGAAAAGTAATATAAAAATTACTATCAATACTCATATAGTATTGACATAATGTAATAGTCTAATTGAGAACTTGTTTCGTAAAATCAAGGATGTAATTTGCTTTATTACATCACAAGTTACGCAATCAATTATGGAGCTACATTTCTTTCTTTTGAAATTAAGCTTAAAATTAAATTAGCAGCCATGTGAACTTGGAAAGGGCAATTTTTTAGCCCGGGCCATAAGATTTGGTATATAAGACTCAAATTGGAACGCTCAGTGGAAAACCGTCAGATCACTACTCGTATTTGTTTCCAAAACACTGCTTAGCTTAAATGAGAAACTCACGCCGGAAGCGTAAAGACGAAGGTGTCGTAAAGACACCGTTATTTAATCTACTGTACAAAGTGTGGAGATTGTTCTTAAACATGTCTCTTATTTACTGTAATATTTACTTTCTGTTATTCCAGGAGAATCGGCGTCTGTGAAGAGCATAAGTGTCAACTCCGTTAGTATTGCATCTGCTTTTGCCGGGGATCCAGTGGTTGTAACATTAACTGGTATTGATGTTTCCAAAGTGGGAATGGGCAATGTTATATGTCACTCCTCATCTCTAGTTAATGTCACGACAAGATTTGAAGCTCGAATTGTACTTTTTGGAATCGAATTGCCTGTTATACCTGGATTTCCCGTAAGTTTATTTTGTTGTTTTTTTTGTTTTTTTTTCAATGCCTGTCATTTTCTTCTTAATCTATTTTTTTATAAATTATATATATTTGCTTAATTCTACAAAGCAAGTCTAGCCTCCTGAAGAAAAGCCTTTTTCTTTACCCAGGCCCTCTGAAAAAAAAATTACTTACATAAAATCATGCATGTACACAAGGGGAGTGGTTTCTTCAACTACAAAAACTACTGCAACTTCAACTAATTCAACTCTTCAGCTACTTCTTTCAACTACAAAAAAAGAACTCCATGTTAATTTCAATTTTTACAACTCAACCGCATCCATCACCGCTACTAATAATACTGCCTAAGTATGGAAGAAGGGCTATCAACTTAAAAAACTTAAAAAAAATTCTTTTTTTTAAGTTTAACTCCTGGTAGCAAAATCCTGTGTGTGTACCTGCATTGAACAGTTGTCACCAATTGGCTTAAAGCTATAAAATGTTAAAAACACAAAAATGGATCGGGCGATGCCCGCGAATTCTTCTCAATGGCATTAACGCGATTATCACATTTCTAGGCAACTTAGAGTATAGACTCATATCTTTGTTGTTTTTTTTCTATAATTTTTTAATTGGAAATTGGGTTGTATTTTATTATTTGTTGGCAAAACTAATTTTCTTTTATAACTTAAGCTATGATTTTGACCAAGAAAATTTCTTTTTGCCTTCCTTACCTTTATTGACACTATATGGTTTTTCGAGGGGGCTTAGACTAACCTACAAATAAACGTTCAAATGGTGATAAATTTATTTATTTAGACAGTGAAAACAGGTACAAAAGTCTAGATATTTCGATCACATATACAGTGATCGTCATCAGTAGGGATACTAAAGTGTTAAAATTAAACTAATGTATTTATACAAAACAGAATACACAGCTTTCGGGTAAGTCTTAAAATAGTCTAAATAAATGAATTTATCCCCATTTGAACGTTTATTTGTTCGTCCTAGAACGGCATTGTGGTCTGAGAAAAGGATACCTAAGTTAAGGTGTTACGTCGAAAATACGTCGTATATGTGGGGGAATGAGACCAACCAAGCAAATAACTATAAACTCAACATTTAGTTTGCAATTAAAAGACATAGAAGGCTTTGCCACCTTCATTGGAAATTTATTTCACATTTTAGCAAGATTAAAAAAGAAAATTTACATCACGACTTTGGATGAAAATTGTCATTAAACTCTCTCTGAAAAAAATCTAGTGAATAACCCCGAAGTTCATTATTTTGTGAGTGACCAGAAAGTTATTTATTTTGTTTTGTATAAATATGTTAGTTTCAATTTTAATACTTTAGCATTTCTACTGATGACGACCGCTGTATATGTGATCGAAATATCTAGACTTTTGTACCCATTTTCATGTCTAAATAAATGGATTTTTTTGATTATAAATTGTCTATTGTATCAATTTTAATATGCTAGTTTTCCATTTTATACTTAGCATTCTACTGATGACGACCGCTGTATATGTGATCGAAATATCTAGACTTTTGTACCCATTTTCACTGTCTAAATAAATGGATTTATCCCCATTTGAACGCTTATGAACCGCAGTGTGGTCTGAGAAAAGGATACCCCAATTAAGGTGTTACGCCGAAAATTAGACTGACCTCTCTTATTTTTCAGATTCTAAGATACTTTTTATGTCTGAAGTTCGCTTTTAATTTAATTTTCAATTCTGTTAGACAATTTTCAAAATAAAATAGTCTTAAACCACTATAACAGTGAATCGTCTGACTCACCTCTTGTCTTTGCTGCTAAGTATGTTTTAATACTGTGAGGATCATAGTGCTCAGTATGCTCTAGTAGTATCGTTACCCTACTTCTAATGTCTTTGATACACTTAGTGGTCAGCTACATCAGTGCTTCTACTATTTATGATCTATCCTTGTAATCTGCTTAAACCTCTTAAGACACAGGTGTACCAATCATTAATGAGGGTCCACCTGGAAATTTCTAATATTGCTCTTACAACTCGTGGCTAGGAATGTGAATGCTGGATATAACAGTATTGTGTACTTTAACTCGGGTAAGACAATAGCTGTATTTATAACTAACTAAATTTAAAAATCTATGTTTTTTCCTAATGAGAGTAAAGAGCGACGTTGAATATCAAAATATTTTTATTTGTAACTATTTTTAAATTTTTCCACAGGGGTCATTGAACAAATTTTAATCTAGTATGTGTCCCTACATCTGACTCAGGACAAGTGAATTCTTTTTCAGTTGACATAGAAAATGTCCATAAATTATTGCAAAGACTTAATTTTTTTTTTTTTCGCGTAGATAATTTTAAGAGTTTCAAATTGAAATTTTTGGGCTTCAGAACGTATCAATATTTTATCGTCTGTTTTTTGTGTTGTATTTAATTTTCATCCCACTCTAAAATTTTACCCCTCCTCAGATCAGATCTCAACATATGTGCATGCTCCTTCTTAGTCTACCCTAAAAAATTTTTGGGTCAATCACTAGAATTTATGCTTTCCTCCTCCTTTCAGGTTACTTCCAACGTCAAAAAGCCGAAAATTTGTTAAGTTAAGCATGTTTGAGAACTAGTGAGTGGAGATTTCATGCCCGCATCCGCAAAAATACGAAATTTCGTATTTCCCTAAGAAGGATGGTTTTTGCGCTTTTATATTACTTCTTTCTTTTTTTATTCAATCCCCAGAGGTGATCGACCTGTGGTAGTAGTATTTTAGGTGAGAACTAATTTGAAAACAAACTGAAATCTCTTTTGTCTTTATGAAGTAACAAAAGAGATTGATTTGTAGCAAACTGCTGATATCTACCATTTGTACCTCAAAACAACAATTTTGGTCCAAACAGAGCCAAAATGCTGTCAGGTAAAAATACAAAATAGACTGAGAATTTAGAGCTATCGAAAAGCTATTTATATGCCCCCCTCCTCCTTAAAAGGTCGTAGTATCTCATAATGTTAAGCATCTGCAAGTATGGTGTTCCTACATAATGATTGATCATTGATGGCAATTATTTCTAAGACCAAGAGGGGAAAATCTCGGGGGAAAAAAAGCAACGGATCTATGGGCAGTAGAAAGAAAAATAAAGACGACAATCATGATCAGTTCTAAATCAATCACCTGTAGGCATCTTCAGCACTAAAATAATAACATAACCAATTATTAGAGAAAAGGTGTAAAATCTAAAATTAATAACATTAAAAATAGAAAAATCAAACCCTTATATAAACAAATACTACTCCATGATCCAACGCAGAGTAGTGGTGCAGTGTATGTCCTGATTGTCGTCTTCTGTTTTCTTTCTACTGGTCATAGAACCGTCGTTTTGTTTTGTTTTTTTTTTCAAGATTTTTCGCTCTTTGTCTGGTCATGGTGGGCCAGTTTGGCTTTACATCTTTCAAATGTTTTTAGCTTAATTTGGGTGATTTGATTCTTCTGATCTGCCATTATTTGAGTTATATTTGTGCATAATTGCACACCAGCTATTACATGGGTGATCATCGAATTTTTCCTAAGGTCTGGAGGGGGGAGGGCTAAAACCAAGAAAAGCAATTTTGGGGCAAATTTTTCAAGTTTTTATTGGGGAGTCCTTCAAATCTATAAGAAACTGGGGATACCTCCTTATTTGGAGGGATAAATTTTTATCATGCCTACAGTATGGGGGATATACTTACTTGTGCTAGCAGCTAGACCAAGCCTTTTCCACCTTACCTGGCTTCTGAAATTCAGATGTTTTGTGGGAATTTTTTAACGGTAAGCTCTCAAGACTCACGGCATGGCTCACAATATGGATCAGGCTCAAGGTGTGGGGAATGTAGGAAGGGATATCTCATCTCTTATTGCGAAAATAGATTTATCTTTCAAAATAAAATGTTAGTTTTGTTTTCTCACCTGCACAGAAGGGAAAGGGAGGTGGACGGGTATCCCCAAAAAACACAGATTTTTCTGAAGGAATTTTCTTGAAAAAAAAAATAAAGATTATGACCAGAAATCTTATTTTTGACATTTCAGACCCTTTTTCCGAGAAAAATCTTAAGGGGATTACTGTTCCAGGTGGAATTAACAGTTTAGACGTATTATCATAAAAATTGAAAGTTCAGGATAATAAGCGGGGTGGGTAGCCTTAGATTTAATAACTCCCAGAATATTATGTTAAAACATTATTAACTGCATTAATAACTGTATGTTGTAAAACATTATGGCACTATTAGCAATTAGCTTGTTATATCTCAAATTTATCTCTTTTTTTCAAATTGAAGGTATTATGCTCAAAAAGCTGTGGTAAATCTTTCCAGCAGTTGGCTTAGGTTTTTAGCATTGACTGTGTTTGCTTACAGTATATTTATTTATTGTTTTTGATTTCCTATTGCAGTTTGGAGTCTTTGCCAAAGCTCTATGTGTCCTCCACTCGGAGGGCACACTGTGGCAGGACACCATCGCGGGAGGATCCTCTATAGGAGGACAACTGTGGCAGGGCGTAAGATCCAGATCTATGGACAACGGCCTCTGCAAAGGGCTGCCTCGACCTTTTCGGGGTACCTGCAAGACTGGGGACCTTGCGGTCAACTCTATTCCCACTTGAGGAGTGGCGCCCCTCGAGGAAATTATAGCCTAGTAAACGACACAGCATTCGCACGGGATTCTGACTAATGGACAATTCTTCTGGGATTGGTATGTTTTGATGGGCGTCTTTGGGCTGAAAAACCTCTTCCTAGGCCCCATCTGGCCTCCCCCAGGCCCCAGGCCATTGTATTATTAGGTGATAAGTGATCCGTTTATCTGGCCTCCCCCAGGCCATTCAGCGTGTCCCCAGGTGGCGATAGGGGAACCCTTTACAGATATGTAGGGTACCTCCATAGGAGGCACGGACCAAGGGGGGACCTTGTCCCTGGGGGTCCATAATAGAATCTGGGGCGCCCTTGCCCGGGGTCATAAATACAGGCGGAGGAGGAAGAAGGCCCCTCAAATGTACACTCAAAAGGGCCCACTGGTTTGTCCACAAGTTCCATGAGTTGCAAACCTTCTCCCAGCAATGGGTTAAATTGCATGGTGATGCAGAACACCATCGCGGGAGGATCCTCTATAGGAGGACAACTGTGGCAGGGCGTAAGATCCAGATCTATGGACAACGGCCTCTGCAAAGGGCTGCCTCGACCTTTTCGGGGTACCTGCAAGACTGGGGACCTTGCGGTCAACTCTATTCCCACTTGAGGAGTGGCGCCCCTCGAGGAAATCATAGCCTAGTAAACGACACAGCATTCGCACGGGATTCTGACTAATGGACAATTCTTCTGGGATTGGTATGTTTTGATGGGCGTCTTTGGGCTGAAAAACCTCTTCCTAGCTAATTTATCTGTTACGGGTTGCCTCCCCGTAGTAGCATAATATTTGTAGGCATGAATATATAATGAGTCGGAGGTAATAGGCTTGAGATTGTCTGTGCAGGATTTCGACTCTTGTTGATAGAAGAGCATCGCCAAGTGCTGAAAACCATGTTGTGACCAAGATGGGCCAGGATTGCACAAAGCCTCCATTCATGGAGGTCCCAGGGACTTCTTGCTGTCCGGTTCTAAGCCGGCTTAAGCACTTCGGTGTAGACTTGATAAGATATGTGATCCCCGTCCTGCACTGGTATCCGGGATCATTGCTTTTCCTGAGGCGAAAAAAATTTCAATGATTTAAAGAACATGAAAATTGGAACTTGGAATGTTACGACATTAAAAAATGACTATTGTATCGACATTTTGACTGACGAATTCAGACGATTCGAACTGGATTTATTAGGAGTTTCAGAAACTCATATCCCAGGGGTAGGAAGCATGAAATTAGGTGATATAGAATTTGTTTACTCAGGCAGGAAGGATGGGGTACATAGACAGGGAGTAGGGCTCATGATGAATAAGGAAGCTGCTAAGTCTTGTTTAGGCTGGGAAGGTATTAATAATAGAATACTAATTGCCCATTTTATGACTAGAAAGTTCAGGGTATCAGTTATAGTAGTATACGCCCCTGTAGAACCGACTGATGGAGATACTAGTGACTCAGATGAATTTTACTTACAGTTACAGGAGCAAATAGACAAGGTCCCAGGTAGAAATATGATGTTATTACTGGGAGATTTTAACGCCCAGGTTGGTAGAAATAAGGATAGATGGTATCCCAGCTTAGGTAAATTTGGTGTAGGAAAAGAAAACAGTAATGGATACAGACTTTTGCAATTTTGTAGGTATAACAATCTAGTTATAACCAATACGGTGTTTGGTCATAAAATGGCTCATAAGCTAACATGGTATTCACGTGATGGTAAGACAGCAAACCTTATTGATTATGTTATAGTAAACCGAAGACTGGCAGGATCAATACAAGATACTAGGGTATATAGGAGTGCTGTTATTGATGTTAAAAGTAAAGATCACCATCTAGTAGTGTCAAAGGTTAATTTAAAGCTGAAATATCGGAAGGGTAATTACCTCCCGGGAAGTTATGATGTTAGTAGACTCCAGGATGAGAATTTGAGAGAAACTTTCCAGGAACAGTTGAATACTAAACTTGAGAGTTTAAAATTTGATAATGTGGAAGATGGTTGGAATAATTTTAGAAAAATAATTTGTGAAGTTGCTGAAGGTGTATTAGGGAAGAAAGCTAGAACTGCAGCTAAGAATATTAGTGAAAAAGCTTTATGTTTAATAGAAAGGAGAAAGGACTTGTACAAGAATTATCTGAGTGATAGATCGCATGAAAACAAAAGAAATGTAAGGAAAGTGGAGAAAGCATTGAAATATGAACTAAGGAGGTGTGAAGTGGAGGCCATGGATAAAATTGCCGAGGATTTAGAAGATGCAGCTAGAGGGCATAATAGTAAAATATTGTACTGGCACGTTAACAAATTGAGAGGTAGTAGTCAATCCGGACTTGTCCCAGTTAAAGATAGGAATGGGGTGGCAATTAGCGACAAGGAAAAAGCTAAAGCGAGATGGGCCGAACATTTTGAGAACTTGCTTAACCGAGATAGAGTTGCAGGAAAAAATATAGAGGAAAATGAAAAAGTTTGTGATACCTTGGATGTGAAGGAAGATTTGTTTTGTGAGGAGGAATTAGCAACAGTACTAAAAGGATTAAAGAATAATAAAGCTCCAGGTGCTGATAGGGTAGTAAATGAGTTTCTTAAATATGGTGGCTCTGAGGTTAGAAATAAGTTATTGAAGATTATGAATATGATTTTTGGAAAAGGGGAAGTACCTAACGATTTTAGGAAAACCTTAATTAAGCCACTTTATAAGAAAGGTGATAAAAGTGAGTGTGGTAATTATCGAGGCATTAGTCTGGTCTCTGTAGGTAGCAAATTGCTTAGTAATATGATACTTTTTAGACTGAGAGATGCTGTAGACAAAGTTTTAAGAGAAGAGCAGTGCGGTTTTAGAAAAGGTAGAGGATGTGTTGACCAAATTTTCACTCTTAGGTTAATAATTGAAAAGTGCCTAAGTTTTCAAACACCTTTGGTCCTCAGTTTTATAGATTATGAGCAAGCGTTCGATTCTGTTGATAGAGGAGCTTTAGTAAAGGTTTTATCCTTGTATGGTATACCAGACAAATACATTAAAGTAATTAGTGCTATGTACGAGAATAACACTGCTGCGGTTAAAGTAGGAAATGAGGTTAGCAGCTGGTTTTGTATTAAATCAGGAGTTAAGCAGGGTTGTGTTCTATCCCCCTTTATATGGATTATTTTGATGGACTTTGTTTTAAGGAGCACAGGAAAGGCAATGGGAGACCACGGAATCAAATGGGGAGGAAAAAGTCTCCTAGACTTGGATTATGCTGATGATTTAAGTATCCTAGATGAAAGTGTGAGCAAAATGAATGAAGTTTTAGAGGTTTTGCGAGTTCAGGGTGCTAGTATTGGTTTGAAAATTAATGTAAGGAAGACTAAGTCACTAAGGCTAGGAATAAGTGAAGATGAAAAGGTGACGTTGGGTAATGAAAATATTGATCAGGTGAGCAGCTTCACTTACCTTGGTAGTATTATTAGTAAAGATGGTGGGAGCAGTGAAGATGTTAAAAATAGAATAGCCAAGGCTCAGGGTGTTTTTTTCACAGTTAAAAAAAGTCTGGAAGAATAGGAAGATAAGTCTGCAAACCAAGATTAGAATCTTAGAAGCTACAGTGATGACAGTGGTCAAGTATGGTTCTGAAGCATGGACGCTTCGAAAAGCGGATGAAGATTTGCTAGATGTTTTCCAGAGAAATTGCTTAAGGATTGTTCTGGGTACCCGGCTGACTGACCGTATTTCAAACAATAGGCTATACGAAAAATGTGGTTCAATACCGCTTTCTAGGTCTATAATGAAAGAAAGGTTGAGGTGGTTAGGGCATGTTGTGCGGATGAAGGATGACAGATTGCCAAAGATTGTTCTTTTCGGCCAACCATCTAGGGCTAAACGGAAAGCAGGTCGTCCCCGTCTGGGGTGGGAGGACGTCATAAAGAAAGATCTAAAGGAAATGGGAACTTCGTGGGCGGGTGTAAAAAGGGAGGCTTTGAATAGATTGGGGTGGAGGAGGAGCGTGCGTAGCTGTGTTGGCCTCAGGCGGCTTGGTGCTGCGATGAGTTGTTAGTAGTAGTAGTAGTAGTACTTTTTTGCTGGATCTATTTCTTTTTTTATAATATTGCTAAATCCAAGGTGAATATTGTGCTGGTAAATAATTTCTTTTTGTCTTCTATTTCCACTGATAATATCATTTTTGGAAGCAGTAAGAGGACCATGATTTGCTTTTCTCTCACACTAAAATCTTCACTCATTTTCATTCGACTCGACAATTTTTTTCTTTTTTTACTACAGAGCAATAGAAAATATAAAAAAAATTTCTGCCACTAATTTTTCACTGAATTTGTGTGTAAATAAGCTTTGTTTATGAAAGCTTGGGCCTACACCGACCTAATACTAGTGCATCAAGCTTAGCTACCTGGTTTATTTACCAAACAAAAACGTGAAATTTCTATTTAACTGACTTCTATCCGATATTTTCCCACCACTTGTTTGATATGATAACCAATGATGAAAAAAAGGAAGTGAAATTAAAAATGCATCACTCCTATTGTTGGATATTGGAGAATCTGAACCTCCGGTGAAGGGCTATTAGACATTTTGGATTTGGTGGTGTAGTTTTAATAAGGATTGCCCTCCTTTTCCGGGTATTTTCCCCTTTTTTATGGAATCGGCAAATTCTCTTATCCTATTAACTTTGGAGCTGCACTATTTTGTGTATCATATAGTTGAAATCAGCATAAGACTCAAAATCATACCTTGAATGATTCGATAAAGGTTTCCCGAGCTGTCTTGATGGTTGTACCCCCTAAATTTTACCAATTTGTGAGTTTTGAAGCGATGCATTTATGCAGGCATGGAAAGCAAGCCCGTGTCCAGGGGGGGAGGGGAAGGGGGTTTGAACCCCCCCCCCCCCTGTGAAATGTTTGTCCGACCCGTAAAAACGTAACAAATATGAATATAAACAAATTTTATGTTTTTAAACTTTTTTTCGTCCCCCTCCCCCTCCCGAAAAAAAAACATTGGGTACGTTCTTGATGATTAGTCTCATTTTCTTTCTAATATTTTCAGTTTGAACTCCATTATCAAGGTCATACTGAGCCAGCTATATTCAAGAAGCTTATTGCTCAAGTTCATAAAGGAACTGGAGAAGTTCTTAGGAAGAAGCCTCGTGTATTGACAAAAAATTCAAGTGGGATTATTGAGATTGAGGTTAATAGACCAATCTGTATTGAAACTTATGGGGATTTTAGAGAATTAGGGCGTTTTGTGTGCAGATCTTCAGGTCAAACTGTAGCCGCTGGACTTGTAACTAAAGTAAGTACTATTTAGCTTTATTAATTAGTTTAACATATTACCCGCGCATGGGTAGGACTCTTCCAAATCTGGCCGTAACGACCCGTTCCCCTAACCCAGGACCTTCGTTTGCCCATGTAATAGGAATAGTGCTATTGCAAGAGTTATATTCAAAAGGTTTACGATAAAACCCAGTTCTAAAGCAAGGGAATTATTACGAACCTGGTTGAACAAATGTACCGGTATCTGACTTTGGCAGTATATGGGTCAGTGAGTCTGTCGGAATTTGGTTACCAAAACTTTCCTCCTACCGAAATTTGGTGAGGGGGTTCTCAAAAAGTGTATTTCAATGTGCATCAGGAAATTTATCGGCAATTCCCTCGTAGAATTTACGAGAACCTGGACTTGAGGATATATTGGAACTTGTCCCAGAAAAGCTACTGAAGTCTGCTAGGGGATTTATACAAATTTTGTTGTTTATTGATTGAGTAAAGACTCGAGATATTCATAGGATGGCCCTTGTTGGAACCCTGGTACCAGTTTGTTTAGATAAATGTCCCTCCCAGATTCCTTTCTTTTGGCCCCTTAATTATTTTCCTTCCCCAAGTAATAAATGTTAATTTTCCTTTTATTTTTTGACGCCATTTTGGGTCCTCTTAATTGCGTAGTCGCTTAATAGACCACGAGGTAAGAAATTGTGCAGTTAGGGAGGTTGACCAGTAAGTTAGCAAGTCCTAGGATTGGCTGGAAGAATTCATTTACCACCCCGTACCCCATGTCGCAGACACGCGGCTAGCGGAGCGGGCTGGGAGAAAGAATTTCCTTTTTAGGTTCAGTTCTTATACAGCGTGAAGTGAATAAAGTAAGACTTTTTCTTATACTATGTTCTCTTTTAACTTTTCAGCCTAGGTCGAGTCTAAAGAGATAGTTAGAAATCTTATCAGTAAACCTTGGCTTTGAAAGGTGGCCCTGGGACTATTTGATCACGCTAGTAGGTACGGAACCGTTGGAGTAACCGCAGAAATCCCACTATTTTGGGCCGACGAGGGATTCCCCCTCCAGTTAGTGCCATAGCAACCCCTTTGCGCCATTTTTGCCTTTAAAAGTGGTGACCCCCGTACGTTACACCTCCAATAAGTGGTGGCAGCAATTTAAGATCCTCTCAGTAAATCTGATAATAAAAGAATTCCGCGTTTTCGAAGAGACGGGTTAATTTGGCCTAGAAAGTAGCCTATTGTGGGTACATATATAAAAAATCGCAAGGAAAAATTTTTTTTATCTGAGCTGTGCCTAGTCAGATAATAATAGGTAATAAAATTTAAGAATCAATAGATCACGAGAATAATTAACTTGTGAGACAAGGGAGGCTGCGCCACCCACGTATAATCGGGAAATTAAAAGGAAATAATTTTTCATGAAAGGATAAAAAGAGACATTGATAAAAGGATTTTCATTTGAACGAAAGACGTTAAGTAAACCTTAAAATAATGGCGGACAAACGAAGAATTCAGACAAGATCTACCGCGGTAAAACAAAAATCGGATTCAGACACACAATTGTATGCGACTCCCGCTAGAAATACCATAAGAAAAACACCATCAAATAGAACCATATATCACTCAACAGGTGAAATAGACATTTCTGGGACGTGTGAAGAGGAAATCTTCAAAACAAAATCAGTAATAGAGCGATCTCCGGTACGAACCAGAGAAGAAGAGAAAAGTCTAAGACAAATGCAGAAAGAATTACTCGCAGATAGAGAAACCCAAACAAAAGAAATAGTGGCGATAATACACGAGGAAAAATCATTGCATGAAAGGTCGGGTATAACAAAACAAACTCACCCTTCAGAGAAGGTACAAAAAGTAGGGGAGTTGCGGGGAGAAGAAAATATTATGCAACGAGCAGACTCAGAAAATGAAGTAGAAATGAGTAGAAGTTCAATTTCCAGCAGGAGCTCACGAAAAAGCATTCAAATAGATATGACACAACAACTTTTAAATTTCATAGAGAATGAAAGATTAGCCAGAGTACGAAAAGAGGAGGAGGATAGAAAAGAAAGAGAACGAAAGAAAGAGAAAAAAAGGAGGAGGCAGACAGAGAGGAAAGAAAATACATAATGGAAATGATTGCAGGGAGAAATTACCAAGAGCCTCAGAAATCGTCTACAATAGAGATAATGCAGGCAGTAAACCTTCAACCAATGAAAGAAAATGAAGATGTACATTTATACATATACAATTATGAAAAAACGGCGGAATTAAGCGGATTACCGAGAGAAAATTGGGTGACAAGAATACAGCCCCACCTTAACTACAAAGCACAACTTGCGTATAAAGTATTACCAATGGACTACTCAAAAGATTTTGAAAAACTAAAACAAGCCATTTTTGAAAAATTTCAACTCTTCCCCGAGCACTTTCAAAGAAAGTTTAGAAGCGAAAGAAAACGAGACAACGAAACTTATAAAGAACACGGGTACAAATTGAAAGATATGTGTTTAAAATGGCTAGAGATAGAAAACTATACAATATTAGAAGACCCGGAAGAAATAAAAGATAAGATAACGGGAATAGTAAATAAAACAGCGATGGAACAATTCTTAGAAAATACCCATCCAAATATGAAAATGTACTTAAAAGAGAAAAACCCACAAACAATTGAAGAAATGTCCGAATTAGCAGACAGGCACACTGAAATTAGGAGGGAGGCATTCCCACAAAGAACAAGGTTAGGAGGAAATGGTAGAAAAGAATACCCGTACACAGAAAATAAAAAGAATGCTAGCCAAATATGGCAAACACAAGGAGAAGTAACATGCTACCACTGTAACTTGGGCGGCCACTATAGCACCAATTGCCCAAATGAAGACGGTAGAAAATACGGCCAAAAACAGGAACAGTGTGACGTTACCTGTTATAACTGTAATAAACGAGGACATTATGCCTCAGATTGCCGAAGCGCGAAAAAAAAATTACGACAATAATTACAGAACAAGAGACGATGGGGCAAACGGAAGACTGGACAATCCGAGAAACGATCGATCCCGAGAGAATTGGAAAAAGTCTCAAACGTATAAGAGAACCGCATGGGTTAAAAGCCCTGAGAATATGAAAACTTGCGCATTTGCAGAATCACACAAAGTATGTGGCGAACTAAATGGTAAATCGGTAGAAATAGCTATTGATTCCTGCAGCGACCAAACCTATGTACGGGAAGACTTGATAAAGAAAACCGACATAAACTACAAAAATAAAGTGGCATCGCTATGCTACTATGGAACAGAACATAAATGCCCGACAGCTCAGGTCATAATAGAATTAGCCAGTAAAGAGGGAAATACGGTTAAAAAGGAATTAAAAGTAGGGGTTGTACCTACTCTTGCAGCAGACGTTTTATTAGGGGGAGATTTCGGAAATATCGAAAACTTTCTTGCACTAAAAGCAACCTCCATGATAAAAAGAGTAAAGGCGGTGACACGAAGTCAAGAAAAAAATAAAAGGGAGGCTGTGCCGCCCACTAATGAAAATGATGATCAGAATATACAAAACCCATTTCAATTCAACGACAAGATGTTCATAAAGAATGCAAAACTAAGAGAACCGAAAAGACAAAAAAGGGCAGATAAGAAGGAATATAACCAAAACCAAGGGAAATTATTGACCATAGAAAAAGAACCAGAAAAGACCAAAGAGGAACTAACCGAAACACTTGGAATAACTTCCGAAAAATTCGCAGAATTACAAACAAATGATAAAGATTGCAGAAAAATAAAACTAGCACTAACGAATCAAAAAAATCCGCAATCTAAACAGTTTTCCAATAATGGAAATCTACTTTACAAAATAATGGAGACTGGGGAAAACGCTAGAAAATTACAACTTTTGGTACCACATGAACTAAGGAAAGCGGTAATAAAGTTGGCTCACTCAAGCCCAACGGGGGGACACATGGGATCCCAAAGAACAAGAGATAGAGTCTTGCAGCATTTTTGGTGGAAAGGTTTAAAAAAAGATATTATCAAATTTTGTAAAAGATGCAAAGATTGTCAATTAGTTGCATACAAAAAACCAAATGAAAAAGTTCCAATGAAAAAAATGCCCATTTTCGGCAAACCATTTGAGAGAATTTCAATGGACATTGTAGGTCCACTTCCGAAATCTAGCGCGGGAAACATATTCATTTTAGTTATTAATGATCTGGCTACGAGATACCCAGAAGCTATCCCAATGCGACAAGTAAAATCACCAAAAATCGCAGAAGAATTAGCGAAATATGTCTCACGTCACGGAATCCCGAAGGAAATTTTAACAGATAATGGAACCAATTTTATATCGACATACATCCGAAAATTATACGAAATTCTCGGTATTAAACAAGTATTAACTACTCCATTCCATCCTCAGTCAAATGGAGTGACAGAAAGATTTAACGGAACCCTAATTAGTACGTTGAGACGTTTTGTAAGAGATGATGTAAACCAATGGGACAAGATGCTTCCTTATGTCCTTTTTGCGTACAGAGAAACTCCACACCAAGCTACAGGGTTCTCGCCATTTGAATTACTATATGGGACAAACCCAAGGGGGGTGTTAGACATTTTAAAGGAATCATGGGAGAATGAAGATAAAAATGAAGAAACAGTGATAACCCACTTACTATCACTACGAGAAAAGCTGCATAAATACCATGAAATTGCAAAGCAAGCACAGGGGGAATATGCGGAGAAAACGAAAACATGGTACGATAAATCCGCCCGAATGCGCGAATTCACGGAAGGGGAGGAAGTCCTCATTTTATTACCGGACGGAAATAATAAATTGGAAGTAAGATGGAAGGGACCGTTTAAGGTGAAAAAGAAAATGAATGATGTAAATTATATGATAGAATTAGATGGAACAAGAAAAAAGGAGGAAGTTTACCATGTGAATATACTGAGGAAATTTAACAAGGAAAATGAAAAAGAAAACCTCAAGGATCCGCAAAAGCGCTGTCTCATGATTTCGACCTCAGAACATGACCAGGAAAGTTCCCCCTTTAGGTACAATAGACCCGGCAGAAACACATATAAACGCCATTGAAAGGGTTTCGGCAGAAAAATATCTGAGCCAAGCTCAGAAATCCCAATTAAATAAGTTATTCACGGAATTTGCAGACGTATTAACAGACCAAATCGGAAACACAGAAAATGTAGTACATAAGATACTATTAAAGGACAAGAAACCAATAAAACCAAACCCGTACCGAATACCGGAAGCAAAAAGGAAAGAAATGAAAAAAGAAATTGACCGAATGCTCGAGTTAGGGGTGATAGAACCATCAAATTCAGAATATGCAGTACCAGTCGTATTAGTCCCGAAGAAAGACGGCTCCATTAGATTTTGCGTAGACTACAGAAAACTGAATAATATTTCCGAATCAGACGCGTACCCAATACCAAGAATGGATGAAGTTCTAGAGTCAGTTGGCTCCGCAAAATTTATATCAATTTTAGACTTGAGAAGTGGATATTGGCAAGTGAAAATGGACCCAGATGATTCAGCCAAAACTGCCTTTATTACTCCATTTGGGTTGTACCAATTTAGATACATGCCATTTGGACTAAAAGGAGCACTAGCAACATTCCAAAGGCTAGTAGATTAATTTTAAATTCCTTACCATATACAAGAGCCTACTTGGATGATATTATAGTATTTTCGAACTCGTTCAATGAACATCTAATCCATATGGAACAAGTGTTAAACAGGCTGAGGAGAGCAGGACTAACTTTGAATGTAGAAAAATGTAAATTAGTACAGTCACAGACAGAATACCTGGGACACAAAATAGGGAACGGTATAATAGCCCCATTAAGGGAAAAAGAAAAAATTAGAAACGCAGCGGTTTCGACCACAAAGAAAAAAGTTCGGTCATTTTTGGGGTTGGCAGGATATTATCAAAAACTCATACCAAATTTTGCAACGATTGCTACACCTTTGACAAGTTAACAAGGAAGGAGGCCGTAGACCCCGTTAAATGGTCACAAATTGAACAAAATGCATTTGATACACTGAAAGATGCTCTTTGTAGTGAGAGGATACTGAGAAATCCAGATTTTTCCTTACCATTTGTGCTACAAACTGACAGTTCAGATTACGGATTAGGGGCAGTTTTATCCCAAAATTTTGAAGATGGGGAACATCCAATCACATTTATATCCAGAAAATTATCAACAGCAGAATTAAATTATAGCACAATTGAAAAGGAATGCCTTGCGATAGTTTATGCGGTCAAAAAACTGGACTATTATTTATATGGACGGAAATTTAAAATAATAACGGATCACAACCCTTTGAAATGGCTGAATATAATGAAGCCAGATAACCGACGATTAGCACGGTGGGCCCTGTGCTTACAGGAATATGATTTCGAAATAAAATCAAGACCGGGGACAGATAACGGAAATGCTGACGGCATGTCCCGATTGTGAAAAAAGAATAATATAAGTTAAATTAGATGGGCTGTGCCTACCTAATACCATGTATATATATGAAAAAAATAATAATTGTAAATTTTCTCCATTGAATAGATGTCGATATTTTGGGGTAAAAGTCTGCCGACGGAGAAGGAGGTAAAAGAAGCATTTGTGGCACAGGACATAGGATGTCTCAAAAATTGGACAAAACCGCAAATGATCCCTATGGTAGAAATGAAACAAAAGCAACCAGTAATAATGCCAGACCGAGTAGTGATAGGGGGACCCATTGTAGGGTACACAATATTTAAAGCAGACATCGTCGCATGGAAAATTATACCTCCAGAGGGAAGGCTTGTGGAACTGGCAAAACACCTTCACCGGAGCGGAAATCATCTGGCGGTGAAGGAGATGTTTCACCGCATAAAAGAATATGTGCATGTTCCCAGCCTCAATCAAATTTTAAAGGAATCGGTGGAGGGGTATGGCTGTTCGGCGTGGAAGGAAGAGTCCCTTCGAAAATGCCAGCTGCCGTCCTATCACAAAGGTAAAAGAGTGGTAGGGACCCACGCCAGAGCAGAAACAAGTAGATCCTGAAACCCTCCACCGCATTCACAAGGAATGAAGACATGTCTGACTGGACGGGGGGCTGTGTCTGACCGTCCATCGTTATTAGGAATAGACCACCCATTATTCAACTATCAAATACCCCGAAGGCCGCAGGCTGAGCCCGTGCGCCCTTGCGTCAACCCTCTTCTTCCCCCTCCAAATCGTAACACCCGTCCGCCCATCACACACATTCGCCCAAGCACCACTCCTTATTTACACCCTCCCCAAATCGTCACTACCAACCGCATTCTGCATCCATTCGCGCCCCAATAAAACCCCACCACAATCCCAACTCATCGCCAGCCTCATCTGGAGTGGCCCTACAAAGGCAACCTTCGAAAGGAACGACTGTTACAACCCCAAAACCAAAGTTACCTCCTATAGCAGCTACGCCAAAGATTCATTACCCCGCTATGGATATTCGGTATCCCGCTACTGCAACTACAAGCAGAGCAGAGATTAATTATCCCGCCACGGATATTCGATATCCGGCCGAAGAAATAAAACCTCTGCTCCCTGTATCAACCCCCCTAATCCCCCCAGAAAAATTAACTGATAGGGCTCTCCTCGACATGTTCGTTGACCGTCAGGAGAGTCCCGAGGACGACATCCTGCAATTATTTCCAACGGAGGAGGAAGAGAAAATACTGAAAAATGAGGAAAACTTCATAGTACCCCACACTACTCGGCAAGGAAGAAACCCCCGCACGGCAGGAGCTCTAAGGAAGAAATAAACAGGAAAACCAGAGCAAGATGAAGAAGAAATTTAGTGTTTATTTTAATTTGATTTTATGTCTGAATTTCCCGCCAATCCACCGGGGATGTGGGCCATTTATCTTAGGAGGGAGGTGTTGGAACCCTGGTCCCAGTTTGTTTAGATAAATGTCCCTCCCAGATTCCTTTCTTTTGGCCCCTTAATTATTTTCCTTCCCGAGTAATAAATATTAATTTTCCTTTTATTTTCCTTTTATTTTTGACGCCATTTTGGGTCCTCTTAATTGCGTAGTCGCTTAATAGACCACGAGGTAAGAAATTGCGCAGTTAGGGAGGTTGACCAGTAAGTTAGCAAGTCCTAGGATTTGCTGGAAGAATTCATTTACCACCCCGTACCCCATGTCGCAGACACGCGGCTAGCGGAGCGGGCTGGGAGAAAGAATTCCCTTTTTAAGTTCAGTTCTTCACCGCCATCGACGTAAAGTGACCCGGAGATCCCCAGACGGTAAAACCGAGAACATGATTGATTATATCCTGATATCGAAGCGCTGGAAGTCTTCCGTACTAGACGCAGTAGCATTACCTGGAGCAGACTTCGACTCTGACCACACTCTCCTGATGTCAAGGTTCAAGCTAAGAATGAGAAAATTGCAAAAAGTAACAAAAATCCCAAGATTCCGGCTGGATCTGCTGCGGGATCCCGCAAAAAGGCAGACCTACACTTCCACTCTATCTGAAAAATTCCGAGAGATCCTGAAAAATCATTCTCCCTTGACCACTGCTAATGAGATAGACTCCCTGACCGAGCAGGCTGCATCAGCTATCATAGAGACAGCGAATGACGTCCTTGGAAGAAAAACTCCAAATGAAAAAACATGGACCACAGATGAGATCATTGCGCTATGCGAGGATAAGCGACTTTTTTGCAATAAATCCGACCGTCACAGTTGGGATACTTACAAGCTCCTCAAGAGAAGAGTAGAGCGAGAGATCAGAAAGGCACTACGTAACCACCTGCGGAAGAAATGCGAAGACTGCGAAGTACTGTCCAAGAAGGGGAATAGCGGAGCAGTTTTCAGAATGGTACGCGAGTTAAGCTGGAAAAAAAGAGCCGCAAACATCACTGATCCTGGACAAAGACGGAAATGAGATCTACGATTCAAAGATGAAACTTGAAAGATGGAAGGAATACTTTAACGATAAACTGAATCCCCCAGTAGCTGCGGATCCTAAAATACTAACCCGCTTCCCCATACCCGACCAAGAACTCAGACCACCACCCCCACTCAAGTCAGAAACCGAGTCAGTAATCAAGATGCTCAAACAAGGAAAAGCCCCTGGCCCAGACGGAGTCACCGCTGAACTCATTAACGTCGGATCGGATGATGCAACTGATCTGTACCATGCCATTGTGTCTGCGGTGTGGGAAACCGGCCACGTATCCCGTCAGTGGTGCAAGGCTGCCATTGTACCCATTCACAAAAAGGGGTCAAAGAAAGAGTGCGGAAACTACCGTCCGATCAGCCTCACGAGCCATCAGTCACGTGTCCTGACAAAAATCCTACTCCGACGCATTCAAGCAACAACTGCCTTTGCCATTGGAGAATATCAGGCCGGCTTCCGCCCTGGAAGATCAACAATCGATCAGATATTTGTCGTTCGGCAACTCATGGAACGACACATCGAATTCAACCAAGAACTCTACCAACTATTCGTTGATTTCCGTCAGGCATTTGACCTGATATGGCGCGAAGGACTATGGCATATCCTCCTTCACTACGGTATCCCTTATGAGATAGTCCAAATAATCAAGAGTCTGTACGACCAGTTCCGAGGCCAAGTAATAACCCTTGATGAGTTGTCAGAAGAGTTTACAACTTCGTCAGGAGTACTCCAGGGTTGCATCTTATCACCACATCTCTTCAACCTCTTTCTAAATGCCGTTCTGTCGATGATGCAGTCGGAATATGGCGCAACAATAGGAGGGGTGCTAATAGAGAATCTTGCCTACGCTGATGATATTGATGAGCTAGCCAACTCTACACAAGAATTGCAGGCACAAGCTGATAAACTCTACGATACCACAAAGCCGTTCGGGATGGAGATCAATGCCAGCAAGACCAAAGTCATGGTAACTACGAGACGTGAACTAGATAACCCGCCCATTATCACCATAGGCGGGAGACAGGTTGAAACGGTTGACCACTTCCTGTACCTTGGTAGCCTACTCTCCTCAGATAATTGCCATAGCTCTGACGTGAAACGTCGACTTGCACTTGCTAGCTCTAGCTTCCGAAGACTAGCCAACCTCTGGAAAAGTAACCACCTATCCAACAAACTCAAAATGCGCCTATTCAACAGTTTAGTAATCCCCATAGTTATTTATGGATGTGAAACATGGACTCTGAAAACCGAAGACGAAATAAAACTTCTAGCTTTTGAGGTGAGATGCCTCCGTCGCATTTTTAGAATCAAATACACTGACCGAATCACAAATGTGGAAGTACGTCAAAGGCTCCAGTCGACTGAAACCATACTCAATAAAATTAAGAAGCAACAACTGCGCTGCTTCGGCCACGTCAAGCGAATGGAGCCGAGCCGCCTTCCGAAAATCGCCCTTGAAGGATCCCTCCATGGCCTTCGCCCACGAGGCAGACCACGAAAACGATGGATGGAGAACTTCCACTTCGACAACGTCAAGATAGCCCAGTTATCGCGTATCGCACCAGATAGAGCAATGTACCGAGCCCTTACGCATGAGCTAGCAAGAGGAGTGGCCCCAAAACGTCCCACGAGGATGGCCAGGACCTAAGTAAGTAAGTCTTATGCAGCGTGAAGTGAATAAAGTAAGACTTTTTCTTATACTGTGTTCTCTTTTAACTTTTCAGCCTAGGTCGAGTCTAAAGAGATAGTTAGAAATCTTATCGGTAAACCTTGGCTTTTAAAGGTGGCCCTGGGACTATTCGATCACGCTAGTAGGTACGGAACCGTTGGAGTAACCGCGGAAATCCCACTATTTTGGGCCGACGAGGGATTCCCCCCCCCCTCCAGTAAGTGGCATAGCAACCCCTTTGCGCCATTTTTGCCTTTAAAAGGGGTGACCCCTGTACGTTACACCTCCAATAGCCCTGAAAACGCTTTTCAGAATGATTAATGCGAACCGACGATAAAGTATAGCTGCATGTTTATTGGTGATTCCAGTAATCTCCTGAATCTGTATCTTTAAAGCTACCTTCAGCTTCGATTGCAGTTTTGATCTTGGTTCTGTGTGTTTGATTTATGACCAAGCCAACGCTCTTTCTGTTGCACGATAAGTAGAAAACTTTGACACATTTTTAGCAGCCGGAAGATCAACGCAATAAATAAAATGCTCAACAGTCTCGCAGAGGCTGATGTTATGTCCAGATGCGGACTTTAGCAATTTTGGAAAAGACGCTTGTGAGACTGGACAATTGTGAGAGAAAAATAGTGTACTTAGAATTACGAAGTCATTCTGTTGAATAACTGAATGAATGCGGGGGATATCCCCTCCTTTGTGATATTGGTCAAGCTCTGAAATATAAATAGTTTAGTTTTGAGTGTTTTATTAAATTCTTGTATTATTTGAAATTTTGGTTTAAAAAAAAGGAATGAGAAGCATAAATGAAATAGAATGAGTATTTGTGCTGAAAAGCCTATTAAAAGAAAGAACAAGATGAAGTGTAAGTAAAACTGAATAAAAATCAAAGATATTTGAAGAGAAATGCACAAAGGTCGAAGGGAAATAAAAATAAGACTAAAATGGGAAAATAAATAGTAAAATTGATGCTAAAAAAGGTCAAAAGAGAGAAAATCATCAGAAATCTGTTTCGACTGCTAAATTTTTTATGGTATCAAGACTGCAGAAAATATTCTTTTTTAACCCAAAATTGTTTATTTCTATGTATATAAAAATCAAAATTTATGAGTCCTGAAATTTCTATTATGAAAAAATAATTCTTTTAAAATGTAAAACAAGTCAATGAAATTTTTTTTTTGTAAGAAAAAAAAAGTTGATTGATGATAAATAAAAAATTCTTGTAAAAATCCTGTAACTTCTTTAGAGAAATGTAATAAAATAATATACGAGGGTAATTCGATAAGTAGCGAGGCAAATTCATGTAACTCAGAAACGATTTATTGAATCAATTCAAACCCTTGGCTGCTATTCAACACTGTCCCCGCCAACATTTATGCACTCATCCCGTCGTTGTTCTTATTTGTGTATTTCTCTGACATAGAACTCTTTAGATTGATTTCAATGCCACTTATGCACCTGATTGCTAAATTCTTCATTTGATCCAAAATAGTTTTCGATTAGAGCCTCTTTAAGGAATCTATACAAATGAAATTTTGAAAGGCAAGGCTAGGGTAGTATGAGTATTTGGATGGATCTCCCGCCCCAGTTCTCAAACACTTTCATGGTTTAGCAGTGGCACATGTGGACGCGCATTCTCATGAAGAAAAATCACACCTTTAGTCAAATTTCCACGAAATTTTGCTCAAATAGCAGGCCATAAGTCATGCTTACAGTATTCTGGATTTCAAAGAGCCTGCCTTTTGGGACTGTCCTGAAGATCAACCAGCCAGTAACAAACAGTATTATAGTAATATTTTCATAAAAAGTAGGCCTATCCATTTGAACGAAACATCGTGCCTCTTGACTAGAAGTATGACTGTTTTCCATGAAAATGTGCACCCTTATGGGTCACTGCTAAATCCATAAATAGTTCAAAACTGGAGTGGGAGACACTTCCGAATCAGCCCTACTGCCCTGACTCTGACAATCAGCCTTTCATTGGTTGGACGTCTTAAAGAGGCTCTACGCAGAAAACATTTTTGATCGAATGATGAAGTTAAGAATGAGGTTCAAAAGTGACTTTGAGATCAATCTAAAGAATTTGATGCCAGAGGCACAAGTTTATAAATGTTGCTCAGGACTGTATTGACAAGTGGCCAAATTTTTGAATTAGCGATTTGTCTTGTTACTTATTGAATGACCCTCGTATATGCGTACTGTATCCAAAAGAAGAAAAAAGGCCCGTTCTTTTGCACTAAGATCTTACATCTAAGATCTCACATCTTTCTGCAAAGATTTCCGTTCTTTTAACTCATCTTTGTTCTAAGATCTTACAGCTCACTGTTGATAGCAAAAAGTGTGAAGGACGCCATCTTTCTGCCATATAGAACAATGATGAGAGAACTTCGATGATATACTCATCATTGTTCTTAGACCGCTGATCAGAGCAGAATGATGAAAGACGTTTGCAAAAGAACGCTATAAGAAGAAAGATCTTAGTGCTAAGATTTCACTTTTAAGCGTTCTTTCTCAAAAGATGTAAGATCTTAGCACAAAGATGAGTAAAAGAACGGCCCTAAAGAATACAATGAACAAGCTACTATTTGCACTTTGATCTTTCCTATTTGTATTATGGGTCAATTAAAATGAGCCAATTCCCTTGACTAAGCTGGCCATCTTCATGTATAATTCTTGAAAAACAATGTGTGAAACTTGTCGTGTTTTTTAGTCTGTGAGAGCGAAGTGGTCATTTTTAGTAACTTTAGTAACTACAGTAACTACATTTTTTAGTAACTACATTTTTAGTGACTTTTTAAAGATGTTTTTAGTGGGTGGTTTGGCTCTTTTAACAAATCGGCGAGGGAAATATAGAAGACAAATGATGGTTTATGATTCCTCTTTAGTAAAATGTAAGCACAGTTCATCCGTTCCAACATGCAAATAATTTGAGGAAACATTCATATGGGACTTTTCCTTCTTTATTTGTAATTCTAAATGCCCTTTTTCGAATTGGCTTAGACTAAGCTTCTTTTTATTGTCCTTTAATACGCGTGAAATACCATATAGGACATGCGCATCGTAAAGTAGGTCTGATAAAAGAAGTATATTACGTTATTTAAGGGTATGATACTTGGGGCAACCAATTTGGGAAAAAAAAATTAGACGGAAAATAACCGACTTGCTCTCTTAGTAATTTTTATTATATGGTCATCAGATTGAAGGCCATCAGAGATATAGGGATATAGTGAAGTTCTGTTGAGGGCACCAAAACACCATGTAGGATATGAAAAACAAAACAAGCCCTAGAGTTTAGAAAATATCTCGTCAAAATTTTAGTTTGTTGGTGAGCTGACCAATTTCTTCCCTCGTCTATTGCGATTTGATTTATAGTAGATACCATTTTTCGTTTAAATGCTTTTGTCTTTTGAAATAAACAGTAGTGTTGTTCATGGCTTTATAGAAAGTGACAGCAGTAGTAGAGGCTTAAGATTCTCTGCATATGTAAAGTGAATCTGGTTTGATTTAGAATCAAAATTTCACAACGTGTGATTTAGCACTAGGGCAGCTTTAATTTTTCCTGAAGTCCTCTCCTATTGGTTTAATAAATTGGTCAGCTATTTCGAAGATTCTTATAATGGATTTCTTTCCTGTCGACATTTTTTAAAACAGAAACGAGGCGAATTTTGTGACTTACCGGATTAGAAAGGCCTTAGTACTTCTGTATAAGAAAACAGAATTATTGACTCAAGTATGACGTTCTTATAATCTATTGGTTCCTCGTGTTATTAATGAAAGATTTCTGTTATACGAAACCAAATTGGTTTATTTGAATTAATTCCGAAACTTGAGTCAATGCTAGGGAGATTTCTTTGATGAGTGATATTTCATGACCTATGGGTGTAATCATTACTCTTGGGATTTTATTGTTGCCGGGTAATCTCAAATGCGGGCAAATATACGGGTATGCGGCCTCTGTCATTTATGTTTTCATAGGATATCATTATAGAAAGCAGTTCTTTCAACTTTGGAATATTTCTTCTACTGGTAGAATTTTTTCATTCACTTCTAAGATATCTCTCATTATATCTTCTACTGTGTAGGCTGCTATTGTCACATTTTTATAAGAAAGCTTAAAACAAGAGAGCTCAGGTAACAAAATATAGCCTAATATATGATACTAAAACTTTTTTTTTCAGGTTTTGTGATGACGACTTCTGATATTATAGTTCTTGATGAAAATGACAAAACAAGGCTTGGAATTATTTACTCTTCTTTTGGAAAGGAATTTTTATGGAATATTTTAGACCGCATCCTTCTCTATGCAATAGCTGCCTAGAAGCTGTTATTGCACTTGATTGATTCAATAAATTACTTTTACCATACTTGACTGTGTCAATGTATTGCGAAGAAATATTACTGCTTTTGTAATTTTTCTTCATTTTTATTGTAATTGGTCCTTAGCTCGTCAACCCTCTTCATTCAAAAAATATCAGAAGAACCACCTAAAATGGAAGTTTTCGGTTTCAGTCATTTTCTTGTGCTAACAACTGCTTTGTTGGGTATATTTGAATTCAGTCAATTTTAAATCCTTTGGGGGGGGGGTATTCTTTTCTTAATGTTCCTTACCGTCAACGGCTCGATCTTTTAAAAGAACTTATTGCTGATTCCAAATGTTTACTGCTCATTAATTTAAAAGTTTATTCATCACGAGTTATTAGTTCACTAAAATTTACGCAGCCTTAGAAAGGGACTCTCTTTATTCATAAAGATATCAGAAAGGAGTATCAGAAAGGAAAAAAAGGTTGACATCCTTATTCCTCGATTTCTGGTTTTTAATTAGACTCGTAAGTATGAAGAAGAGCTTATCATCAAGAAGAATACCTACAAACCCGACATACCGATCGTTCATGAGAGAACTATTTGAAAAATAAATTTCAGACAGTTGCAGGCAAGCATGAATAAATTCGCGAGATTGATATAGATAGAAAGCTAGTTATTCATGAACAATAAACGAACAATAAAAGTGCCCGTAAGAATCTATGGCTGGGAAAAAATTAAAAAACAAAATAACAATCATTCAGAAATCAAGAATATTTTTAAAATTCTTCTGAAGGCACCAAACAAGTGACACATTTTAGCTGAATCAGACAGCATTCAAGAGAATCATTCAAGAGATTGAAGCCAGATCTGATAGATGAGCTGAAAGGAATTTGAATGCTACTAGAATTACAAAGATAGAATGGGGAACAGTCGAAGACAGTAGATTGACTAAACACATGAAAGTATATAAAGTGACTTCAAATTAAGCAACGGCTTATTAACAGAATTATTTGTTGCAAGGATAAGGTTTCTCGATTTATCATGTGATGAATTTAAAAAAAAAAACTTTCCGAAAAAGAAGTTTTTCAAAGAAAAGTAAAGGCCATTTTAAACTTAAGATCAGTAGATACAATTACCAGTTAAAATTCAAACTCAAAACGACCAGAAATCATAGGCAGCGCGCTAGCGCTGCCTAAGTAAAGAACGATGTGCGCACAATGTGTTTTTTTTCAGCCGGGCACTTCGTATCGAAGGAGTAGTCGTAGAAGCTTCAAAAAGGGCTCATTCGATTGGAAATTGGAGTGGCTAGAGCCCTTTTTAATAGTCAAAAGTGATTGGAGGGCAACTAGCCCCCCCCCCCACGCCCATCATTCCCCCAAACACATCCAATCAAAATTTTGAGATAGCCATTTTGTTCAGCGTAACAAACACATCCAATCAAAATTTTGAGACAACCGTTTTATTAAACGTAGTTTTAAGGTCTAGAAATTAGGTCTTTGAGGATGACAACTCCCCCACAACCCTCAGGGCAAGGGTTGTAATTTAAGAATTCTCCGAATCCTTATTATTTTTTATGGAAGGGATACTCGTATAAACTTTAGAGAGGACTCATTTGATTGGAAATTGAAAGTTCTTGTTCACTTTTTAAGAGTCAAAAGAGATTGGAGGGCAACTAGCCCCCCCCCCCTCCTCCACGCCCTAAATGCATCAGATAAAAATTTGTTAAACAGAGTTGAAAGGTTAAGTAACAAAACTCTGGTGTCGACAAAACCCCCCAGGGCCCGGGGGCAGGAAGGGATTATCGTATAAACTTCAGAGAGGGCTCATTTGATTGGAAATTGGAAGTTCTAGTTCAGCTCTTACGAGTCAAAATCGATCGAAGGGCAAATACCCCCCCCCACGCCTTTTTCCCCACCCCTCCCTTTGAACTAATTCTGTTTATACCTGAAGGCCCAATGAGAGTTAGAATGTTTTGGTATTAACACACACCTATTAGGCATCTGCTCTCCTCCCTAACAAGGAAAGAAACAGAGAGTGTAAGGTAGTGGCGGATACAGGGGAGTGGCGAGGGGGTGCCCCCCCTAACGTAGTCTAAAGTAATGTAACTTACTTAATTAACGCAAGATTGCGTTAATTAAACTTGCTCCGAACGCAAGTTTATAGGATCAACCTATTTAGCCCCCCCCCCCCCTAAAAAGTCCTGGATCCGCCCCTGGTGTAAGGGCACTATAAATTTTAATTTGTAATTCAATGAACCCCGTTCCAAAGTTTATGCGATCCCCTCTTCCACATAAAGTGCTCCTGTAAAAATAAATAAGTATTAATTCATTGAACCCTTATGGCTCTTTACTTAGGTAACGCTATAGCATTGCTTCTGACCTAAAAAGTTGAGTAGAAATTTCAACTTCCATTTTTATGAATATCCGAAATTATCTGAGGGGAATATGTTTGGGGAGCATATTCCATGGCTGGGAAATGTCTGCTGGGTGGAATTTAACGCGGGGGAATTATCAGCAGGAAAAGAAAATGTTCTTTGAGGGGGAGGAATTTCCCAGGGGTGGGTTTTCCAAATGTGAATTATTCAGGGAGGGGACGACTAAACCCATTCGATAATATTCTAAATTTTATATCTGAAAGTAACGGGAATAAAGAATCAACTTAAATGTCAGAGATAGCACTTCAGGTTCCTTTCGACGATTTTGTTCGTGTCTTTTAAAAAAAGACATTTTCAAAAGACAGATTAATTTCATTTGTTTTACTTTCTCTGGGGCTGCTCAATTATGCATGTGAGCGGGGAGACTTCCCCCACTACTATCTCCGCTAAGGTTTCAGTTTTTATCTCAAGCCTTAAAAATGAACGCAATGCGATAAAAGTATAACTCAAAATAACATATATAGAATAATATATGCACATAACGCGGAACAATTAATCAAAATTGCATATTATGAGTTGAGGCTCACCCAAATGATGGGCCAGGGGGGCTCACCATTCCACAATCTATGAAATCAATCCTGCAATAACTGAAAATATAAAGTATTTTTGAGTATTTTAACGTCTTCCACAACTCAAACGGTCCAACATTCTATAGCTCAATGAGTCTGTCTAATCTCCTAAATCGGGAACGGAGGAGATAAGTGAATTTCTGCCCCGTATTGGATAAGTATCCAACCTCACCCTCTCCTAATGTCTACGCTAAAGTTTTCTTCCTTCTGCCAACTACGCCGCCCCCACCCCAAAGACTTTAATAAGGTAAAGTTTTGTATGGGAAGAACACATAGGAAATCTATTATAATTATCCAATTATAAGGTTAAAATACATACTCTGTGATAGATGCAAAATTGCTTTGGCACACAAAATCCTATTAAGGTCAATTCCAAACAGTCGTGATCCCTTTGTGTCAGCAAGTGAAATGGTCAAAACACCCTTATTGGAGCTATTTTTTCAATCCATTCATTGTTGCCAATTGCTGTCCACAAGTTATGCAAGCTGTCTATTGTTCATATATAAGGTTTTTATCAAAGAGGTAATCGTATAGACTTTGAAAAAAAGCCTCATTCGATTTAAATTGAAAGTTCTAGATCCGTTTTTTAAAGTCAAGAATAATCGGACAGTAAGCAACCCCCCCCCCTCCCATGCAATAAAAACTTGAAACTTTTTGCCATCAAAAACGAACAAAAATTAATTAAAAAAAACTTTCCGAAAAATTAGTTTTTCAAAGAAAAGTAAAGGCCATTTTAAACTTAAGCTCAGGAGATATGAATACCTGTTAAAATTCAAACTCAAAACGACCAGAAATTACTATTAAAGAATAAATGAAACCCAAAACGAACAGAAATTAAATAAACAATCATAGCAAAAAACATACAACAAGTAATAACATAAATGAATAAATAGATTTTAAAGCGAGTAATACTTAGATTGAATATGAAAATCAAGCTTAAAACGAAAAAAAAATAGTTTGCTATTAACGTATAAATGAAACTTAAAACGAACAGAAATTAAATAAACAATCAATGCGAACAAACATACAATATATATTAATGTAAATGAATAAATAAATCTGAAAACGAGTGAAACTTAAATTGAATATGCAAATCAAGTTTGAATCGAATAAAAATAACTACAAACAAGAGTTTGGGTATCGCCTCACTGCAGAAGCCTAAAACCTGCTGCGTCATTGGCGCTTTACTGAAAACGAATTATATTACAAATGTTTTCTTTGTACTTAATATTGAAAATAAATATTAAAATTACAGTAAAATTTTGAACTGATGAGCTTTCAGCAATTAATATCATTATACATTAAATATTCAGTTTAATTTATTAGTTCTTTCCAAGACTGGTCGAGACAAATATAGTTTCACTACAAACAAAATTTGGATACTGCCCCCTTCTTTAACTGCAAAAACCTAAAGCCTTCTGCGCCATTGGTGCTTCACTGAAAACGAATTACTCTTATATTACAAATTTATTCTTGTCCAGTTCTTACAGCATTGAAAATGAAAATAAAAATTATAGTGAAAGAAAATCTTGAACTCCTCAACACCTCGCTCTTTACGCTAAAGTTAGACTCTTTCTCACAACTCTATTTTTTGAAACAATAAAAAACATTAGCGTAAAGAGCGAGGCGTTGAGGAGGGAACAGCCCCTTTCATATACGGAACAATTTCTGTTCGTTTTAAGTTTTAATGTCGCTCCTTACTTTCAGTTAAAAATACTAGTTTTTTTTTATTTAATCTCACTGTAAAAGTCTAAAAGCTACTGCGTCATTGGCGCTTTACTGAAGACGAATTATATTACAAATATTTTCTTTTGTACTTAATATTGAAAATAAACAGTAAAGTTACAGTAAATTTTAAATTGATAAGCTTTCAGCAATTAATATCATTATACGTCAAATATTCAGTTTAATTTATTAGTTCTTTCTAAGATTGTTCGAGAAGAGCATAGTTTCACAACAAACAAGAGTTTATATACTACCCCCTTCCTTAATTGTAAAAACATAAAGCCTGCTGCATCATTGGTGCTTCACTGAAAACTAATTATATTTCAAATATTTTCTTTTCCAGTTCTTACAGCATTGAAAATGAAAAAAAAATACAGTGAAAAAAAAATCTTGAACTGATGGATCTTTCAACATTTAATATTGTTATATATCAAATATTCAATTTGATCTTGTTTATACTTTCCAAGACTGTTGAAAACGCATTTAGTTTTCAGTAAAGTGCCAACGACGCAGTAGGTTTTAGACTTTTACAGTGAGAAAAGGAAGCGCTACCCAAGCTCCTGTTTGTAGTGATTTTTGTTCGTTTGAAGCTTGATTTGCACATTCAATTTAAGTTTCACTCGTTTTAAGATTTATTTATTCATTTATATTATTATCTATTGTATGTTTGTTTGCATTGATTGTTTATTTAAGTTCTGTTCGTTTTGAGTTTCATTTATACTTCAATAGCAAAATATTTTGTTTCGCTTTAAGCTTGATTTGTATATTCAATTTAAGCATTACTCGCTTTAAGATCTATTTGTTCATTTATATTATTACTTGTTTGATGTTTTTTTGCTATGATTGTTCATTTGATTTCTGTTCGTTTTGGGTTTTATTTATTCTTTAATAAAGTTTAATGAAACCCAAAACGAACAGAAATTACAATAAATAACCGAGTCAAACTCAAAACGAGCAGAAATTAGCATAAGTTGGGCTAGAAACTCCTATGCCTTCATAACATAAGGCCAGAACATAATTTGCACTTTACTGAAAAAAATATAAATGTTTTTACTTTCATAGCTTTAATAAATCAAATAATATTAACATTTTGATTACTAAATATCAGTATATGTATATTAAACTGACAATGCACATTCATTTGTATTTTTTTCAGTAAAGTGCAAATTATGTTCCGGCCTTAGGAAGGCATAGGAGTTTTGCGCCCAACTTATGTTAATTTCTGCTCGTTTTGAGTTTGACTCGGTTATTTATTGTAATTTCTGTTCGTTTTGGGTTTCAAATATTTATCGATGCTGATTTGTGGTAGTCTCACGCTTGGTAGATTATTTGATTTTATTTTTGCTCATGTTTTGTTTAATGGAGTTCTTTACTTTTCTTTGAAAAACTTATTTTGTGGAAAAAGTATTTTTTAGATAATTTTTGTTCGTTTTATATTAACATAGTCTTTTCAGGGAAAAAGAAAATAATACTTTAAATCTTTTCGTTTTTTAAGACTTTATAGTTTGGCATGCTATTTGTTTGCTGGAGAAAAATTTTCAGCAATTTTTAACAACATACACCCTTTTAAAAATCTGGACACAAATAGTAGTGTTTAATTTAGTTTCATACCTCCTGTAGTTGACCTGAAATGGAAAACTTGATACCATTCGCAAAAAAATCTGTTTACTTTCTTTGATAGCTTGGATACACTTACGATATTTTGATTTGGTTAAGTTATAAGAGCAGAAGTAGCCCCGAAAGTTTCATACCCTCAGTCGTTTTGGGATACTGCTGAGATGCCTTATTGGGAATTAGCATTAACACAGTGCATTTTGATTTAATCTTAAGGCAACATTTAGTTTTTAAAACATAATGGGCAAAGGGGAGGATAGGCGTGAGAGGGGGATTAGTTACCGTCCAATCACTTTTGACTATTAAAAAGACCATCAGCCCTTTCTATTTTCAATCGAATGAGCCCTTTTCGAAGTTCCTACGACAACTCCTTCGATACGAAGTGCCCTGGTCTAAACAACAAGAACAAAAAAAAAAATAATACATTATACCCACATCGATCTTTACTATAAAAATGTCTAGCCTTCCAATCACTTTCGACTATTAAAAAGGGCACTAGGCCTTTCGATTTCCAATCGATTGAGCCCTTTTTGAGTTTCTACGACAACACTTTCTATGAACACCTCATATGCCCCCAGGCCATAAATTACAACCCTTACCCTAAGGACTGTTAGGGTGGTTGTCATCCTCTAAGACCTAATTTCCAGAACTTTCAACTATGTTAAACAAAATGGCTACCTCATAATTTTGATTGGATGTGTTTGGGGAAATGGTGGGCGTAAGAGGGGCGTTAGTCGCTCTCCATTCACTTTCAACAATAAAAAAATGCACTAGCCCTTTCAATTTCCAATCAACTGACCCCTTTTGAAGTTTCTACGCTTTCAATAAAAACCTTATATTCACCCAGGGCATAACTTACAACCCTTTCCCTGAGGGCTGGGGGGTGGGGGTTTGTCATCCTCAAAGACCTAATTTCCACAACTCTACTATGTTGAAGAAAATTGTTATCTGAAAGTTTTGATTGGATGTGTTTGGGGGAATGGTGGGCGTGAGAGGGGGTTGTTACCCTCCAATCACTTTCAACTATTAAAAAGAGCACTAGCCCTCTCAATTTCCAATTAGAAGAGCCCCTTTTGAAGTTTTTACGACAACCCTATCTATAAAAACCCCATATGCCGCCAGGGCATAACTTATAACCTTTGCCCTGGGGGCTCTGGGGAGTTTGTCATCCTTAAATACATAATTTCCAGAACTTTTAACTACGTTGAACAAAATGGCTGTCTCTAAACTTTGATTGAATGTTTTTGGGGAAATGGTGGGCGTGAGATGGGGGTTAATTACTCTCCACTCACTTTCGACTATTAAAAAGGGCAATTTCAATTTCCAATCAAATGAGCCCTTTTTGAAATTTCTACAACAACTTTCTATATAAACCTTATATGCCCCCAGGGCATAACTTACAACCCTTGCACTGAGGGCTCTGAGGGGGTTATCATCCTAAAAGACCTATTTTCCTGAACTTTCAACTACGTTGATCAAAATGGATATCTCAAAATTTTGATTGGATGTGTCTGGGAAAATGGTGGGCGTGAGAGGGGGGTTAGTTGCCCTTCAATCACTTTCAACTATTAAAAAGGGCACTAGCCCTTTCAATTTCCAATTGAATGAGTCCTTTTTGAAGTTTCTACAACATCGCTATCTATAAAAACCTTATATGCCCGCAGGGCATAACTTACGACCCTTGCCATGAGGATTTTGGAGGGGAGGGGTTGTCATCCTTAAAGACCTAATTACCAAAACTTTTAACTACGTTGAGTAAAATGCCTATCTAAAAATTTTTATTGGATGTGTTTGGGGAAAAGGTGGGTGGGAGAGGGGGGTTAGTTGCCCTTCAATCACTTTCAACTATTAAAAAGGGCACTAGCCCTTTGAATTTCCAATCGAATGAGCCCTTTTTCAAGTTTCTACGACAAAGATTTCAATGAAAACCTTATACGCCCCCAGGGGACAACTTATAACCCTTGCCCTGCAGACTATGGAGGGAGTGTCCTGCTCAAAGGTATAATTTCCTTAACTTTAAACTGCGTGGAACAAAATGGCTATCTGAAAATTTTGATTGGATATGTTTGTGGAAATGGTGGGCGACGAAGAGGTGTTAGTTGCCTTCCAATCCCTTTCGACTATTAAAAAGGGCAATAGTCATTTCAATTTCCAATCGAATGAGCCCTTTTTGAAGTTTCTACGACAGTGCATTCTATAAAAACCTTATATGCCCTCAGGGCATAATTTACAACCCTTGCCCTGAAGGCTGTGGGGGGGGGATGGTTGTCATCCTCAAAGACCTAATTTCCAGAACTTAAAGCTGCGTTAAAGAAAATGGCTATCTAAAAATTTTGATTGGGTGTGTTTGCGGAAAAGGTGGGCGTGAGAGGGTTGTTAGTTGCCCTCCAATCACTTTCGACTATTAAAAAGGGCACTAGCCATTTGAATTTCCAATCGAATGAACCTTTTTTGAAGTTTCTACGACAGTGCTTTCTATAAAAACCTTATATGCCCCCAGGGCATAACTTAAAACCCTTGCCCTGAGGGCTGTGGGGGGGAATGTCCTCCTCAAAAGCATAATTTCTATGTGGAAATCAACTACGCTGAACAAAATAGATATCTCAAATTTTTTATTGGATGTGTTTCGGGAAATGGTGGGCCTGCCTTGCCCTGCAGACTGTGGAGGGAGTGTCCTGCTCAAAGATATAATTTCCTGAACTTTAAACTGCGTGGAACAAAATGGCTATCTCAAAATTTTGATTGGATGTGTTTGTGGAAATGTGGGCGTGGAAGGGGTGCTAGTTGCCTTCCATTCACTTTCGACTATTAAAAAGGGCACAAGCCACTTCAATTTCCAATTGAATGAGCCCTTTTTGAAGTTTCTACGACGACTTCTTCGATACGAAGTGCCCTGGTCTAAGGGGCAAAAATAATAAATAATACATTGTGCCAACATCGTTCTCATATGCCCCCAGGGCATAACTTAAAACCCTTGCCCTGAGGGTTTTTTTTTTGGGGGGGGGGGTGTCCTCCTCAAAAACTTATTTTCTATCTGGAAATCAAGTACGCTAAACAAAATGGCTATCTCAAAATTTTGATTGGATGTGTTTGGGGAAATGGTGGGCGTGGAAAGGGTGTTAGTTGCCTTCCAATCACTTTCGACTATTAAAAAGGGCACAAGCCACTCCAATTTCCAATCGAATGAGCCCTTTTCGAGGTTTCTACGACAACTCCTTCGATACGAAGTGCCCTGGTCTAAAACCAAGAAAAAACAATAATACATTGTGCCAACATCGTTCTTTATTTAGGCAGCGCTATTGCGCTGCCTATGATACGGGCATCCCTTCCATAAAAACCATATGCACCCTAGGGCATAATTTACAACGCCTACTCCTAGGCCCTGGGGGATTGTGTCGACACAGAAAATTTTGTCATCTGACCCTTGAACTATTTTTAACAAAATAGTTATCTCAAATTTTTATCTGATGCATTTGGGGCAAAAAAGGCGCGGGGGGGAGGCTATCTGCCCTCCGATCACTTTTGACTTAAAAAGTGAACTACAACTTTCAATTTTCAATAAAATAAGCCCTCTCTGAAGTTTATACGAGCATCCCTTCCATAAGAACCATATGTGCCTCCTGGGTAAAACTTACAACGCCTGCTCCCGGGCCCTGGGGGTTTGTGTCGACACCGGAGTTTTTGTTATCAGATGTTTGAACTGTTTTTTTTTTAATGGTTATCTCAAAATTTTAACGATTGGGTTTGTGGAAAAGGGGCGTGGGGGACGGGGGAGGGAAGTTGCCCTCGGATCTCTTTTGATTCTTAAAAAGTGAACTAGAACTTTGAATTTCCAATCAAATGAGCCCTGTGAAGTTTATACGAGCATCCATTCCATAAGAGCTATATATACCCCCAGGGCATAGCTTACAACGACTTCCCCCGGACCCTGGGGAGTTGTATCAACATCAGAGTTTCTGTTATCTGACCTTTTGTTTATTTTTAACAAAAGAGCAATCTCAAAATTTTACCTGATGCATTTGGGAAAAAAGGGTGTGGAGGGGAGGGGGGCTAGTTTCCCTCGGATCTCTTTTGACTCTTAAAAAGTGAGCAAGAACTTTCACACAAATTAGCCCTCTCTGAAGTATATACGGGCATCCCTTCCATAAGAACCATATATGCCCCCAGGGCATAACTTATAAAGCCTGCCCTCGGGCCCTGGGGGGTTGTGTCGACACCCGAGTTTTTGTTATTTAACCTTTGAACTATTTTTAGCAAAATGGCTGTCTAAAAAAAATATTTGATGCATTTGGGGAAAAAGGGCGTGGAGATGGAGGGGGGGCTAGTTGCCGTCCGATCTATTTTGACAATTTAAAAGTGAACTAGAACTTTCACATTCCAATCAAATGAGCCCTCTCTGAAGTTTATACGAGCATCCCTTTCATATGAACCATATGCACCCCCATGGCATAACTTACAACGCCTGCCTCTAGGCCCTGGGGGGTTTTGTCGACACAAAAAATTTTGTTATCTGACCCTTGAACTATTTTAACAAAATAGTTATCTGAAAATTTGTATTAGATGCATTTTGGGGGAAAAGGCGTGGGGCGGAGGCTATCTGCCCTCCGATCATTTTTGACTTAAAAGTGAACAACAGTAGAAAGGCCCCTATTGATCGTGACAGCACACCATATATGGGCATAGAGTCCCTAGGGAGAATGATTGCGTAATCGATTGGGAATTTGGAACACCTGTGCTGTCAGTCATAAATCAAATTGTTTCCGGGCCATTTGATTAATGTCTGACAGGTGCTGTCAATCATTAATCAAATTGTTTCCAGGCGAAGTCTATTAATGTCTTTGATGTATTTCCAAGGAGAATTGTTTCTGGAAGTTTATTAATGTCTTTGGAGTTCTTCCAAGAGAATTGTAACTCCGGCGAATGTTTTGATCTTAGAGATGCGCGGGAAAAGGTTTCTTAGTAATTTCAAATGTGACAGCGCAGAGATGCCAAAAACAAAAGGAACACGCTGAAATTACGTTTAGGGGTTATTTGAGCGAAACCGTTTTAGACATTTTAGGGAATTATTTCGGCGAAACAGTTAGAGACATTTTGAAAGATGATTTTAGAAGATGTTTTATAAGAGGATTTGAGTGTGGTCGTTATAATACACAAGTTCCATTTGAACAGTGTCGTAAGGTCCCCTACCCCAACCAAAAAGGGCTCCGATCCCCCATACCCCAACCCCGAAGGAAGCCCCCGACCCCCAAAGGTTCCCCCGGGATCCCAAAGGACCACCCGGACCCCCAAAGGCCCTCCCGGGTCCCCAAAGGAGCACCCGGCCCTCAAGAGCCCCCGGACCCCCTAATGCCCCCCCCCGGGCCACCAAAGATTCCCCTCCCCATTTTTTAATAATTTTTAAGGCTTTATTATATCTTTTCAGAACAAGTTATTTTCTTAATGGCCATACTAAACCCATTTTACAAGTTGAAGCATCCATCCTTTTCACCCACAACTTTACATTACAGCTTTTTGGATACCTCAACACCGAGAAATACTTTTCAAAAGACCATTTCAGAACAAGTTCTTTTCATAATGTCCATCCTAAACCCATTTTACAAGTTGAAGCATCCATCCTTTTCACCCACAACTTTACTATACTGCCTTTTTGGATACCTCAACACCAAGCAATACTTTTCAAAGACGATTTCAGAACAAGTTCTTTTCATAATGTCCATCCTAAACCCATTTTACAAGTTGAAGCATCCATCCTTTTCACCCACAACTTTACATTACAGCTTTTTGGATACCTCAACACCGAGAAATACTTTTCAAAAGGCATTTCAGAGCAAGTTCCTTTCTTAATGTCCCTTCTAAACCCATTTTACAAGTTGAAGCATCCATCCATTTCACCCACAACTTTACTTTACAGCTTTTTGGATACCTCAACACCAAGAAATACTTTTCAAAAGGCATTTCAGAGCAAGTTCCTTTCTTAATGTCCCTTCTAAACCCATTTTACAACTTGAAGTACCCATCCATTTCACCCACAACTTTACTTTACAGCTTTTTGGATACCTCAACACCAAGAAATACTTTTCAAAAGGCATTTCAGAGCAAGTTCCTTTCTTAATGTCCCTTCTAAATCCATTTTACAACTTGAAGTACCCATCCTTCTCACCCACAACTTTACTTTACAGCTTTTGGATACCTCAACACCAAGAAATTACTTTTCAAAAGACATTTCAGAGCAAGTTCCTTTCTTAATGTCCCTTCTAAACCCATTTTACAACTTGAAGTACCCATCCATTTCACCCACAACTTTACTTTACAGCTTTTTGGGATACCTCAACACCAAGAAATACCTTTCAAAAGGCATTTCAGAGCAATTTCCTTTCTTAATGTCCCTTCTAAACCCATTTTCCAACTTGAAGTACCCATCCATTTCACCCACAACTTTACTTTACAGCTTTTTGAATGCCTCAACACCATGAAATACCTTTCAAAAGGCATTTCAGAGCAATTTCCTTTCTTAATGTCCCTTCTAAACCCATTTTCCAACTTGAAGCATCCATCCTTTTTATCCACAACTTTACTTTACAGCTTTTTGAATACCTCAACACCAAGCAATGCTTTTCAAAGGCTTTTCAGAACAAGTTCTTTACGTAATGTCCTTCCTAAACCAATTTTACAAGTTGAAGTAGTCATCTTTTCCCCCACAACTTTACTATAAGGCTTTTCGAATACCCCAACATCAAGCAATACCTTTCAAAAGGCTTTATTATATCCTTTCAGAACAAGTTCTTCATGTAATTTTCTTCCTAAACCCATTTTACAAGTTGAAGTACTTATCTTTTTCCCAACAACTTTACTTTACGACATTTTTGCACACCCAAACATCAAGCAATACTTTCCAAAAGGCTTTATTATATATTTTCAGAGCAAGTTCTTCATGTAATTTTCTTCCTAAACCCATTTTACAAGTTGAAGTACTTATCTTTTTCCCCACAACTTTACTTTACGACTTTTTTGCACACCCAAACATCAAGCAATACTTTCCAAAAGGCTTTATTATATCTTTTCAGAACAAGTTCCTTTCTTAATATCCTTCTTAAACCAATTTTACAAATTCTAAATTTTTTCATAGGAATATTTCAGTAGTGTTTTGTTATGGTTTACCTTGTCACAGTTACATTCTCTTGATTTTTCAAAGTTCATTTTGGTTTTCTTTCGTTGAAATGTAAGAGTTGGAATATTTCAGTTGTGTTTTGTTGTGGTTTACCTTGTCACAGTTACATTCTCTTGATTTTTCAAAGTTCATTTTGGATTTCTTTCATTGAAATGCAAGAGTTGGAATATTTCAGTAGTGTTTTGTCGTGGTTTACCTTATCACAGTTACATTTTATTGATTTGTCAAAGTTTATTTTCAATTTCTTTCACTCAAATGCAAGAGTTGGAATATTTCAGTAGTGTTTTGTCGTGGTTTACAGTGTCACAGTTACATTCTATTGATTTTTCAAAGTTCATTTGAATTTCTGTCATTGAAATGCAAGAGTTGGAATATTTCAGTAATGTTTTGTTGTGTTTTACATTGTCACAGTTACATTCTTTTGATTTTTCAAAGTTCATTTTGGTTTTCTTTCGTTGAAATGCAAGAGTTGGAATATTTCAGTAGTGTTTTGTAGTGGTTTACCTTGTCACACTTACATTCTCTTAATTTTTCAAAGTTCATTTTGAATTTCTTTCGTTGAAATGCAAGAGTTGGAATATTTCAGTAGTGTTTTGTCATGGTTTACCTTGTCACAGTTACATTCTCTTAATTTTTCAAAGTTCATTTTGGATTTCTTTCGATGAAATGCAAGAGTTGGAATATTTCAGTAGTGTTTTGTCGTGGTTTACCTTGTCACAGTTACATTCTATTGATTTTTCAAAGTTCATTTGAATTTCTTTCATTGAAATGTAAGAGTTGGAATATTTCAGTAGTGTTTTGTTGTAGTTTACCTTGTCACAGGTACATTCTCTTAATTTTTCAAAGTTCATTTTGAATTTCTTTCGTTGAAATGCAAGAGTTGGAATATTTCAGTAGTGTTTTGTCATGGTTTACCTTGTCACAGTTACATTCTCTTAATTCATTAGTTCATTTTGGTTTTCATTCGTTGAAATGCATGAGTTGGAATATTTCAGTAGTGTTTTGTTGTGGTTTACCTCGTCACAGTTACATTTTCTTGATTTTTCAAAGTTCATTTTGGATTTCTTTCGATGAAATGCAAGAGTTGGAATATTTCAATAGTGTTTTGTCGTGGTTTACCTTATCAAAGTTACATTCTCTTAATTTTTCAAAGTCGATTTTGAATTTCTTTCATTGAAATGCAAGAGTTAGAATATTTCAGTAGTGTTTTGTCGTGGTTTACCTTATCACAGTTACATTTTCTTGATTTTTCAAAGTTCATTTTGGTTTTCTTTCGTTGAAATGTAAGAGTTGGATTATCACAGATGTGAAATGATTGGTTTACCTTGTCACACTTACATTCTCTTAATTTTTCAAAGTTCATTTTGGATTTCTTTCGATGAAATGCAAGAGTTGGAATATTTCAATAGTGTTTTGTCGTGGTTTACCTAATCATAGTTACATTCTCTTAATTTTTCAAAGCTCATTTTGGATTTCTTTCGTTGAAATGCATGAGTTGGAATATTTCAGTAGTGTTTTGTTGTGGTTTACCTTATCACAGTTACATTCTCTTGATTTTTCAAAGTTCATTTTGAATTTCTTTCGTTGAAATGCAAGAGTTGGAATATTTCAGTAGTGTCTTGTCGTGGTTTACCTTGTCACAGTTACATTCTCTTAATTTTTCAAAGTTCATTTTGGTTTTCTTTCGTTGAAATGCAAGAGTTGGAATATTTCAGTAGTGTTTTGTTGTAGTTTACCTTGTCACAATTACATTCTCTTGATTTTTCAAAGTTCATTTTGGATTTCTTTCGATGAAATGCAAAAGTTGAAATATTTCAGTAGTGTTTTGTCGTGGTTTACCTAGTCACAGTTACATTCTCTAGATTTTTCAAAGTCCATTTTGGATTTCTTTCGTTGAAATGCAAGAGTTGGAATATTTCAGTAGTGTTTTGTCGTGGTTTACCTTGTCACAGTTACATTCTCTAGATTTTTCAAAGTTCATTTGGTTTTCTTTCGTTGAAATGTAAGAGTTGGAATATTTCAGTAGTGTTTTGTTGTGGGTTACCTTGTCACATTTACATTCTCTTAATTTTTCAAAGTTCATTTTGGATTTCTTTCATTGAAATGCAAGAGTTGGAATATTTCAATAGTGTTTTGTCGTGGTTTACCTAGTCATAGTTACATTCTCTTAATTTTTCAAAGTCCATTTTGAATTTCTTTCATTGAAATGAAGAGTTGGAATATTTCAGTAGTGTTTTGTTGTGGTTTACCTTATCACAGTTACATTCTCTTGATTTTCAAAGTTCATTTTGGATTTCTTTCGTTGAAATGCAAGAGATGGAATATTTCAATAGTGTTTTGATGTGGTTTACCTTATCACAGTTACATTCTCTTGATTTTTCAAAGTTCATTTTGGTTTTCTTTCGTTGAAATGCAAGAGTTGGAATATTTCAGTAGTGTTTTGTTGTGGTTTACCTTGTCACACTTACATTCTCTTAATTTTTCAAAGTTCATTTTGAATTTCTTTCGTTGAAATGCAAGAGTTGGAATATTTCAGTAGTGTTTTGTCATGGCTTACCTTGTCACAGTTACATTCTCTTAATTTTTCAAAGTTCATTTGAATTTCTTTCATTGAAATGCAAGAGTTGGAATATTTCAGTAGTGTTTTGTCGTGGTTTACCTTAGCACAGTTACATTCTCTTGATCTTTCAAAGTTCATTTTGAATTTCTTTCATTGAAATGCAAGAGTTGGAATATGTCAGTAGTGTTTTGATGTGGTTTACCTTGTCACAGTTACATTCTCTTGATTTTTCAAAGTTCATTTTGGTTTTCTTTCGTTGAAATGCAAGAGTTGGAATATTTCAGTAGTGTTTTGTCGTGGTTTACCTTGTCACACTTACATTCTCATGATTTTTCAAAGTTCATTTTGGAATTTCTTTCGTTGAAATGCAAGAGTTGGAATATTTCACTAGTGTTTTGTCATGGTTTACCTTGTCACAGTTACATTCTCTTAATTTTTCAAAATTCATTTTGAATTTCTTTTTTTGAAATGCAAGAGTTGGAATATTTCAGTAGTGTTTTGTCGTGAATAACCTTGTCACAGTTACATTCTCTTAATTATTCAAAGTTCATTTTGAATTTCTTTCGATGAAATATGAGAGTTGGAATATTTCAATAGTGTTTTGTTGTGGTTTACCTTGTCACAGTTACATTCTCTTAATTTTTCAAAGTTCATTTTGAATTTCATTCATTGAAATGCCAGAGTTGGAATATTTCAGTAGTGTTTTGTCATGGTTTACCTTGTCACAGTTACATTCTCTTAATTTTTCAAAGCTCATTTTGAATTTCTTTCGTTGAAATACAAGAGTTGGAATATTTCAGTAGTGTTTTGTTGTGGTTTCCCTCGTCACAGTTACATTTTCTTGATTTTTCAAAGTTCATTTTGAATTTCTTTCGATGAAATGTGAGAGTTAGAATATTTCAATAGTGTTTTGTTGTGGTTTACGTTGTCAAAGTTACATTCTCTTAATTTTTCAAAGTTCATTTTGGATTTCTTTCGTTGAAATGCAAGAGTTGGAATATTTCAGTAGTGTTTTGTCATGGTTTACCTTGTCACAGTTACATTTTCTTGATTTTTCAAAGTTCATTTTGAATTTCTTTCGTTGAAATGCAAGAGTTGGAATATTTCAGTAGTGTTTTGTCATGGTTTACCTTGACACAGTTACATTTTCTTGATTTTTCAAAGTTCATTTTGGATTTCTTTCGTTGAAATGCAAGAGTTGGAATATTTCAATAGTGTTTTGTTGTGGTTTACCTTGTCAAAGTTACATTCTCTTAATTTTTCAAAGTTCATTCTGGATTTCTTTCGTTGAAATGCAAGAGTTGGAATATTTTAGTAGTGTTCTGTTGGGGTTTACCTTATCACAGATACATTTTCTTGATTTTTCAAAGTTCATTTTGAATTTCTTTCGTTGAAATGCAAGGGTTGGAATATTTCAGTAGTGTTTTGTCATGGTTTACCTTGACACAGTTACATTTTCTTGATTTTTCAAAGTTCATTTTGGATTTCTTTCGTTGAAATGCAAGAGTTGGAATATTTCAGTAGGGTTTTGTTGTGGTTTACCTTGTCACAGTTACATTCTCTTGACTTTTCAAAGTTCTTTTTGGAATTTCTTTCGTTGAAATGCAAGAGTTGGAATATTTCACTAGTGTTTTGTTATAGTTTACCTTGTCACAGTTACATTCTCTTGATTTTTCAAAGTTCATTTTGAATTTCTTTTGTTGAAATGTAAGAGTTGGAATATTTCAATAGTGTTTTGTCATGGTTTACCTTGTCACTGTTACATTCTCTTGATTTTTCAAAGTTCATTTTGAATTTTTTTTCGTTGAAATGCAAGAGTTGGAATATTTCAGTAGTGTTCTGTTGTGGTTTACCTTGTCACAATTACATTCTCTTGATTTTTCAAAGTTCATTTTGAATTTCACTCATTGAAATGCAAAAGTTGGAATGCTTCAGTGGTGTTTTGTCGTGGTTTACCCTGTCACAGTTACATTCTCTTGATTTTTCAAAGTTCATTGAAATTTCTTTCAATGAAATGCAAGAGTTGGAATATTTCAGTAGTGTTTTGTTATGGTTTACCTAGTCATTGTTACATTCTCTTGATTTTTCAAAGTTCATTTCGGATTTCTTTCATTGAAATGCAAGATTGGAATATTTCAGTAGTGTTTTGCCGTGGTTTACTTTGTCACAGTTACATTCTCTTGATTTTTCAGATAATTTTGTTTTTTTTTTCGTTGAAATGCAAGAGTTGGAATATTTCAGTAGTGTTTTGTTGTGCTTTACATTGACACAGTTACATTTTCTTGATTTTTGTTAGGTTAGGTTAGGCTAGATCAAGTTAGGTTAGGTTAAGTTAGGCTAGCCTACGTACGCGCGCGTACGTAGGTTAACCTAACCTAATTTGATCTAGCCTAACCTAACCTAACAAAAATCAAGAAAATGTAACTGTGTCAATGTAAAGCACAACAAAACACTACTGAAATATTCCAACTCTTGCATTTCAACGAAAGAAAACCAAAATTATCTTTGAAAAATCAAGAGAATGTAACTGTGACAAAGTAAACCACGGCAAAACACTACTGAAATATTCCAACTCTTGCATTTCAATGAAAGAAATCCAAAATGAACTTTGAAAAATCAAGAGAATGTAACAGTGACTAGGTAAACCACAACAAAACACTACTGAAATATTCCAACTCTTGCATTTCATTGAAAGAAATTTCAATGAACTTTGAAAAATCAAGAGAATGTAACTGTGACAGGGTAAACCACGACAAAACACCACTGAAGTATTACAACTCTTGCATTTCAATGAGTGAAATTCAAAATGAACTTTGAAAAATCAAGAGAATGTAATTGTGACAAGGTAAACTACGACAGAACACTACTGAAATATTCCAACTCTTGCATTTCAACGAAAAAAATTCAAAATGAACTTTGAAAAATCAAGAGAATGTAACAGTGACAAGGTAAACCATGACAAAACACTATTGAAATATTCCAACTCTTACATTTCAACAAAATAAATTCAAAATGAACTTTGAAAAATCTAGAGAATGTAACTGTGACAAGGTAAACTATAACAAAACACTAGTGAAATTTTCTAACTCTTGCATTTCAACGAAAGAAATTCCAAAAAGAACTTTGAAAAATCAAGAGAATGTAACTGTGACAAGGTAAACCACAACAAAACCCTACTGAAATATTCCAACTCTTGCATTTCAACGAAAGAAATCCAAAATGAACTTTGAAAAATCAAGAAAATGTAACTGTGTCAAGGTAAACCATGACAAAACACTACTGAAATATTCCAACCCTTGCATTTCAACGAAAGAAATTCAAAATGAACTTTGAAAAATCAAGAAAATGTATCTGTGATAAGGTAAACCCCAACAGAACACTACTGAAATATTCCAACTCTTGCATTTCAACGAAAGAAATCCAGAATGAACTTTGAAAAATTAAGAGAATGTAACTTTGACAAGGTAAACCACAACAAAACACTATTTAAATATTCCAACTCTTGCATTTCAACGAAAGAAATCCAAAATGAACTTTGAAAAATCAAGAAAATGTAACTGTGTCAAGGTAAACCATGACAAAACACTACTGAAATATTCCAACTCTTGCATTTCAACGAAAGAAATTCAAAATGAACTTTGAAAAATTAGGAAAATGTAACTGTGATAAGGTAAACCATGACAAAACACTACTGAAATATTCCAACTCTTGCATTTCAACGAAAGAAATCCAAAATGAACTTTGAAAAATTAAGAGAATGTAACTTTGACAAGGTAAACCACAACAAAACACTATTGAAATATTCCAACTCTCACATTTCATCGAAAGAAATTCAAAATGAACTTTGAAAAATCAAGAAAATGTAACTGTGACGAGGGAAACCACAACAAAACACTACTGAAATATTCCAACTCTTGTATTTCAACAAATGAAATTCAAAATGAGCTTTGAAAAATTAAGAGAATGTAACTGTGACAAGGTAAACCATGACAAAACACTACTGAAATATTCCAACTCTTGCATTTCAATGAATGAAATTCAAAATGAACTTTGAAAAATTAAGAGAATGTAACTGTGACAAGGTAAACCACAACAAAACACTATTGAAATATTCCAACTCTCACATTTCATCGAAAGAAATTCAAAATGAACTTTGAATAATTAAGAGAATGTAACTGTGACTAGGTAAACCACGACAAAACACTACTGAAATATTCCAACTCTTGAATTTCAATGAAAGAAATTCAAAATGAATTTTGAAAAATTAAGAGAATGTAACTGTGACAAGGTAAACCATGACAAAACACTAGTGAAATATTCCAACTCTTGCATTTCAACGAAAGAAATTCCAAAATGAACTTTGAAAAATCAAGAGAATGTAAGTGTGACAAGGTAAACCACTACAAAACACTACTGAAATATTCCAACTCTTGCATTTCAACGAAAGAAAACCAAAATGAACTTTGAAAAATCAAGAGAATGTAACTGTGACAAGGTAAACCACATCAAAACACTACTGAAATATTCCAACTCTTGCATTTCAATGAAAGAAATTCAAAATGAACTTTGAAAGATCAAGAGAATGTAACTGTGCTAAGGTAAACCACGGCAAAACACTACTGAAATATTCCAACTCTTGCATTTCAATGAAAGAAATTCAAATGAACTTTGAAAAATTAAGAGAGTGTAACTGTGACAAGGTAAGCCATGACAAAACACTACTGAAATATTCCAACTCTTGCATCTCAACGAAAGAAATCCAAAATGAACTTTGAAAAATTAAGAGAATGTAAGTGTGACAAGGTAAACCACAACAAAACACTACTGAAATATTCCAACTCTTGCATTTCAACGAAAGAAAACCAAAATGAACTTTGAAAAATCAAGAGAATGTAACTGTGATAAGGTAAACCACATCAAAACACTATTGAAATATTCCATCTCTTGCATTTCAACGAAAGATCCAAAATGAACTTTGAAAATCAAGAGAATGTAACTGTGATAAGGTAAACCACAACAAAACACTACTGAAATATTCCAACTCTTGCATTTCAATGAAAGAAATCCAAAATGAACTTTGAAAAATTAAGTGAATGTAATTGTGACAAGGTAAACCATAACAAAACACTACTGAAATATTCCAACTCTTACATTTCAACGAAAGAAAACCAAATGAACTTTGAAAAATCTAGAGAATGTAACTGTGACAAAGTAAACCACGACAAAACACTACTGAAATATTCCAACTCTTGCATTTCAACGAAAGAAATCCAAAATGGACTTTGAAAAATCTAGAGAATGTAACTGTGACTAGGTAAACCACGACAAAACACTACTGAAATATTCCAACTTTTGCATTTCATCGAAAGAAATCCAAAATGAACTTTGAAAAATCAAGAGAATGTAACTGTGACAAGGTAAACCACAACAAAACACTACTGAAATATTCCAACTCTTGCATTTCAACGAAAGAAAACCAAAATGAACTTTGAAAAATTTAGAGAATGTAACTGTGACAAGGTAAACCACGACAAGACACTACTGAAATATTCCAACTCTTGCATTTCAACGAAAGAAATTCAAAATGAACTTTGAAAAATCAAGAGAATGTAACTGTGATAAGGTAAACCACAACAAAACACTACTGAAATATTCCAACTCATGCATTTCAACGAAAGAAATCCAAAATGAGCTTTGAAAAATTAAGAGAATGTAACTATGATTAGGTAAACCACGACAAAACACTATTGAAATATTCCAACTCTTGCATTTCATCGAAAGAAATCCAAAATGAGCTTTGAAAAATTAAGAGAATGCAAGTTTGACAAGGTAAACCAATCATTTCACATCTGTGATAATCCAACTCTTACATTTCAACGAAAGAAAACCAAAATGAACTATGAAAATCAAGAAATGTAACTGTGATAAGGTAAACCACGACAAAACACTACTGAAATATTCTAACTCTTGCATTTCAATGAAAGAAATTCAAAATGGACTTTGAAAAATTAAGAGAATGTAACTGTGACGAGGTAAACCACAACAAAACACTACTGAAATATTCCAACTCATGCATTTCAACGAATGAAAACCAAAATGAACTTTGAAAAATTAAGAGAATGTAACTGTGACAAGGTAAACCATGACAAAACACTACTGAAATATTCCAACTCTTGCATTTCAACGAAAGAAATTCAAAATGAACTTTGAAAAATTAAGAGAATGTACCTGTGACAAGGTAAACCACAACAAAACACTACTGAAATATTCCAACTCTTACATTTCAATGAAAGAAATCCGAAATGAACTTTGAAAAATCAAGAGAATGTAACAGTGACTAGGTAAACCATAACAAAACACTACTGAAATATTCCAACTCTTGCATTTCATTGAAAGAAATTTCAATGAACTTTGAAAAATCAAGAGAATGTAACTGTGAATGGGTAAACCACGACAAAACACCACTGAAGTATTACAACTCTTGCATTTCAATGAGTGAAATTCAAAATGAACTTTGAAAAATCAAGAGAATATAATTGTGACAAGGTAAACCACGACAGAGCACTACTGAAATATTTCAACTCTTGCATTTCAACGAAAAAAATTCAAAATGAACTTTGAAAAATAAAGAGAATGTAACAGTGACAAGGTAAATCATGACAAAACACTATTGAAATATTCGAACTCTTACATTTCAACAAAAGGAATTCAAAATGAACTTTGAAAAATCAAGAGAATGTAACTGTGACAAGGTAAACTATAACAAAACACTAGTGAAATATTCCAACTCTTGCATTTCAACGAAAGAAATTCCAAAAAGAACTTTGAAAAATCAAGAGAATGTAACTGTGATAAGGTAAACCACAACAAAACACTACTGAAATATTCCAACTCTTGCATTTCAACGAAAGAAATCCAAAATGAACTTTGAAAAATCAAGAAAATGTAACTGTGTCAAGGTAAACCATGACAAAACACTACTGAAATATTCCAACCCTTGCATTATAACGAAAGAAATTCAAAATGAACTTTGAAAAATCAAGAAAATGTATCTGTGATAAGGTAAACCCCAACAGAACACTACTGAAATATTCCAACTCTTGCATTTCAACGAAAGAAATCCAGAATGAACTTTGAAAAATTAAGAGAATGTAACTTTGACAAGGTAAACCACAACAAAACACTATTGAAATATTCCAACTCATGCATTTCAACGAATGAAAACCAAAATGAACTTTGAAAAATTAAGAGAATGTAACTGTGACAAGGTAAACCATGACAAAACACTACTGAAATATTCCAACTCTTGCATTTCAACGAAAGAAATTCAAAATGAACTTTGAAAAATTAAGAGAATGTAACTTGTGACAAGGTAAACCACAACAAAACACTACTGAAATATTCCAACTCTTACATTTCAATGAAAGAAATCCGAAATGAACTTTGAAAAATCAAGAGAATGTAACAGTGACTAGGTAAACCATAACAAAACACTACTGAAATATTCCAACTCTTGCATTTCATTGAAAGAAATTTCAATGAACTTTGAAAAATCAAGAGAATGTAACTGTGACAGGGTAAACCACGACAAAACACCACTGAAGTATTACAACTCTTGCATTTCAATGAGTGAAATTCAAAATGAACTTTGAAAAATCAAGAGAATGTAATTGTGACAAGGTAAACCACGACAGAGCACTACTGAAATATTTCAACTCTTGCATTTCAACGAAAAAAATTCAAAATGAACTTTGAAAAATAAAGAGAATGTAACAGTGACAAGGTAAACCATGACAAAACACTATTGAAATATTCCAACTCTTACATTTCAACAAAAGAAATTCAAAATAAACTTTGAAAAATCAAGAGAATGTAACTGTGACAAGGTAAACTATAACAAAACACTAGTGAAATATTCCAACTCTTGCATTTCAACGAAAGAAATTCCAAAAAGAACTTTGAAAAATCAAGAGAATGTAACTGTGACAAGGTAAACCACAACAAAACCCTACTGAAATATTCCAACTCTTGCATTTCAACGAAAGAAATCCAAAATGAACTTTGAAAAATCAAGAAAATGTAACTGTGTCAAGGTAAACCATGACAAAACACTACTGAAATATTCCAACCCTTGCATTTCAACGAAAGAAATTCAAAATGAACTTTGAAAAATCAAGAAAATGTATCTGTGATAAGGTAAACCCCAACAGAACACTACTGAAATATTCCAACTCTTGCATTTCAACGAAAGAAATCCAGAATGAAATTTGAAAAATTAAGAGAATGTAACTTTGACAAGGCAAACCACAACAAAACACTATTGAAATATTCCAACTCTTGCATTTCAACGAAAGAAATCCAAAATGAACTTTGAAAAATCAAGAAAATGTAACTGTGTCAAGGTAAACCATGACAAAACACTACTGAAATATTCCAACTCTTGCATTTCAACGAAAGAAATTCAAAATGAACTTTGAAAAATTAGGAAAATGTAACTGTGATAAGGTAAACCATGACAAAACACTACTGAAATATTCCAACTCTTGCATTTCAACGAAAGAAATCCAAAATGAACTTTGAAAAATTAAGAGAATGTAACTTTGACAAGGTAAACCACAACAAAACACTATTGAAATATTCCAACTCTCACATTTCATCGAAAGAAATTCAAAATGAACTTTGAAAAATCAAGAAAATGTAACTGTGACGAGGGAAACCACAACAAAACACTACTGAAATATTCCAACTCTTGTATTTCAACGAAAGAAATTCTAAATGAGCTTTGAAAAATTAAGAGAATGTAACTGTGACAAGGTAAACCATGACAAAACACTACTGAAATATTCCAACTCTTGCATTTCAATGAATGAAATTCAAAATGAACTTCGAAAAATTAAGAGAATGTACTTGTGACAAGGTAAACCACAACAAAACACTACTGAAATATTCCAACTCTTACATTTCAATGAAAGAAATCCGAAATGAACTTTGAAAAATCAAGAGAATGTAACTGTGACAGGGTAAACCACGACAAAACACCACTGAAGTATTACAACTCTTGCATTTCAATGAGTGAAATTCAAAATGAACTTTGAAAAATCAAGAGAATGTAATTGTGACAAGGTAAACTATAACAGAGCACTACTGAAATATTCCAACTCTTGCATTTCAACGAAAAAAATTCAAAATGAACTTTGAAAAATAAAGAGAATGTAACAGTGACAAGGTAAACCATGACAAAACACTATTGAAATATTCCAACTCTTACATTTCAACAAAAGGAATTCAAAATGAACTTTGAAAAATCAAGAGAATGTAACTGTGACAAGGTAAACTATAACAAAACACTATTGAAATATTCCAACTCTTGCATTTCAACGAAAGAAATTCAAAATGAACTTTGAAAAATTAAGAGAATGTAACTGTGACAAGGTAAACCACAACAAAACACTACTGAAATATTCCAACTCTTGCATTTCAACGAAAGAAATCCAAAATGAACTTTGAAAAATCAAGAAAATGTAACTGTGTCAAGGTAAACCATGACAAAACACTACTGAAATATTCCAACCCTTGCATTTCAACGAAAGAAATTCAAAATGAACTTTGAAAAATCAAGAAAATGTATCTGTGATAAGGTAAACCCCAACAGAACACTACTGAAATATTCCAACTCTTGCATTTCAACGAAAGAAATCCAGAATGAAATTTGAAAAATTAAGAGAATGTAACTTTGACAAGGCAAACCACAACAAAACACTATTGAAATATTCCAACTCTTGCATTTCAACGAAAGAAATCCAAAATGAACTTTGAAAAATCAAGAAAATGTAACTGTGTCAAGGTAAACCATGACAAAACACTACTGAAATATTCCAACTCTTGCATTTCAACGAAAGAAATTCAAAATGAACTTTGAAAAATTAGGAAAATGTAACTGTGATAAGGTAAACCATGACAAAACACTACTGAAATATTCCAACTCTTGCATTTCAACGAAAGAAATCCAAAATGAACTTTGAAAAATTAAGAGAATGTAACTTTGACAAGGTAAACCACAACAAAACACTATTGAAATATTCCAACTCTCACATTTCATCGAAAGAAATTCAAAATGAACTTTGAAAAATCAAGAAAATGTAACTGTGACGAGGGAAACCACAACAAAACACTACTGAAATATTCCAAATCTTGTATTTCAACGAAAGAAATTCTAAATGAGCTTTGAAAAATTAAGAGAATGTAACTGTGACAAGGTAAACCATGACAAAACACTACTGAAATATTCCAACTCTTGCATTTCAATGAATGAAATTCAAAATGAACTTTGAAAAATTAAGAGAATGTAACTGTGACAAGGTAAAACACAACAGAACACTATTGAAATATTCCAACTCTCACATTTCATCGAAAGAAATTCAAAATGAACTTTGAATAATAGAGAGAATGTAACTGTGACTAGGTAAACCACGACAAAACACTACTGAAATATTCCAACTCTTGAATTTCAATGAAAGAAATTCAAAATGAATTTTGAAAAATTAAGAGAATGTAACTGTGACAAGGTAAACCATGACAAAACACTACTGAAATATTCCAACTCTTGCATTTCAACGAAAGAAATTCAAAATGAACTTTGAAAAATTAATAGAATGTACCTGTGACAAGGTAAACCACAACAAAACACTACTGAAATATTCCAACTCTTACATTTCAATGAAAGAAATCCGAAATGAACTTTGAAAAATCAAGAGAATGTAACTGTGACAGGTAAACCACAACAAAACACTACTGAAATATTCCAACTCTTGCATTTCAATGAAAGAAATTCAAAATGAACTTTGAAAAATCAAGAGAATGTAACTGTGACAAGGTAAACCACGACAAAACACTACTGAAATATTCCAACTCTTGCATTTCAACGAAAGAAATTCAAAATGAACTTTGAAAAATTAAGAGAATGTAACTGTGACAAGGTAAACCTTGACAGAACACTGAATATCACTCTGATTTCAGAAAAATTCAAAGACTTGAAAATAGAAATGTAACAGTGACAAGGTAAACCATGACAAAACACTATTGAAATATTCCAACTCTTACATTTCAACAAAAGAAATTCAAAATGAACTTTGAAAAATCAAGAGAATGTAACTGTGATAAGGTAAACTATAACAAAACACTAGTGAAATATTCCAACTCTTGCATTTCAACGAAAGAAATTCCAAAAAGAACTTTGAAAAATCAAGAGAATGTAACTGTGACAAGGTAAACCACAACAAAACCCTACTGAAATATTCCAACTCTTGCATTTCAACGAAAGAAATCCAAAATGAACTTTGAAAAATCAAGAAAATGTACCTGTGTCAAGGTAAACCATGACAAAACACTACTGAAATATTCCAACCCTTGCATTTCAACGAAAGAAATTCAAAATGAACTTTGAAAAATCAAGAAAATGTATCTGTGATAAGGTAAACCCCAACAGAACACTACTGAAATATTCCAACTCTTGCATTTCAACGAAAGAAATCCAGAATGAACTTTGAAAAATTAAGAGAATGTAACTTTGACAAGGTAAACCACAACAAAACACTATTGAAATATTCCAACTCTTGCATTTCAACGAAAGAAATCCAAAATGAACTTTGAAAAATCAAGAAAATGTAACTGTGTCAAGGTAAACCATGACAAAACACTACTGAAATATTCCAACTCTTGCATTTCAACGAAAGAAATTCAAAATGAACTTTGAAAAATTAAGAGAATGTAACTTTGACAAGGTAAACCACAACAAAACACTATTGAAATATTCCAACTCTCACATTTCATCGAAAGAAATTCAAAATGAACTTTGAAAAATCAAGAAAATGTAAGTGTGACGAGGGAAACCACAACAAAACACTACTGAAATATTCCAACTCTTGTATTTCAACAAAAGAAATTCAAAATGAACTTTGAAAAATTAAGAGAATGTAACTGTGACAAGGTAAACCATGACAAAACACTAGTGAAATATTCCAACTCTTGCATTTCAACGAAAGAAATTCCAAAATGAACTTTGAAAAATCAAGAGAATGTAACTGTGACAAGGTAAACCACAACAAAACACTACTGAAATATTCCAACTCTTGCATTTCAACGAAAGAAATCCAAAATGAACTTTGAAAAATCAAGAGAATGTAACTGTGACAAGGTAAACCATGACAAAACACTACTGAAATATTCCAACTCTTGCATTTCAACGAAAGAAATTCAAAATGAACTTTGAAAAATCAAGAGAATGTAACTGTGCTAAGGTAAACCACGACAAAACACTACTGAAATATTCCAACTCTTGCATTTCAACGAAAGAAATCCAAAATGAACTTTGAAAAATTAAGAGAATGTAACTGTGACAAGGTAAACCACAACAAAACACTACTGAAATATTCCAACTCTTGCATTTCAACGAAAGAAATCCAAAATGAACTTTGAAAAATCAAGAAAATGTAACTGTGTCAAGGTAAACCATGACAAAACACTACTGAAATATTCCAACTCTTGCATTTCAACGAAAGAAATTCAAAATGAACTTTGAAAAATTAGGAAAATATAACTGTGATAAGGTAAACCATGACAAAACACTACTGAAATATTCCAACTCTTGCATTTCAACGAAAGAAATCCAAAATGAACTTTGAAAAATTAAGAGAATGTAACTTTGACAAGGTAAACCACAACAAAACACTATTGAAATATTCCAACTCTCACATTTCATCGAAAGAAATTCAAAATGAACTTTGAAAAATCAAGAAAATGTAACTGTGACGAGGGAAACCACAACAAAACACTACTGAAATATTCCAACTCTTGTATTTCAACGAAAGAAATTCAAAATGAGCTTTGAAAAATTAAGAGAATGTAACTGTGACAAGGTAAACCATGACAAAACACTACTGAAATATTCCAACTCTTGCATTTCAATGAATGAAATTCAAAATGAACTTTGAAAAATTAAGAGAATGTAACTGTGACAAGGTAAACCACAACAAAACACTATTGAAATATTCCAACTCTCACATTTCATCGAAAGAAATTCAAAATGAACTTTGAATAATTAAGAGAATGTAACTGTGACTAGGTAAACCACGACAAAACACCACTGAAGTATTACAACTCTTGCATTTCAATGAGTGAAATTCAAAATGAACTTTGAAAAATCAAGAGAATGTAATTGTGACAAGGTAAACCTTGACAGAACACTACTGAAATATTTCAACTCTTGCATTTCAACGAAAAAAATTCAAAATGAACTTTGAAAAATCAAGAGAATGTAACAGTGACAAGGTAAACCATAACAAACCACTATTGAAATATTCCAACTCTTACATTTCAACAAAAGAAATTCAAAATGAACTTTGAAAAATCAAGAGAATGTAACTGTGACAAGGTAAACTATAACAAAACACTAGTGAAATATTCCAACTCTTGCATTTCAACGAAAGAAATTCCAAAAAGAACTTTGAAAAATCAAGAGAATGTAACTGTGACAAGGTAAACCACATCAAAACACTACTGAAATATGCCAACTCTTGCATTTCAATGAAAGAAATTCAAAATGAACTTTGAAAGATCAAGAGAATGTAACTGTGCAAGGTAAACCACGACAAAACACTACTGAAATATTCCAAATCTTGCATTTCAATGAAAGAAATTCAAATGAACTTTGAAAAATTAAGAGAATGTAACTGTGACAAGGTAAGCCATGACAAAACACTACTGAAATATTCCAACTCTTGCATTTCAACGAAAGAAATCCAAAATGAACTTTGAAAAATTAAGAGAATGTAAGTGTGACAAGGTAAACCACAACAAAACACTACTGAAATATTCCAACTCTTGCATTTCAACGAAAGAAAACCAAAATGAACTTTGAAAAATCAAGAGAATGTAACTGTGATAAGGCAAACCACGTCAAAACACTATTGAAATATTCCATCTCTTGCATTTCAACGAAAGAAATCCAAAATAAACTTTGAAAATCAAGAGAATGTAACTGTGATAAGGTAAACCACAACAAAACACTACTGAAATATTCCAACTCTTGCATTTCAATGAAAGAAATCCAAAATGAACTTTGAAAAATTAAGAGAATGTAAGTGTGACAAGGTAAACCACAACAAAACATTACAGAAATATTCCAACTCTTACATTTCAACGAAAGAAAACCAAATGAACTTTGAAAAATCTAGAGAATGTAACTGTGACAAGGTAAACCACGACAAAACACTACTGAAATATTCCATCTCTTGCATTTCAACGAAAGAAATCCAAAATGGACTTTGAAAAATCTAGAGAATGTAACTGTGACTAGGTAAACCACGACAAAACACTACTGAAATATTCCAACTTTTGCATTTCATCGAAAGAAATCCAAAATGAACTTTGAAAAATCAAGAGAATGTAACTGTGACAAGGTAAACTACAACAAAACACTACTGAAATATTCCAACTCTTGTATTTCAACGAAAGAAAACCAAAATGAACTTTGAAAAATTAAGAGAATGTAACTGTGACAAGGTAAACCACGACAAAACACTACTGAAATATTCCAACTCTTGCATTTCAACGAAAGAAATTCAAAATGAACTTTGAAAAATCAAGAGAATGTAACTGTGGTAAGGTAAACCACAACAAAACACTACTGAAATATTCCAACTCATGCATTTCAACGAAAGAAATCCAAAATGAGCTTTGAAAAATTAAGAGAATGTAACTATGATTAGGTAAACCACGACAAAACACTATTGAAATATGCCAACTCTTGAATTTCATCGAAAGAAATCCAAAATGAGCTTTGAAAAATTAAGAGAATGTAAGTGTGACAAGGTAAACCAATCATTTCACATCTGTGATAATCCAACTCTCACATTTCAACGAAAGAAAACCAAAATGAACTATGAAAAATCAAGAAAATGTAACTGTGATAAGGTAAACCACGACAAAACACTACTGAAATATTCTAACTCTTGCATTTCAATGAAAGAAATTCAAAATGGACTTTGAAAAATTAAGAGAATGTAACTTTGATAAGGTAAACCACGACAAAACACTATTGAAATATTCCAACTCTTGCATTTCATCGAAAGAAATCCAAAATGAACTTTGAAAAGCAAGAAATGTACTGTGACGAGGTAAACCACAACAAAACACTACTGAAATATTCCAACTCATGCATTTCAACGAAGAAACCAAAATGAACTTTGAAAAATTAAGAGAATGTAACTGTGACAAGGTAAACCATGACAAAACACTACTGAAATATTCCAACTCTTGCATTTCAATGAAAGAAATTCAAATGAACTTTGAAAAATCAAAAGAATGTAACTGTGACAAGGTAAACCACGACAAAACACTACTGAAATGTTCCAACTCTTGCATTTCACCGAAAGAAATCCAAAATGAACTTTGAAAAATTAAGAGAATGTAACTGTGACAAGGTAAACCATGACCAAACACTACTGAAATATTACAACTCTTGCATTCCAACGAAAGAAAACCAAAATGAACTTTGAAAAATTAAGAGAATGTAAGTGTGACAAGGTAAACCACTACAAAACACTACTGAAATATTCCAACTCTTGCATTTCAACGAAAGAAAACCAAAATGAACTTTGAAAAATCAAAAGAATGTAACTGTGACAATGTGAAACACAACAAAACACTACTGAAATATTCCAACTCTTGCATTTCAATGAAAGAAATTCAACTGAATTTTAAAAAATCAATAGAAAGTAACTGTGACAAGGTAAACCACGACAAAACACTACTGAAATATTCCAACTCTTGCATTTCAGTGAAAGAAATTCAAAATAAACTTTGACAAATCAATAAAATGTAACTGTGATAAGGTAAACCACGACAAAACACTACTGAAATATTCCAACTCTTGCATTTCAATGAAAGAAATCCAAAATGAACTTTGAAAAATCAAGAGAATGTAACTGTGACAAGGTAAACCACAACAAAACACTACCGAAATATTCCAACTCTTACATTTCAACGAAAGAAAACCAAAATGAACTTTGAAAAATCAAGAGAATGTAACTGTGACAAGGTAAACCATAACAAAACACTACTGAAATATTCCTATGAAAAAATTTAGAATTTGTAAAATTGGTTTAAGAAAGATATTAAGAAAGGAACTTGTTCTGAAAAGATATAATAAAGCCTTTTGGAAAGTATTGCTTGATGTTTGGGTGTGCAAAAAAGTCATAAGGTAAAGTTGTGGGGAAAAAGATAAGTACTTCAACTTGTAAAATGGGTTTAGGAAGAAAATTACATGAAGAACTTGTTCTGAAAAGATATAATAAAGCCTTTTGGAAAGTATTGCTTGATGTTTGGGTGTGCAAAAAAGTCGTAAAGTAAAGTTGTGGGGAAAAAGATAAGTACTTCAACTTGTAAAATGGGTTTAGGAAGAAAATTACATGAAGAACTTGTTCTGAAAGGATATAATGAAGCCTTTTGAAAGGTATTGCTTGATGTTGGGGTATTCGAAAAGCCTTATAGTAAAGTTGTGGGGGAAAAGATGACTACTTCAACTTGTAAAATTGGTTTAGGAAGGACATTACGTAAAGAACTTGTTCTGAAAAGCCTTTGAAAAGTATTGCTTGGTGTTGAGGTATCCAAAAAGCTGTAAAGTAAAGTTGTGGGTGAAAAGGATGGATGCTTCAAGTTGGAAAATGGGTTTAGAAGGGACATTAAGAAAGGAAATTGCTCTGAAATGCCTTTTGAAAGGTATTTCTTGGTGTTGAGGTATCCAAAAAGCTGTAAAGTAAAGTTGTGGGTGAAATGGATGGGTACTTCAAGTTGTAAAATGGGTTTAGAAGGGACATTAAGAAAGTAACTTGCTCTGAAATGTCTTTTGAAAAGTATTTCTTGGTGTTGAGGTATCCAAAAAGCTGTAAAGTAAAGTTGTGGGTGAGAAGGATGGGTACTTCAAGTTGTAAAATGGGTTTAGAAGGGACATTAAGAAAGGAACTTGCTCTGAAATGCCTTTTGAAAAGTATTTCTTGGTGTTGAGGTATCCAAAAAGCTGTAAAGTAAAGTTGTGGGTGAAATGGATGGGTGCTTCAAGTTGGAAAATGGGTTTAGAAGGGACATTAAGAAAGGAACTTGCTCTGAAATGCCTTTTGAAAGGTATTTCTTGGTGTTGAGGTATCCAAAAAGCTGTAAAGTAAAGTTGCGGGTGAAATGGATGGGTACTTCAAGTTGTAAAATGGGTTTAGAAGGGACATTAAGAAAGGAAATTGCTCTGAAATGCCTTTTGAAAAGTATTTCTTGGTGTTGAGGTATCCAAAAAGCTGTAAAGTAAAGTCGTGGGTGAAATGGATGGATGCTTCAACTTGTAAAGTGGGTTTAGAAGGGACATTAAGAAAGGAACTTGCTCTGAAATGCCTTTTGAAAAGTATTTCTCGGTGTTGAGGTATCCGAAAAGCTGTAATGTAAAGTTGTGGGTGAAAAGGATGGATGCTTCAACTTGTAAAATGGGTTTAGGATGGACATTATGAAAAGAACTTGTTCTGAAATGGTCTTTTGAAAAGTATTTCTCGGTGTTGAGGTATCCCAAAAGCTGTAATGTAAAGTTGTAGGTGAAAAGGATGGATGCTTCAACTTGTAAAATGGGTTTAGGATGGGACATTAAGAAAATAACTTGTTCTGAAAAGATATAATAAAGCCTTAAAAAGTATTAAAAAATGGGAAGGGGACTCTTTGGGGGCCCGGGGGGGCATTAGGGGGTCCGGGGGCTCTTGAGGGCCGGGTGGTCCTTTGGGGCCCTGGGAGGGCCTTTGGGGGTCCGGGTGGTCCTTTGGGATCCCGGGGGAACCTTTGGGGGTTGGGGGCTTCCTTCGGGGTTGGGGTATGGGGGATCGGAGCCCTTTGGGGTTGGAGTAGGGGACCTCACGACACTGTTCAAATGGAACTTGTGTATTATAACGACCACACTCAAATCCTCTTCTAAAACATCTTCTAAAATCATCTTTTCTGTTTCGCCGAAACAGTTCAAATGTCTCTAACTGTTTCGCCGAAATAATTCCCTAAAATGTCTAAAACGGTTTCGTTCAAATAACCCCTAAACGTAATTTCAGCGTGTTCCGTTTGTTTTTGGCATCTCTTCGCTGTCACATTTGAAATTATTAAGAAATCTTTTCCCGCGCGTCTCTAAGATCAAAACATTCGCCGGAGTTACAATTCTCTTGGAAGAACTCCAAAGACATTAGTAAACTTCCGGAAACAATTCTCCTTGGAAATACATCAAAGACATTAATAGACTTCGCCTGGAAACAATTTGATTAATGATTGACAGCACCTGTCAGACATTAATCAAATTGGCCCGGAAACAATTTGATTTATGACTGACAGCACAGGTGTTCCAAATTCCCAATCGATTACGCAATCATTCTCCCTAGGGACTCTATGCCCATATATGGTGTGCTGTCAAGATCAATAGGGGCCTTTCTACTAACAACAAATTTCAATTTCCAATTAAATGAGCCCTCTCTGAAATTTATACGAGCATCCCTTCCATAAGAACTATATATGCTCCCAGGGCATATTTTACAACGTCTGCTCCGGGCCCAGGAGGTTTATGTCGACACCGGAGTTTTTGTTATCCGATATTTGAACTATTTTTAAAAAAAATGGCTATCTCAAAATTTTTATCAGATGGGTTTGGGGGAAAAGGGCGTGGGGTTGGCTGTTTCCCCTTGGATTTCTTTAATTCTTAAAAAGTGAACTAGAAATTTCAATTTCCAATCAAATGACTCCTCTCTGAAATTTATACGAGCATCCGTTCCATAAGAGCCATATATGCCCCCTGAGCATAACTTACAATGACTGCCCCCGGGCCCTGGGGGGTTTTGTCGACACCAGAGTTTTTGTTATCTAACCTCTTAACTATTTTTAACAAAATAGCCATCTCAAAGTTTTTACATGATGCATTTGGAAAAAAAGGGTGCGGGGGGGGCTAGTTGCCCTCCAATCTCTTTTGACTCTTAAAAAGTTAACAAGAACTATCAATTTTCAGACAAATTAGCCGTCTCTGAAGTATATACGAGCATCCGTTCCATAAGAGCCATATATGCCCCCTGAGCATAACTTACAATGACTGCCCCCGGGCCCTGGGGGGTTTTGTCGACACCAGAGTTTTTGTTATCTAACCTCTTAACTATTTTTAGCAAAATGGCTATCTCAAAATTTTTATCTGATGCATTTGGGGAAAAAAGGGCGTGGAGGAGGGTGGGCTAGTTGCCCTCCGATCTCTTTTGACTCTTAGAAAGGACACTAGAACTCTATTTCCAATCGAATGATTCCCCCTTAAAGTTTATACGACGCCCACTTCCATATGATCAATTAAAAAAACTTTTTCCACAAAATAAGTTTTTCAAAGAAAATTAAAGAAGTCCATTAAACAAAACATGAGCAAAAATAAAATCAAATAATCTACCAAGCTCGAAACTACCACAAATCAGTATCGATAAATAAATGAAACCCAAAACGACAGAAATTACAATAAACAACCGAGTCAAACTCAAAACGAGCAGAAATTAACATAAGTTGGGCGCAAAACCCCTATGCCTTCCCAAGGCCAGAACAAAATTTGCACTTTAATGAAAAAAATATAAATGTTTTTACTTTTATAACTTTAATCAATCAAATAATTTTAACATTTTGATTACTAAATATCAATATATGTATATTAAACTGACAATGCACATTCATTTGTATTTTTTCAGCAAAGTGCAAATTTTGTTCTGGCCTTGGGAAGGCATATGGGTTTTGCGCCCAACTTATGTTAATTTTTGCTCGTTTTGAGTTTGACTCGGTTATTTATTGTAATTTCTGTTAGTTTTGGGTTTCATTTATTTATCGATGCTGACTTGTGGTAGTTTCGAGCTTGGTAGATTTTTTTATTTTATTTTTGCTCATTTTTTGTTTAATGGAGTTCTTTACTTTTCTTTGAAAAACTTATTTGTGCAAAAAGTTTTTTAATTAATTTCTGTTCGTTTTATATTGACATAGTCTTTTCAGGGAAAAAGAAAATAACACTTTAAATCTTTTCGTTTTTAAGACTTTATAGTTTGGCCTGCTATTTGTATGCTGGAGAAAAATTTTCAGCAATTTTTAGCAACATACACCATTTTAAAAATCTGGACACAAACAGTAGTGTTTAATTTAGTTTCATACCTCTTCTAGTTGACCTGAAATGGAAAACTTGATACCATTCGCAAAAAAACCTGTTTACTTTCTTTGATAGCTTGGATACACTTACAGTATTTTGATTTGGTTAAATTTTAAGAGCAGAAGTAACCTCGAAAGTTTGAACATAATACCCTCAGTCGTTCTTGGGATACTGCTGAGATGTCTTATTGGGAATTAGCATTATCACAGTGCATTTTGATTTAATCTTAAGGCAACATTTAGTTTTTAAACATAATGGGCAAATGGGAGGATGGGAGTGGAAGGGGGATTAGTTAACCTCCAATCACTTTCGAATATTAAAAAGGGCAGTAGTCCTTTCTACTTTCAATCGAATGAGCCCCTTTCGAAGTTCCCACGACAACTCCTTCGATACAAAGTGCCCTGGTCTAAACAACAACAACAACAAAAAATATTACTAATCACTTTCGACTATTAAAAAGGGCACTAGCCCTTTGAATTTCAAATCGAATAAGCCCTTTTCTAAAGTTTCTACGAAAACACTTTCTATAAAACCTTATATGCCCCCAGGGCATAACTTAAAACCCTTGCCCTGAGGGCTGTGACGGAGTATCCTCCTAAAAAACATATTTTCTTTCTGTAAATCAACTCCGCTGAGCAAAATGGCTATCTCAAAATTTTTATTGGATGTGTTTTGGGGAATGCTGGGCGTGGGGGGGGGGGGGGGCTAGTTGGCCTCTAATCACTTTCGACTGTTGAAAAGAGCACTAGCCCTTTGAATTTCCAATCGAATGAGCTTTTTTTGAAGTTTCTACGACAACGCCTTCAATAAAAACATTATATGCCCCCAGGGCATAATTTAAAACCCTTGCCCTGAGGGTTGTGGGGGAGTGTCCTCCTCAAAAACATATTTTCTATCTGGAAATCATGACATGACATCTGGAAATCAACTAGCCTACGCTAAACAAAATGGCTATCTCAAAATTTTGATTGGATGTTTTTGGGTGAATGATGGACGGGGGGGGGGGCTAGTTGCCCTCCAATAACTTTCGACTATTAAAAAAGGCAGTATCCCTTTTAATTTCCAATCAAATGAGCCCCTTTTTGAAGTTTCTATGACAATGCCTTCTATAAAAACTTTATATACCCCATGACATAACTTAAAACCCTTGCCTTGAGGGTTGTTGGGGAGTGTCCTCCTAAAAAACATATTTTCTATAGGAAAATCAACTAGCATACTCTGAACAAAATGGCTATCTCAAAATTTTGATTGGATGTGTTTGGGGGAATGATGGGCGTGGGGGAGGGGCTAGTTCCCCTCCAATCACTTTCGACTATTAAGAAGGGAACTAGCCCTTTGAATTTCCAATCGAATGAGCCTGTTTTGAAGTTTCTACGACAACGCCTTCTATAAAAACCTTATATGCCCCCAGGGCATAACTTAAAACCCTTTCCCTGAGGGTTGTAGGGGAGTGTCCTCCTAAAAAACATATTTTCTATAGGAAAATCAACTAGCATACTCTGAACAAAATGGCTATCTCAAAATTTTGATTGGATGTGTTGGGGGGAATGATAGGCGTGGGGGGTCTAGTTGCCCTCCAATCAATTTCCACTATTAAAAAGGGTACTAGCTCTTTGAATTTCCAATCGAATGAGCCTGTTTTGAAGTTTCTATGACAACGCCTTCTATAAAAACTTTATATGCCCCCTGGGTATAATTTAAAACCCTTGCCCTGAGTGTTGTGGGGGAATGTCCTCCTCAAAAACATATTTTCTATCTGGAAATCAACTAGCCTACACTAAACAAAATGGCTATCTCAAAATTTCGATTGGATGTTTTTGGGTTGAATGATGGACGTGGGGGGGGGCTAGTTGCCCTCCAATCACTTTCGACTATTAAAAAGGGCAGTATCCCTTTTAATTTCCCATCAAATGAGCCCCTTTTGAAGTTTCTATGACAATGCCTTCTGTAAAAACTTTATATGCCCCAGGACATAACTTAAAACCCTTGCCCTGAGGGTTGTTGGGGAGTGTCCTCTTCAGAAACATATTTTCTATCTGAAAATCAACTTCGCTGAACAAAATGGCTATCTCAAAATTTTGATTGGATGTGTTTGGGGGAATGATGGGCGTTGGGGAGGGGCTAGTTTCCCTCCAATCACTTTCAACTATTAAAAAGGGCACTAGCCCTTTGAATTTCCAATCGAATGAGCCTGTTTTGAAGTTTATACGACAACGCCTTCTTATAAAAACCTTATATGCCCCGAGGGCATAACTTAAAAACCTTGCCCTGAGGGTTGTAGGGGATTGTCCTCCTAAAAAACATATTTTCTATCTGGAAATCAACTATCATACGCTGAACAAAATGGCTATCTCAAAATTCTGATTGGATGTGTTTGGGGGAATGATGGGCGTGGGGGGCTAGTTGCCCTCCAATCACTTTCAACTATTAAAAAGGGCACTAGCCCTTTGAATTCCCAATCAAATGAGCCTATTTTGAAGTTTCTACGACAACGCCTTCAATAAAAACATTATATGCCCCCAGGGCATAACTTAAAACCTTTGCCCTGAGGGTTGCGGGGGAGTGTCCTCCTCAAAAACATGTTTTCTATCTGGAAATCAACTACGCTGAACAAAATGGCTATCTCACAATTTTGATTGGATGTGTTTGGGTAAAGATGGGCCTGGGGGGGGTGCTCGTTGCCCTCCAATCACTTTCGACTATTAAAAAGGGCACTAGCCCTTTGAATTTCCAATCGAATGAGCCTGTTTTGAAGTTTCTACGACAACGCCTTCTAGAAAAGCCTTATATGCCCCCAGGGCATATCTTAAAAATCTTGCCCTGAGGATTATGGGGGGTGTGTCCTCCTCAAAAACCTATTTTCTATCTGGAAATCAACCAGGTTGAACAAAATGGCTATCTCACAATTTTGATTGGATGTGTTTGGGGGAAAGATGGGCGTGGGGCGCTAGTTGCTCTCCAATCACTTTCGACTATTAAAAGGGGCCCTAGCCCTTTGAATTTCCAATCGAAAGAGCCTTTTTTGAAGTTTCTACGACAACGCCTTCTATAATAAACATTATATGCCCCCAGGGCATAACTTATTGACCCTTGCCCTGAGGGTTTTGGGGGAGTGTCTTCCTCAAAAACATATTTTCTATCTGGAAATCAACTACGCTGAACAAAATGGCTATCTCATAATTTTTATTGGATGTGTTTGGGGGAAAGATGGGCGTGGGGCGCTAGTTGCTCTCCAATCACTTTCGACTATTAAAAGGGGCCCTAGCCCTTTGAATTTCCAATCGAATGAGCCTGTTTTGAAGTTTCTATGACAACGCCTTCTATAAAAACTTTATATGCCCCAGGGTATAACTTAAAACCCTTGCCCCGAGGGTTGTGGGGGAGTGTCCTCCTCAAAAAGATATTTTCTATCTGGAAATCAGCTAAGCTGACAAAAAAACCTATCTCAAAATTTTGATTGGATGTGTTCGGGGGAATGATGGGCATAGGGGGGGAGGTCTAGTTGCCCTCCAATCATTTTTGACTATTAAAAAGGGCACTAGCTCTTTGAATTTCCATTCGAATGAGCCTGTTTTGACGTTTCTATGACAACGCCTTCTATAAAAACTTTATATAGCCCCCAGGGCATAACTTAAAACCCTTGCCCCGAGGGTTGTGGGGGAGTGTCCTCCTCAAAAAGATGTTTTCGATCTGGAAATCAGCTAAGCTTGACAAAATACCTATCTCAAAATTTTGATTGGATGTGTTTGGGGGAATGATGGAAGTGGGGGGGGGGCTAGTTGCCCTCCTATCACTTTCGACTATTAAAAAGGGCACTAGTCCTTTGAATTTCCAATCGAGTGAGCCTGTTTTGAAGTTTCTACGACAACGCCTTCTGTAAAAACCTTATATGCCCCCAGGGCATAACTTAAAACCCTTGCCCCGAGGGTTGTGGGGGAGTTTCCTCCTCAAAAAGATATTTTCTATCGGGAAATCAGCTTTGCTGACAAAATGCCTATCTCAAAATTTTTAGTGGATGTGTTTGGGGGAATGATGGGCGTGGGGGGGGGGCTAGTTGCCCTCAATCACTTTCGACTATAAAAGGGGCACTAGCCCTTTGAATATGCAATCGACTGAGTCTGTTTTGAAGTTTCTACGACAACGCCTTCTATAAAAGCTTTATATGCCCCCAGGGCATAACTTAAAACCCTTGCCCTGAGGGTTGTGGGGGAGTGTCTTCCTCAAAAACCTATTTTCTATCTGGAAATTGACTACGTTGAACAAAATGGCTATCTCACAATTTTGATTGGGTATGTTTGGGGGAAAGATGGGCGTGGGGGCTAGTTGCCCTCCAGTCACTTTTGACTGTTAAAAAGGGCCCTAGCCCTTTGAATTTCCAATCGAATGAGCCTATTTTGAAGTTTCTACGACAATACCTTCTAAAAAAAAACTTATATGCCCCCAGGGTATAACTTAAAACCCTTGCCCCAAGGGTTGTGGGGAGTGTCCTCCTCAAAAAGATATTTTCTATCTGGAAATCAGCTTTGCTGACAAAATGCCTATCTCAAAATTTTGATTGGATGTGTTTGGGAGAATTATGGGCGTGGGGGGGGGGGCTAGTTGCCCTCCAATCACTTTCAACTATAGAAAGGGCACTAGCCCTTTGAATATCGAATCGAATGAGCCTGTTTTGAAGTTTCTACAACAACGCTTTCTATAAAAGCCTTATATGCCCCCAGGGCATAACTTAAAACCCTTGCCCTAAGGGTTGTGGGGAAGTCTCCTCCTAAAAAACACATTTTCTATCTTGAAATCAACTGCGCTGAACAAAATGGCTATCTCAAAATTTTGAATGGATGTGTTTGGAGAATGATGGGCGTGGGGGGGGGGGGGTGCTAGTTGCCCTCCCATCACAACAAAATGGCTGTCTCAAAATTTTGATTGGATATGTTTGGGGGAATGATGGGCTTGGGGGGGCTAGTTGCCCTCCAATCACTTTCGACTAACAAAAAGGGCACTAGCCATTCCAATTTCCAATCGAATGAGCCCTTTTCGAAGTTTCTACGACAACCCGTTCGATACGAAGTGCCCGGGTATGGAGAAAAAAAAAACAACACATTTTGCCCACTTTGTTCTGTACTTAGGCAGCGCTAGCGCGCTGCCTATGATGTGCCTCTGGAAAAAAAATCATAATAAATAAATAATAAAACATTGCAGACATATGGCTTTTACTACAGACAATGCAATAGTGTTGCCTATGATAAAACCTCTGATAAAAAGTGAACTCGAACTTTTAATTTCCAATCAAATGAGCCCTCTCTGAAGTTTATGCGAGCATCCCTTTCATAAGAACCATATATGCCCCCAGGCCATAACTTACAATGCCTGCCCCCGGGCCCTGGGGGGGTTATTTTGACACCTGAGTTTTTGTTATCTGACTTTTCAACTGTTTTTAACAAAATGGCTGTCTCAAAATTTATCGGATGCAACTGGGGAAAAATGGGCGTGGGGGGCTAGTTGCCCTCCGATCTCTTTTGACTATCAAAAACTGAACTAGAACTTTCAATTTCCAATCATATGAGCCCTCTCTGAATTTTTACGAGCATCCCTTCTATAAGAACCATATATGCTCCCAGGGCATAACTTACAACACCTGCCCTTGGACCCTGGGGGGCTGTGTCGACCCTGGAGTTTTCGTTATATGATCTTTGAAAAAAATGGCTTTTTCAAAGTTTTTATCGGATAGTTTTTAGGAAAAAAAGGCCGGGATGGGTGGGCGGGGCTAGTTGCCCACCGATCTCTTTTGACTCTTAAAAAGTTAACTAGAACTTTCAATTTCCAATCAAATGAGCCCTCTTTGAAGTTTATACGAGCATCCCTTCCATAAGAACCATATATGCCCCAGGGCATAACTTACAACACCCAGGCCCTTGGGGGGGGGGGGGGGTGTCAATACCGGAGTTTTTGTTATATGATCTTTGAACTATTTTTGACAAAATGGTTATCTCAAAATTTTTATCGGACGCATTTGGGATAAGGGGGTGTGGGGGGGGGGGGCTACCCTCTAATCTCCTTTGACTCTTAAACAGTGAACTAGAAACTTTCAATTTCCAATTAAATGAGCCCTCTCTGAAGTTTATAAGAGCATTCCTGCCATAAGAATCAAATATGCCTTCAGGGCATAACTTACAACGCCTGCTCCCGGACTCTGCGGGGTTGTGTCGACACTGGAGTTTTTGTCATATGATCTTTGAACTATTTTTAACAAAATAGCTATCTCAAAATCTTTATCGGATGTATTTGGGAGAAAAGCTTGGGGGGCTAGTTGCCCTCAGATCATTTTTGACTCTTGAAAAGGGCACTAGAACTCACGATTTCCAATCGAATGAGCCCCTTCTGAAGTTTATACGACGACCCCTTCCATAGAAAGTGCCTCTGGGATAAAAATAATAATAATAAAACATTGGAGCAATATGGCCTTTACTATAGGCAACGCTATAGCGTTGCCTCTGATTTAAGGAGCGGTACCAAAAGGGAAGAAAAAGATGAAATCTATATTGTAGGGCAAAAAGAGACGTAAGAGAGAATTAGAAAATGCAACAAAATTTTTTGAATTGGCCGAGGAAAAATTTGTTTGCGCTTTCTAAGAGTTCCAAGATTCCTCAATATCTTCATTTTAAGTAAACTTACATGATGCCAGTAGGAGAGATTCTCAATAAGAAAGGCACCTAGGAGTCGGATATGCCGATTTCTAAGTCTACTGAGAGAACTCTTTGAAATTAGAATTTCCGACAACTCGGGACAAGTCTGAGAAATTCTCTAAAAATCAAGAAGTTCAACATAGCAACATTTAGGACAAAATAGCTTGGAACCATCTCAAACAAAACATAAGATTTTTTACGAGTCTCAGGCTCTGCTTTGACAACAATGCCAAGGGCACTATTATTAGCGAGTGCGACTAGAGTGGTCGCATCTACTGATGGAGATCTAGTTTTGCAGATATGGATATATTTGGGGTTACAGATGACAAAAACCATTTGTTTGGGGTTCATAAATGTAACAGTAAGATCATTAACGTGAATTAAGAACAGAACTGGCCCTAAAACGGAGCCTTGTGAAACACCAAACTTAAATTGAGACGATACCAAGGAATGGAAAATGTTTAGACCTACAAAACAATAGTGCTAGGAAGTAGACCAAAATCAACAAATGAAAGCAGAAAATTTCAAGTTGTAAATTTAAAAGAGTAGCCATGCATGCTCTGTTGTGTGCCTTTCTTGCCAGCCAAACTGAAATTCATAGAAAATAATCTTCATTTCTAAAAAGGAAAGTTGACGAAAAAGCATACCATTTTCCTCTCTTTCAAGGTCCTTTTTATATTAATAAGTATTTATTGCTAAAATAAGGCCTGTTTTTTTCTTAATTGCACCAGTTGATTAATTAGACCTCGTGCTTCAGTTTAGTAAGGTTTACACTCATACAACCCACTCAAAACAAGTTATGCCGTTATTTTAATAAGGATTAATTTTGTCCTTTGATGTTGCTTTTCGATCCTTACAGTCTCTGATTCTCCCTTGAACTGCAATAGCGGTGCTGTAATCCCGCCAATTGTAACCTACATCAACTTAGGAGTGCAGAATTTCAACCATTAAGAAAAAACAAATACTTATGGTGAGTTTCAACCATTTTAGTAATATTGTGGAAAGCCTTGTCTTTTCCTATGATGAATATTTAAGTAGCAAAGATTCGGGAAAATCATTCAGCACGTTTTGAATTAAAGATCAGTCACCCCTGCATAGTGGATGAGATAAGATAATTCGGGCTTAACTCTGATAACTGAGCATAAGAAAACACTAAACATTAATCCTCATGAAACATTCATGACAAGCACAAAGTGGGACACGGATAAACATGCTATCCTCACAACATTGAAACTATAATGAACTAAAGGATCGCAATGAAAAAAAAAATTAAGACTGCTGAAAAAAAAAACAGAAAAACACGTGATATCTAATCACTAAGCAAGGTACAATCAACACTGAGACCAAACAATTTTTAAGTTTTTCAAACGAGCGACTCTTTTAGCTAATTTTGTAATATATTTGCATTCCCGAGCTTCATATGCTGAATTTGCCAAGCAGTGATATTTGCTTCAGCAAAAGTATATACTGGTACATATTTCTGTAACTAAATATAAATGTTTAAACTGCGATTGATGGTGGTTTCAAACGTTAGGTAGATCTATGACACTAGTTAATATAAGGTCTACAATTATGCAAATTTGTTTCTTGTTTGTAGAATATTGTTAGATGACCAACTATGGACTTTTTTAAGTGCTATAAGACCCTTATAGAGGCACTTTGGGTCCTTATATAATGAAAAACCACAAGTATCTTTTTTCTTAACAGTAAGTGTAGTTTTGGGTCAAAGATTCTTTAAAAAGTCCTACTAGAGTATTTTTCGTAAGGTCAGTAGTGTTCCGTTGCTTTGTAATATGGTAGTGTGTTTTATGTATTAATTACAAATAACTTTTTCCACAAAATAAGTTTTTCAAAGAAAATTAAAGAACTCCATTAAACAAAAAATGAGCAAAACTTAAATCGAATAATCTACCAAGCGTGAAACTACCACAAATCAGCATTGATAAATAAATGAAACCCAAAACGAACAGAAATTACAATAGTTAACCGAGTCAAACTCAAAACGAGCAGAAATTAACATAAGTTGGGCACAAAACCCCTATGCCTCCCAAGGCCAGAACAAAATCTGCACTTTACTGAAAAAATATAAATGTTTTTACTCTTATAACTTTAATAAATCAAATAACATTAACATTTTGATTACTAAATATCAGTATATGTATATTAAACTGACAATGCACATTCATTTGTATTTTTTCAGTAAAGTGCAAATTTTGTTCTGGCCTTGGGAAGGCATAGGGGTTTTGGCCCAACTTATGTTAATTTCTGCTCGTTTTGAGTTTGACTCGGTTAATTATTGTATTTTCTGTTCGTTTTGGGTTTCATTTATTTATCAATGCTGATTTGTGGTAGTTTCACGCTTGGTAGATTATTTGATTTTAGTTTTGCTCATTTTTTGTTTAATGGAGTTCTTTACTTTTCTTTGAAAAACTTATTTTGTGGAAAAGGTTTTTTAATTAATTTCTGTTCGTTTTATATTGGCATAGTCTTTTCAGGGAAAAAGAAAATAATACTTTAAATCTTTTCGTTTTTTAAGACTTTATAGTTTGGCCTGCTATTTGTATGCCGGAGAAAAATTTTCAGCAATTTTTAACAGCATAAATCCTTTTAAAAATCTGGACACAAGTAGTATAGTTTAATTTAGTTTCATAACTCCTCTAGTTGCCCTGTAATGGAAAACTTGATACCATTCGCAAAAAAATCTGTTTACTTTCTTTGATAGCTTGGATAAACTTACGCTATTTGGATTTGGTTAAATTTTAAGAACAGAAGTAGCCCCGAACGTTTGAACATAACACCCTCAGTCGTTCTTGGGATATTGCTGAGATGCCTTATTGGGAATTTGCATTATCACAGTGCATTTTGATTTAATCTTAAGTCAACATTTAGTTTTTAAACATATGAAAATTGGATTTGAGGAAGACTAAAATCTATTCTATAAATCATATACAACAACTTTCTATATAAACCTTATATGCCCCCAAGGCATAACTTACAACCCTTGCACTGACAGCTCTGAGGGGGTTATCATCCTAAAAGACCTAATTTCCAGAACTTTCAACTGCGTTGAACAAAATGGATACCTCAAAATTTTGATTGGATGTGTTTGGGGAAATGGTGGGCATGAGAGGGGCGGTAGTCACTCTTCAATCACTTCCAACTATTAAAAATGGCCCTAGACCTTTCAATTTCCAATTGAATGAGCCGTTTTGAAGTTTCTACGACAACGCTTTCAATAAAAACTTTATATGCCCCGGGGCGTAACTTACAACCCCTGCCCTGAGGGCTGTGGAGGGAGGGGTTATCATCCTTAAAGACCTAATTTCCAAAATTTTTAACCACGTTGAATAAAATGGCTATCCAGAAATTTTGATTGGATGTGTTTTGGGAAAAGGTGGGCGAGAGAGGGGGGTTAGTTACCCTCAAATCACTTTTCACTATCAAAAATGGTACTAGTCCTTTGAATTTCAAAAAGAATAAGCCCTTTTTCAAGTTTCTACGACAAAGATTTCAATAAAAACCTTATATGCCCCCAGGGCATAACTTATAATCCTTGCCCTGAGGGTTGTGGGTGAGTGTCCTCCTTAAAAACATATTTTCTATCTGGAAATCAACTACCCTGAACAAAATGGCTATCGCAAAATTTTTATTGGATGTGTTTGGGGGAATGATGGGTGTGGGGGGGGGGGGGGCTAGTTGCCCTCCAGTCACTTTCGACTATTTAAAAAGGCACTAGCCCTTTGAATTTCCAGTCGAATTAGCTTTTATTGAAGTTTCTACGACAACGCCTTCTTTAAAAGCCTTATATACCCCCAGGGCATAACTTAAAACCCTTGTCCTGAGGGTTGTAGGGAAGTGTCCTCCTCAAAAACATATTTTCTATCTGGAAATCAACTACGCTGGACAAAATGGTTGTCTCAAAATTTTAATTGGATGTGTCTGGGGGAATGATGGGCGCGGGGGGGCTAGTTGTCCTCCAATCATTTTCGACTATGAAAACGGGAACTAGCCCTTTGAATTTCCAATCAAATGAGCCTTTTTGAAGTTTCTACGACAACGCCTTCTATAAAAACCTTATATGCCCTCAGGGCATAAGTTAAAACCCTTGCCCTGTGGGTTATGGGGGAGTGTCTTCCTCAAAAAGATATTTACTATCTGGAAATCAACTACGCTGAACAAAATGGCTATCTCAAAATTTTGATTGGACGTATTTTGGGGGAATGATGGCGTGGGGGGGGGGGCTAGTTGCCCTCCAATCACTTTCGACTATTGAAAAGGGCACTAGCCACTCCCATTTCCAATCGAATGAGCCCTTTTCGCAGTTTCTACGACAACTCCTTCGATACGAAGTGCTTGGGTATGGAGAAGAAAAAAAAAACAACACATTATGCCCACATCGTTCTTTACTTAGGCAACGCTAGCACGCTGCCTATGATTGTATTTTTGCATCTACGTGTACTAGAATTGATCGAGTGAATTATTGGAAAATAAAACTAAGAACAGGAACTAAGATTAACACAATTCAGGATTCGGGAACGGGAGGATTCCCCTCTCGCTATACAGCCTAGGGGACTTCAGTGGCTATCCAATCTTCACTTCTTATTCTTCAAGTACGTATGAAGTCTCTTCTTTATGAACTGTTTTCAAATGTCCATAATCCTTCCACTTTTTCTTAAAAAACTCTATTACAAGACGTGTAATCGCACAAATTTGCCATGTTTCTTGGATACAGAAAACATCAATATCTTTTTGGTAACAGTATTGTAGCAACAAATCTCTTTTTTCTCTCATAATTGAACATGCATTCCAAGATAACATTCAGCTGCATTAGGGGTTTGATCTCTTTTTAAAACCACTATTAACTTGGCAAACCATTGATTTGTCACTGAGATTAGGTTTTTCTCAATTTCAGCTCTTCTACTAACTCACACAACTTGTCTATCTTTTCACTCAGTGCTAAGTCTCGAATATTTAACATGCCAGGGCTTGTCAACATCCCAATCACTAATCTATTTGCTGTCCATTGTTGCAATTCTGCTGCAGTTTTACTTATTACTCTTTTCTCTGGGTTTAAGTTTGATTGGACTGCTTGAGCATAGTTTCTATATGTAATCCTTGCCCTCTTGAAATCTATACGATATTTTCAGCAACCTCTAACACTTGTTGGTTTTCTTTTCTTATTTTGCAAATTGAAGACGTTGACGAACGATTTTCTTTACAATTTGCACACTTGTATTTATTGGTCCTTTCATCTGTGCTTTCCATTTTAAGTGGACAATCTTGGCTTTGGTGGTTCTTCGCACATCATAGGCAAACCTCGTTTGATTTACAGTCTTTTTGTAAGTGTCCATACTTTTGACACCTATGACACTGCTTTACCTTCCTATGGTAGGGCAAAATGTCTCCGTTTCTTCCACAACACTAAATGCTACCTGGGATAATGTTGGCTTCAAAAACTAATATAACTGATAGGCTGTCCTCTAGCTTTTTGAGGTCTCTGTTATGTCTTTGTAGTCTAATAACATCTTTCACTGCAACACCAGACTGGATACTACTACTACTACTACTAACAACTCACCGCAGCACCAAGCCGCCTGAGGCCAATACAGCTACGCACGGTCCTCCTCCACCTCAATCTATTCAAAGCCTCCCTTTTTACACCCGCCCACGGAGTTCCCATTTCCTTTATATCTTTCTTTATGACGTCTTCCTAACCCAGACGGGGACGACCTGCTTTCCGTTTAGCCCTAGATGGTTGGCCGAAAAGAATAATCTTCGGCAATCTGTCATCCTTCATCCGCACAACATGCCCTAGCCACCTCAACCTTTCTTTCATTATAACCCTAAAGAGCGGTATTGAACCACATTTTTCGTATAGCCTATTGTTTGAAATACGGTCAGTCAGCCGGGTACTCAGAACAATCCTTAAGCAATTTCTCTGGAAAACATCTAGCAAATCTTCATCCGCTTTTCGGAGCGTCCATGCTTCAGAGCCATATTTGACCACTGTCATCACTGTAGCTTCTAATATTCTAATCTTGGTTTGCAGACTTATCTTCCTATCCTTCCAGACTTTTTTTAACTGTGAAAAAACACCCTGAGCCTTGGCTATTCTATATTTAACATCATCACTGCTCCCACCATCTTTACTAATAATACTACCAAGGTAAGTGAAGCTGCCAACCTGATCAATCTTTTCATTACCCAACGTCACCTTTTTCATCTTCACTTATTCCTAGCTTTAGTGACTTAGTCTTCCTAACCTTAATTTTCAAACCAATTACTTGATTGTATCTGATCTTTTGATCAGTACAATGGGGTACCTTTCATCACTTCTTCTATAGAAAAACTGCCGTTTTGGAGCTTCTCTTCCGTTTGGATGCTGTCACTGCTAACTGAAGATGTCACCCTTCTTTTCAAATTTTTAATTTTTTTTTCCATTCCTTCACAATATAATCCCTCGGCTTCTCTTGGGTTTATCATGGTCATGTCATCAGTTTCAAAATTTATTTCAGGTAGGGATTGAATATTCCCTTCTAACTCGCACCCTTCAACTTTTAAACTGCTATATCTGTTGCTCACCTTGCAAGCATACTGTGATGCGTTACATCCTTTATTTGAATCTACAGTGGGGCTGTTATTGAACACTTGCTATCTGTATATATGGGGCATTACTTGTCTCACTTTAAGTCAATTGTTCATGCCATTTATAGTACAAATATATTGAGATGAATTTAATGTGCTTGGTATAGATCCATTGCTGTATACTTGTTGTCCACAAATATTGGGTAAATGCATAGGGCTTGGCACATTCCACTGCATTTGCATTAACTGAGGTCCTGGGGCTCCATTCATGGGCATTTGCATAGGGATATGCACCATTGGATAATGTCCAACACTAATAGGTGTTGCTGGACCCCTTACCGGGGGCCCAGCCTGGCTGTTCATATTGGCACTATTGGTCACCTGTGCTCACCTCTTCCACCTCTTTCACACCTCTTTCCACTTTGTTTAAACTCTTCCTCCCTCAATATTTCAATTCAATTTACTATTTTATAAAACCCCCATGCTCATCCTTTTTAAATCTCAATTAAGTTTGGGAAATGCCTATTTATGACTTAGATATCTTTAAGTGAGTCTGTTTGAATTTTTCTGCCTAATGAAATTCAATATCAATGTCAATATTAATATCATTAATAGTGTTTATTTAAGTTTCTAGTGAGATAACTGACAGTTGATACCTTACGTAGCATTACGAAGGGCTCATTCTTTTCACTATTCCATCTACACTTTGGATTATTTTGTCAAGAGCAAGATTGTGTTTTTAAGATTTACAATCGGAAAACTCATAAAATTTTATCTTTAAGTTTTAGGCTATGTTGTCTAAGCATATAAGAAGACGAATATTTTGAAATAAATTTAGTCATTTTTGAAGAAAGAAGGTCACATTGTTGAATTACAGGTAGCCTAATAGCACTACCCCATTTAAGAGGACAGCAAATTATCCTTTATCATGTTAAATAAAAAAAAATCTAAGTTTTTTTAACTGAAAGTAAGGAGCAACATTAAAACTTAAACGAACAGAAATTATTCCGTATATGAAAGGGGCTGTCACCTCCTCAACGCCTCGCTCTTTACGCTAAAGTTTTTTATCGTTTTAAAAAAATATAGTCGTGAGAAAGAGTCAAACCTTAGCGTAAAGAGCGAGGCGTTGAGGAGGGGACAGCCCCTTTCATATACGGAATAATTTCTGTTCGTTTTAAGTTTTAATGTTACTCCTTACTTTCAGTTAAAAAAAAACTGTTTTTTTCAATTTAATTTTTGAACGTTTTTGAATTAATGGAGGTTTTGATTTTGGCTCACTCTACATGAATAATTAAAAAAAATACATATTAATTTCACTTTTATTTGGTTAAATGGTTTTCTCAAAAGTTGTTTAATTTTATTTACGAACGTTTTTATTAGTAATAAATGTACGTAACTTACGTAGCGAACTTCTATATCCTTATATTTTTAATACGCATATTAGGGGGTTCGCCCCTAGTCAATACCTCGCTCTTACGCTAAAGTTCGAATTTTGTTCCAATTCTTTAAAATTGACCCCTTAATCACAAAGGCCGTTAATTAGAATAAATAGCTCTTATGAAAGTACTAAAAATCTTTGGCTTAAAGAGCGAGATATTGAATAGGGGGCGAACCCAATCATATACTTAATAATTTCTGTTCGTTTCAAGTTTTGATGTTGCTCCTTACTTTCAGTTCAAAAACTTGTTATTTTTTTAATTAATTTCTGATGGTTTTTAAAATAATGCTGGAAAATCCGGAGCCCATTTTACAGCAATGTACCTTCCCCCATGAAAGCTTCATCCACGGAAAGATCCTCCGACATAACCCCCGACCCCCGCCCACTACCAGAAAAAAAATCCCCCTTGAAAACGTCTGTTTACTTCCCAATAACCAATACTACATGTAAACATTGGGCAGAGTTCATAACTTTTAGCCCTCCCCCGGGAACTTTGGGGGATTAAGTCATCCTAAAAGACATATTTATTATATTTTCGACCATGCTGAACAAAATAGCTATCTCAAAATTTTGATCGGGTGACTTTGACAAAAAAATGGGCGTGGGAGGGGCCTAGTTGCCGTCCATTTTTTCGGTCACTTAAAAAGGGAACTAGAACTTTTAATTTCCGTCCAAATGACCCACCCACGATATTCAAGGACCACTGGGTCGATACGATCACCCCCGGGGAAAAAAAAACAAACAACAAAAAACAAATAAACACGCATCCGTGATCTTTCTTCTGGTAATAAACACAAACTCCACATATTTACAGATAGGAGCTTGAAACCTCTAAAGTAGGGTTCTCTGTTACGCTGAATCTGATGGTGCGATTTTCATTAAGGTTCTACAGCTTTTAGGGGGTCTTTCTCCTTTTTTTCAAAAATCAGCCCTTTTTTCTCAGACGCGTAACTTTTGGTGGGATGGCCTAAACTTTATGAAACTTATATATTTGAAATCAGTATTAAAATCTGATTCTTTTGACGTACCTATTGGTATAAAAATCCCGTTTTTTAGAGTTTCGGTTACTATTGAGCCGGGTCGCTCCTTACTTACAGTTCGTTATCACGAACTGTTTGAAAGATTAATTTTAGTTTGTAAAGCAGTCGAGAATTTGTAGAAAGATCTGGAAAGGTTTACTCGTAATTTGACTCACTGTGTGCAGAACGGCTTTCTACCTCTGTGGCCGTGTAAGTAAAATAAATTTTGATAGGCTCTTCTAAGCCAATGGAATTGCTATTTACATATTTGAGAAGAAAGGACTAACAAAATAAAGTTCATCTTTATTATCATCTAATGAAAGACATTTTGTTATGTTTATTTAGACATGTTAGTTTTGTGAAGCTTCTTGTAACATGCGAAGGATTTTGGCTTGATGATAATTGCTATATCCGCTTGATTGTATTATTGCTCCAAGGTATAAACCGAAAGCCATCAAGATAGTGTGGTGTCATATTGGTTAGATAAGGCCTAGGCCAAATATTTGAATGAGTTGTTGACCTAGTTTATTTTCCACCTGACCTAGGCTATATGTTTGATATACTTAGTGGATGACCCAAAATGGATTACCATTTGTCAATAATAAAGGAACGAACTTAAATTTTGAAACTTTATGCAGTTTCTGCTGTAGGGTCTATGAATTTATCTCAGATGGGCTTGCCTATGCTACATGAAAATTTTGTGTTGAATCAGTGTTGATATAATTTACCTTAAATCTGAGTCTTTTTTAAAGAATATACCTAGTAGTCTATGGGTTGGCTAACAAATCTCTTGCATGTGACTTCTTTTGAGCTAAACACAAAGGCTAGGCCTACATCTGAGCATTTAAATTTTTGACAATAAGTATTTTACCTTATTATATGGGTTATCAGTCTCTTGTTAATGGGCTCTGGTTTCTGAAAAATGCGATTCCTGTTATTTCAGTAGGCTTTTAAGTCATTTGAAGACTTTTTGGTAAATATTTACCAAATCATATTATTGAGTAACAACTAAAGTGAATATACCATTTGATGCCTTTTTTATGCTGATTACAAATATAATAATCATTTCTATCAAATTTTAGTTATGATGTTAATGGGAGGTAAGTTTTAACTTTACCCCCCCCCTCCTAGGCTAATGTAAAAATATATACCCTGAATTGGCATATATAGGGGGAGGGGGCTAAAATTCAATAGAAATGATTAATATATTCATAGCATAAAAAAGGCATTGAATGGTATAGCCTATTTACCAACTTTTTACCTAAATTTAAGTAATAGATGAGGTTAGTATAAGATACTCAGACAGCTGATTACCACCTGACATGTTAAACCTCAGTAAAATCCCTCTTGCATCATGTATATAGTGGATTGTTTCATCTACCATTGAATTTATTTGAATTTTGTTTGGCTAGTTGTTTAAGAATATGTTTAGCATTCCTTGAAAATTTTCAAACAGTTCATGGGAACAAACTGGGTAAATTTCTACCAAATCATATTGTTGAGTTAGGAATAAAGTGAATACACCATTCAATGCCTTTTTTATGCTGATTACAAATATAATGGGGTAAGACACCCAGTAGTTGGCCACCTGCCTATTCTTGGACAGAATCTTTTATACTATTTTAATAGCCAATTTACAATGAGCTGTTTGTATGTCCGAGTTTAGGCAGAATTGTCACTTGTTAGTAAATTCCAAAAATAAGAGGCGCTGTACAAGTGAAACTATTTGAATTAGTAACCTACTTGTTCAGAAATTCTTCAGAAATTTTTTGATACAAAAATTAAGTTTCTAGTGGTATAATACAGTAATTAGAGTAGTTTAAATGTCAAAAAGTTTTCAAAGTGATTAAAGTGTCCGACTACTGGGTGTCTTACCCTAATCATTTCTATTGGAAATGAATTTCAGCCCCCACCCCCTATATATGCCAATTCAGGGTATATATTTCTACATTAGGGGGTGCGGGTAAAGTTTAAACTTACACTCCCATTTACATCAGAACCAAAATTTGCCCCCACCCCCCTAATGTAGAAATATATACCCTGAATTGGCATATATAGGGGGTGGGGGGGGGGCTGAAATTCATTTCCAATAGAAATGATTATTATATTTGTAATCAGCATAAAAAAGGCATCAAGTGGTATATTCACTTTATGCATAAGTCAATAATATGATTTGGTAGAAATTTACCACAAACTGTAAGTAAGGAGGAACACAGCTCAATAGTAACTGAAACTCTAAGAAACAAAATTTTGATATCAATAGATGTATCAAAAGAATCAACTTGTTGTGCTGATGCCAAATATACAAGATTCATTAAGTTTAGTGGTACCCATCAAAAGCTATGTACCTGAGAAAATTTGTCTGATTTTCAAAAAAGGGAGAACACCCTCTAAAAGTCAAGGGATCTTAAGGAAAATTACATCAACAGATTCAGCATATCTGAAAACCCTATCACAGAAGTTTCAAGCTCCCATCAGCAAAAATGAAGAGTTTTGTATTTTTTGCCTAAAAAAAGATCAGGAATGTAGGCATGGGCATGCATAGGTTCTTCTCTAATGGGGGGGGGGGGGTAGCCAATTCTGTGATGAAAGGCAGGGGGCTGAAATTATATTGGCAGTTAACAAAACCCTACATTGCCAGCTAGTTTGACTTTTATTCTGTCATTCCAGCAGTTTATTTGGTACTTTCTCATCATCAGGGCCTCTCTAGAAAGTCAAGCTTGGTTAATGCTAATGAAATAAAATAAAAAAGGATGACTATATAATAGTTAAGAAACAAATTTGGACTATATATTTGCACATTAGGGGGAGTAGGGGCAAAGCATAGCATATATTAAATACATAACCTAAACTAGGTACCTCCCCCCCCCAAAAAAAACAACACAAGAACAACACTTTTAAATATCTTAAAACAACATTATACAATGTATTTCTCTACTGTGGTGTATTGAATCATCTTGTAAAAACAGGTTTTTCATTGCATCTTTCCTGTTTGACTGTTGCATCTCTTGTTGGACTTTTTTAGAGGGGCTCTGATAATGCAAAAGTACTGTTTATTTTTCATCTTTTTCAACCATCTACCTTTTATCTACTGCTTTTATAGCCATGTACCTTTTCAACTGCTTTTTAAGCCATAGGCTATCTAGTATAAATTTCAAGTTCTAGGGGGTAGCCCCCCCCCCTTTCTGTATGCCCATGGATGTAGGCTATGTTTATTTGTTTTCCCCAGGTGTGATTGCATCAAACCATCAATATGCAAGCATCAAATATTAGAAAAGGGCTCATTTGAATGGAAATTACAAGTTATTTTAGCCTTTTTAAGTGACCAAATAATTTGGAGGGCACTAGCCCTTCTTCCATCCTCTATTTTCCTCAAAGTTTACTGATTGTGAACTTTCTAGGGAAATTTTACACTGGGGTAGAATTCTCAAGTTTGAACTTGCCAGGGGATAATTCCTGAATTTGCCAGTTTTTTGTTAGCCTTACTTTCTCTTTGCTGACTCAATTTTACATGTGGAGATGTTAAGGGGAATTGTCCAGGGGGAAATTTTTACTAGGTTGGAGTTATCTAGAGTATCTGTCCATAGGATGGGAGAAATTTGCCATAAGGGAGTTTTCCATGGGATGAGTTCTCCAGAGGGAATTTTCTGCAGGAGAAACTATCTACTTAGGGAGAGGGGGGGGGTGTATAGTTTATTTGTGGGAAAACTTTTCCATGGAGGATGCAATTTCTGGCATGATTTAAAAAAAATATTCAAATGAAAGTGCAAAAAATTTTTGAGGAATTTTCAGCTAGAATGAAATTGTCGGAGAGGACTTGTCTTGGCAAGGAGGGGGGGGGGGTGTTTTACTAGAGAATAAGTTTTCCATACAGGGATTGTCCTTGGGAGAAGGAATTTTTCATGGAGAAGAAGCTACATTTCCTGGCCTTATGTAAAAATGATCAAAAATTAAACAAAAAAACAAGTTTTTGTTCCAACTTAATGTAAAGAGCAATATCAAAACTTAAAACAAAGAGAAATTATTACTCATATGGGGGGGGGGGATGCCCTCAACCCAATACCTTGCTCTTTATGCTAAATTTTTACTTTTTGTCCCAATTCTTTAAGAACAATTCCTGAAACACATAGGCCATTTGATTTGAATAATAAGCTTTTTTAAATGTTATAAAAACAACTTTAGCATATAGAGCAAGATATTGAAGGGAGGGCAGCCCCTCTCATATAAGTAATCATTTCTGTATGTTATAAGTTTTGATGTTGCTACTTACTTTCAGTTGAAAAAACTTTTTTTTTTATTTAAAATCTATAGACAATGCTAAATATTTTGGTAAAATTGTAGACAAGCTTCTTTTGGCTGTCTTGGAAAGGGGTTAGGTTAGGAAAATTAAACTTTCAGTAATAAATTTAGGGTCAGAAACAGTAAGGTATTGCCAAGCTACTATGTTAACTCTTCTGGTTTCTAAGTCTTAAAAATTAGATTTTTTATTTTGTGGTTTTTACAAATATCAGGGTTGTTTTACTGACAATGAACACCACCCCTGATGGTCCCAAATTTAGCCTTAATAATATATTTCTTTGTTCATTGAATCTTGTGATAAGTTATAAGCTATCTTCTTTGTTCAAATGGGCTTTAGATAAAAATATATTGTTTGAAATGATTAAAAAAAAACATGGATAGCAATGGAGAGAAACATGCTGCATATTGTAAAGTAAGAAATAAATTGTTTTAGTGGCCTTTTTAGTTTTTCCTATTCCTATAGCTATATCTGGGAACATAAAGACTAGTGTGCAGTGTCAAAAAGACAACCATGATTTTTAGAAATAGCTTAAAATAAGAAATCATGCTACTAGACTACTTTTATTTGTTTCATTGAGATTTTACATGTTTCCTTCAGAAGTGGCCAACCACTAAATATTTACCAACAGCTTTTCTGAAGGAACAACTAAAACAAGAAGAGCATTATCATTTGATTCATTATTCTATGATATTTTACATTTGTGACAATAGTCACATTTGTGATAATCCCCCCTCTCCTCCTGATAGTCCCAGATATAGCCCTAGGATATATACAAAAATTAAAAGAAATTAAAACAATAAGATTCTTACCTTATAATATGCAATTTTTTTCAATTAATCTGATTATCTTGTTTTCTCATATTTTGTCTAACAATTCTACTGAAAGCACCCATACAGAGGGGCTGTCACAGAAAACAGTAAACGTTTTTCAACATGATGTATCATATACAATGAATAATGAAAAAATGTATTATTTAGAACTACATCTGGGGAATTAGGAGGAGAGTGTATTGTCACAAACAAATATTTTATCATAAAATAGCTTAAGATTAGGAATCAACTGGTAATACTCTCTTTGTTTGTAAAGTTTGGTCATTAAAGGTCAGTGCCTGATTAAGTTCTAGTAGTTGACTACTTCTAAAGGAAACATACTAATAAAATAAAGGGAGTACCTTTGAACTTTTTTTTTGCCCTTTCCAAATATCATGGTCACTTTTTTCACAATGTACCTTCCTCTGAAGTTCCCAGATATAGCCCTGGGATTTAGAAATAATATATTTCTTTTTTGTATATCATCTTAAGATGCATCATATCTCTTATTAAAATAGGTTTCTTGGAATCTTTACTTGTGAAAACTGCTCTGCCTAAGTGATTCCAATGGAATAATTGGATAAAATAAACTTTAAAAAATGTAGATAACAGGATAATTTGATTAATAGAAACATGCTACATATTATAAAGTAAGGATTTGGCCTTTCCAAATATCATGGTCACTTTTCTCACAATGTACCTTCCTCTGAAGTTCTCAGATATAGCCCTGGGATTTAGAAATAATATATTTCTTTTTTGTTTATCATCTTAAGATACACCATACCTTTTATTAAAATAGGTTTGTTGGAATCTTCACATGTGAAAACTGCTCTGCCTAAGTGATTCCAATGGAATAATTGGATAAAATAAACTTTAAAAAATGTAGATAACAGGATAATTTGATTAATAGAAACATGCTACATATTTCTTACTTAGGTCCCAGCCATCCTTGTGGGACATTTTGGGTCCACTCCTCTTGCTAGCTCATGTGTAAGGGCTTGGTATGTTGCTCTATCTGGTACAATACATGACAACTGGGCTATCTTGACATTGTTGAAGTGGAAGTTCTCCATCCATCGTTTTTGTAGCCTGCCTTGTGGACAAAGGCCATGGAGGGATCCTTCAAGGGCAATTTTTGGGAGGCAGCTTGGCTCCATTTGCTTGATGTGGCTGAACCAGCACAGTTGTTGCTTTTTGATTTTACTCAGAATGGTTTCAGTGGACTGGAGCCTTTGGTGTACTTCCACATTTGTGATTTGGTCAGTGTATTTGATTCTAGCAATGTGACAGAGGTATCTCATCTCAAAAGCTAGAACTTTTCTTTCATCTTTGGTTTTCAGAGCCCATGTTTTGCATCCATAAATAACTATGGGGATTACTAAACTGTTGAATAGGTGCATTTTGAGTTTGTTGGCTAGGTGGTTGCTTTTCCAGAGGTTGGCTAGTCTTTGGAAGCTAGATCTAGCAAGTGCAAGTCAATGTTTTATGTCAGAGCTATGTCAATTATCTGAGGATTGTAGGCCACCAAGGTACAGGAAGTGGTCAGCTGTTTCAACCTGTCTCCCACCTATGGTGATAATGGACAGGTTGTCTAGTTCATGTCACAGTTTATATAATTATCCAGTAAGCTTCAGATCATTTCTGGTCTTTGTTCTCGGTGCAAATAAAAAGCTCCTCCCACTTCTTTGTGCAGCTATGGATCAGTGTGTTTTGTGCCTATCAATGAGAAATGGTTACAAAGTGCATTATTTGTAATAGCGGGTTTCCACTTGTTTCCAATTGTTTTGCGTCTGACTTGTCTACCCATGAAAAGATCTGATGCTGCTTATGTTTCTACATTCTCTGGAGCATGTGCACCCTGGTCTGGGTTTTTATAATGGGTGAGATAGGGAATGATCATACTGGATAATTATATAAACTGTGGTTTATGTCTTGTAGTTACCATGACTTTGGTCTTGCTGGCATTGATCTCCATCCCAAACAGCTTTGTGGTATCATAGAGTTTATCAGCTTGTGCCTGCAGTTCTTGTGTAGAGTTGGCTAGCTCAACAATATCATCAGCATAGGCAAGATTGTCTATCAGCAGCCCTCCTATTTTTGCACCATATTCCAACTGCATCAGTGACAGAACAACATTAAGAAAGAGATTGAAGAGATGTGGTGATAAGATGCAACCCTGGAGTAGTCATGATGAAGTTGTGAACTTTTCTGACAGCCCATCAACAGTTATTACTTGGCCTTGGAACTGGCTGTGCAGACTCTTGATTACTTGGACTATCTCATAAGGGATCCCATAGTCAAGGAGGATTTGCTGGAGTCCTTTGTGCCATATCAGGTCAAATGCCTGATAGAAATCAATGAATAGTTGGTAGAGCTCTTGGTTGAATTCAATGTATTGTTCCATGAGTTGTTGAACAACAAATATCTGATTGATTGTGGATCTTCCAGGGTGGAAGCTGGCCTGATATTCTCTAATGGCAAAGGCAGTTGTTGCTTGTAAGGATCAGAGTAGGACTTTTATCAGGACATGTGACTGATGGCTCGTGAGGCTGATTGGATGGTAGTTTCTGCACCCTTTCTTTGACCCCTTTTTGTGAATAGGTACAATGGCAGCCTTGTACCACTGATGGGGTATATGACCAGTTTTCCCACACCACAGATACAATGGCATGGTACAGATCAGTTACATCATTCAATCTGATGTTAATGAGTTCAGTGGTGACTCCGTCTGAGCCAGGGGCTTTTCCTTGTTTGAGCAACTTGGTTTCTGACTTGAGTGGTGGTGGTGGTCTGAGTTCTTGGTTGGGTATGGGGAAGCAGGTTAGTATTTCAGGATCCACAGCTACTGGTGGATTCAGTTTATTGTTAAAGAATTATACATATTATAAAGTAAGGATTTCATTGTTGTAATGTTTTCTTTTAATCTTGTGTATGTCTCAGGGATATATCTGGGACCACCAGGGGGTTAGTTGGAGCACATTAAAGGAAGTAACCCATAATATTTGGCAAGACTATATACTAATGGATCTAACATCACTATTTTTTTTTATTTAACATGTTCCCTTCAGAAGTGGTCAATCACAAAAAAGTTCATCCATTATGGTTTTTCAGGGGAGGGAGGGGTGGAGAGATGTACTTCAAAATATCTCCATGGGGGGGGGGGATTGTTGAATTTTGATTCAGTCCTGAGAGTTTTGTTCAGCTTCCTCAACTACTTCCCAAGATAGACAAAAGCCCCTCATCTAGAATTTTACCATGTTCAAACACCATATCACTTGCCTTAAATTGGATGTATCCATCACAGAGTCTGTCTATGATCTAAACACTTTGTCCTAACTTTAAGACCACATGTCCAAGACTAAGCAGCATTTACCATTTTAGGCTCAAGCTTAAAGTGTGTGTCTGTTAATACATTCCAGTGTTGACTATCAGTGCTTTTGACACTGTTAATATTGTGTGGCTAAAATATTCAAGCTAAGCACATACTTATTAAGAAAATGTAGACAAATCAAACAATGAAACAATCCACTTTCCATGTGGTATAATGAAGATTTCATAGTGATTTAACTATTGAAGTGATTATTAGCTGATAGACTACTAGGTATTTTACCCCAACAAAAAAATAGTCAGGTAAATACCCTGAGTACTTAGACAGTGCCTGATTTTGGACAAGTACTTTGATTAAAATGCATCTTTCATAAACCTGGAGAGTAAGTTCTTAATCTAGGATATGATATATGTAGATTCAGATATTTGGGACTGGGCTAGTTAGGATTGGTTGACTACCACCTACTGTTGATTAGCTGTCAGACCACTGGTATCTAACCCTAACAAAAGAGCAGTAGGGTAATTACCCCATTTCTTGGACAATGCAAATAAAATGTATCTTTTATAAACATGGATAGTAATTTTTGAATGTTTGATATAATGTAGACAATTAGGACTGGGCAATTTAGGATTGATTGACTACAATCTTGATTTTTTTTTTTTTTTTTTTTTTTTTTTTTTTTTTTTTTTTTTTTTTTTTTTACATTTAAACTTAAACAAAAGTTACCCTTACATCCCAGCCTATATTATTATTTACATATTAGCATATTGTATTCATTTATATAAATACAATCATTTGCTTTGTAACAGTGCTTTAACTTAAATGTATGAATGATTTTGATCATTGATCTAACTTCAAGATCCTAAGTCTGGGATTAGGCAGCATTTTCCAAGTTTAAGCTTAAAGTGTGTGCCTGTGATGTGAGGCTACTGTTGACTATCAGTACATTTAAAATTGTTTGTTTTGTATTATGGTTAATAATATTCAGTTTAGTCACATACTTATAAGAAAATTTAGACAAAACAATCCACTATCTAGATGGTATAATAGAGATTTTAAAGTGATTTAAACATTGGAATAGTGATCATCTGTCTGACACTTTAACTATAGACACTGCTTTATTTTTGCAAGTGCTACCATGTTAAATCATCAAAATAAGTAAGCAAAACTAATTAGTTAAACTTGACAATTCTTTTTGTCCATAAAATTTCAAACATGAACAATCAGTTGATTCTAAAAGATTGATTCCTTGAAAGGCTAGTGACACCTTAGGCTAGCTGTTTGGTGCTAGATGGGTAATTGTTAAGTAGAGGGCAATTTTGAAGGAGACCCTAAAACATATTCTAAAATAATCACAAGTACTGATTTATCTCATTCCTAAAAGTGCCTTGCTTCACTTTATCCCCCCTCCCTGCTCATGGAGGTATATAAAGCAATATATGCATATTCCCATTATATTTCGTAATAGTAGAACTAGCTATGTATTTTCTATTATGGAGAGGGGAGGGTAATATGGTGCAATATATTTTTAGGATTGAGATAAGTCAGTATGTATGATTGTATCTTAACTTATGTATCTCCTAAAACTATCTCTAGGATTGTGGGAATAATTATTACTTGCTACCAAGTTTTCTGTTTTCTAAAGGTTCAATATCTAATCCTAATTCATGGTGATTTGATTTTAATATTTTAATGGCATTCTCTATTTATACTAATTCATCCAGAAGCAAAAAAAAAAAAAAATATCATCAGCATACAACAAGTGATTGATGTCAATGTTGCTAAATATAACAGAGTAAGGAGTAACTCTTGTTTGACTCCCTGATGTATGCAAATTTTGTCTGAGACTGGTTTCCAGTAAACAACTGTTTTCAGTAAAGTGCAAACAGTGCTGTTGCCTTTTAATAGGTTTAGGGGACAGCAAACTTAAAGCCTGGTGTACCTATATTAAGCAAAAGTATTTCACTAGACATAATTGAAGTTACCTTTCCCTCCCCAAAGACTCCCTGAAAGTTTTAAACTCAATCCCCAAATTGTTCCCAAGATATTACAGATGCATTACTTAGATAGTATGTGTTAATATAATGTCTTTTGGTTTACCTTGGCACTTGACCATCAATAGATTCAAAGTTCCATTATGCAAATAGTACCAACAGTTTTAGGTGCTCCCTCCCCAAAAGAGTCCCTGAAAGTTTTAACTCAATCCCCCAATTGTTCCCAATATGTTACAGATACCTTATTTTGATAGCATGTGCTAATATAATGTCTTTTGGTTTACCTCAGCACTTCACCATCAATAGATTCAAGGTTCCATTATGCAAATAGTACAAACAGTTTTAGGTGTTCCCTTCCCAAAAGACTCCCTGAAATTTTTAACTCAATCCCCCAATTGTTCCCAAGATATTACAGATACATTATTTTGATAGCATGTCTTAATATAATGTCTTGTGGTTTACCTCAGCACTTCACTATCAATAGATTCAAGGTTCCATTGTGCATATAGTACCAACAGTTTTGGGTGGATTGGGAGGGGAAAAGGTATTTGTAGGTCCCACTTCCCCTCTCTCTCTAAATACCAAATCTTTGGATCTTTTCCCTCTACTCTCCATCCACCCAGTCAAGACTTGAGGGCCAATTGTTCCCCTCCCCAAAAACCACAAGTTTCAACTTGTCTCTAAAGCTTTTTTCAGCATATTGCAGAGATGCTGTCTTGATCTGTTAATTAACTATGAATAAATTTTGAGTCCCATGGGGGCTTTGTACTGCAAAATTATGTAAATAAAGTGGATATAAATGTTCGTAGCCCCCCTCCCCATCTGCAAAGGCAAGATTTGAGGTCCAGTGGGCCCCCCTAACAATCCCTTGAAGTTTTAACTTGACAGCCCAGGCCCACTCCCAAGATCTTAAGGATACTTTATACTTTTTTCACAACCTGCTACCAAGAGTTCTATCTGACCCCCCCCCCCCCCCAACACACCTGGAAGCTTCAATTTAGTCTCCTAAGCTGTTGTTGAAATTTTCAAGATGCCCTTTGTTTTTTAACCTGGTTTGCATATAGTGTCATTCCATTTACTTGCTATTTTCCTGCAATAGATTTTAGTTCCACAGTGGGTTAAAGTGCCAAAACTGTTAGGCATACTTGAGACAAAGTATGTTTAGACTATCTCTTGTCTGCCCTATTCCCCAATTTAATATTGGGGATCCACAGGGTCCCCTGTCAGCACAAAAAAAATCCTGAAAGTTATCAACTTGATCTCCCAAGCTATTTCCAAGATATTACAAAAATACTATTTTGATAACATGCCCCCACAGAGATTTTTATCTACCTTGCTACTTAATCATTATTTCTATCAATAGATTCTAAGTCCTTAAGCAGCTTATAGTGCAAGCACATTAAGGTTAATGAGAGACAAAACATATTTTGTCCCTCCCATCAGCACAGAATTTGAAGCCACCCCTTCCTTTTTTGACACTACCCAAAAGTTCTAATTCCATCCCATCAGCTTTTCCCAAGATTGCAGATATGCAATTTTGATAACATGGTAATAGTAATTGTCTTTAGATTCAGCCTTGCTATTTAACCATGCATAGATTGTAAGTCCCCAAAGGAGCTTATATTGCAAAAATCTTTTGGTTGATTGGAGACATGAATTGCTCAGGCCTCTCCCTATGTAAAATCGGAAGTGTCCTTGCCCAATCCACACTCCTTCTCCTGAAAGTTTCCCTCTCCACATCCCTCTACTTAAAGTTTCAACTCAAATCTCTCAAACCATTTCCAGATTATTGTTTATCAAACAGTTTGTGGTAACAAGCTGTAAGTAAGGAGCAACCTGGCTCAATAGTAACCAAAACTCTAAAAAAACAGATACCAATAGATACCAGTTTGATAGCAGTTTTAGATACCAGTTTTGATACAATAGATACATCAAAAGAATCAGATTTTTATGCTGATTTCAAATATATGAGTTTCATCAAGTTTAATCTTATCCATCAAAAGTTACATGTCTGAAAAAATTTGCCCTATTTTTGAAAAAGGGGGAAACAACCCCTAAAAGTCATAGAACTTTAATGAAAATCACACCATCAGATTCAGCAAATCAGAGAACTCTACTATAGAAGTTTCAAGCTCCTATCTGCAAAAATGTGGAATTTTGTATTTTTTTTGCCTGGCGAAAGGTCCATGGCTGCATTTTTTTTTTCCAGGGGTTATTGTATTAATCCAGTAGTCCTAGAATATCGTGAGAGGGCTTATTCGAACGGAAATTAAAAGTCCTAGTGCCCTTTTCAGTGTCCCAAAAATTTGGAGGGCAACTTGGCCCCCTCCCATGCTCATTTTTCTCCTGAAGTCACCCAATCAAAATTTTGAGATAGCCATTTTGTTCAGCATAGTTGAAAATCTAATAAATGTGTCTTTGAGGATAATTTAATGCCCCACAGTTCTCAGGGGAAGGGCTGCAAGCTATGAATTTTGTCTGAATTGTTTACAGATAGTATTGGTTAATGGGAAGTATACAGACGATTTCAGGAGAGATTTTTTTCTGGTGGGGATAATTTTGGAGACCACACTGCCTTTCCATGACAATAAATAAAAGTTCAAATAGGGATAACATCCTTTTAATAGACAGTGATAATGATAACAGTGATAGAAATTCACAAAAATACGAGATATTATTACTACTGATGATGGTCACTGCATATGTGACCAAAATATCTGGTATTTTTGTGAATTTCTATCACCGTTATCATCATCACAGTCTATTAAAAGGATTTTATCCCTATTTGAACTTTTATTTATCGTTCTGGTGGGGGGGGGGGCGGAGGAGGAGGGGTTACAGGGGAGGGTCTTTCCATGGATGATGTTTCCTTGGGGAAAGGGACATTTCTATGAAGGGTGCACCAGATTTCCCAGCATTATTTAAAAAACGATCAGAAATTAATAAAAAAGCAAGTTTTTTCAACTGAAAGTAAGGAGCAACATTAAAACTTAAAATAACAGAAATTATTATGTATATAAGGGGGTTCGTCCCCTAGTCAATATCTCGCTCTTTATGCTAAAGTTTTGTTTAGTACTTTCAAAAGAGCTATCTATTCTAATTAACTGACCTTTGTGATTCAGGGGTTTGTGATTTGAACAAAATTTGAGCTTAAGTGTAAGGAGTGAGGCATTGACTAGGGGGGGGCAAACTCTCTAATATATGTAATAAAAACATACAAATATAGAAGTTCGTTATGTAAGTTAATTTGTAAGTTACATAACCATTTAGCCAAAAAAAGTAAAATTGATATACAAATTTCGTTTTAAATTATTCATGTATGGTGAGCCAAAATCAAAGCTGCATTAATTCAAAAAACTTTCAGAAATTAAATTAAAAAAAGTTTTTTTTAACTGAAAGTAAGGAGCACATTAAAACTTAAAATGAACAGAAATTATTCTGTATATAAAGGGGGTGGTCCTTTCCTGAATGCCTCACTCTTTACGCTAAAGTTTGACTCTGTCTCACAACTTTATTTTTTAAAACAATAAAAAACTTTAGCATAAAGAGCAAGGCGTTGAGGTGGGGACCACCGCTTTCATATACGGAATAATTTCTGTTCATTTTAAGTTTTAATGTTGCTCCTTACTTTCTGTTAAAAAACTTGTTGTTTTTTTTTAACTTAATAATTTGAAAGCTTTGGTACATATAGCATTATTTAAGCCTCTAAGAGGTCATAGTTGATTGGAAAACCTATATAAACCATGGTCATCTTTTCTAATGGAACATATTTTTGAATAATGGGTGCTTACATAATTAGGGTCAATGCCTCTGGGTATGTTGGTTTGATATTGACCCTGGAGGCATTCTTATCAGAACTTTCAAAATCTCTGAGGAAAGGGCTTCTCAAATTGTTGACTTGATGTCATGGGGGGGGGGGGCTATCATAGGCAGCGCGCTACACTCCCTAAGTAAAGAACAATGTGGGAATTTTTTTTCTTTTTTTTCTTTTTTCATACCCAGGCACTTCGTATCGAAGGAGTCGTCGTAGAAACTTCGAAAAGGGCTCATTCGATTGGTAATTGGAGAGGCTAGTGCCCTTTTTAATGGTTGAAAATGATTGGAGGGCAACTAGCCATCCAATCAAAATTTTGAGATAGCCATTTTGTTAAGCATAGTTGATTTCCTGATAGAAAATATGTTTTGAGGAGGACACTCCCCCACAACCCTCAGGGCAAGGGTTTTAAGTTATGCCCTGGGGGCATATAAGGTTTTTACAGAAGGCGTTGTTGTAGAAACTTCAAAACAGGCTCATTCGATTGGAAATTCAAAGGGCTAGTCCCCTTTTTAATAGTCAAAAGTGATTGGAGGGCAACTATCACCCCCCCCCCCCCACGCCCATCATTCCCCCAAACACATTCAATCAAAATTTTGAGATAGCCACTTTGTTCAGCACCAGTTGATTTCCAGATACAAAATATGATTTTGAGGGGGACAATCACCCACAACCCTCAGGGCAAGGGTGTAAAGTTATACCCTGGGGGCATATAAGGTTTTTATAGAAGGCGTTGTTGTAGAAACTTTCAAAACAGGCTCATTCAATTGAAAGTTCAAAGGGCTAGTACCCTTTTTAATAGTCGAAAGTGATTGGAGGGCAACTAGCCCCCCTCCCCCTCCCCCACACACACACCCATCATTCCCCCAAACACATCCAATCAAAACTTTGAGATAGCCATTTTGTTCAGTGTAGTTGATTTCCATATAGAAAATATGTTTTTGAGGAGGAAACTCCCCCACAACCCTCAGGGCAAGGGTTTTAAAGTTATGCCCGGGGTATATAAGGTTTTTTATAGAAGGGGTTGTCATAGAAACTTCAAAACAGGCTCATTGGATTGGAAATTCAAAGGGCTAGTACCCTTTTTAATAGTCGAAAGTGATTGGAGGGCAACTAGCCACCCTCACGCCCATCATTCCCCCAAACACATCCAATCAAAATTTTGAGATAGCCATTTTGTTCAGCATAGTTGATTTCCAGATAGACAATATGTTTTTGAGGAGGACACTCCCCCACAACCCTCAGGGCAAGGGTTTTACATTATGCCCTGAGGGCATATAAGAATGATGTTGGCACAATGTACTATGTCTTATTTTTTTCCTTTAGAGAAGGGCACTTCATATAGAAGGGGTTGTTGTAGAAACTTCAAAAGGGGCTCATTCAATTGGAAATTGAGAGTTCTAGTGCCCTTTTTAATAGTCAAAAGTGATTGGAGGGCAACTAGCCCCCCCACGCCCATCATTACCCCAAACATCCAATCAATATCCAATCAATATTTTGAGATAACCATTTTGTTCAGCATAGTGGATTTCCAGATAGAAAATACGTTTCTGAGAAGGACACTCCCCCTCAACCCTCAGGGCAAGGGTTTTGAGTTATGCCCTGGGGGCATATAAGGTTTTTACAGAAGGCATTGTTGTAGAAACTTCAAAACAGGCTCATTCGTTTGGAAATTTGAAGGGCTAGTACCCTTTTTAATAGTCAAAAGTGATTGGAGGGCAACTAGCCCCCCCCCACGCCCATTATTCCCCCAAACACATCCAATCAAAATTTTGAGATAGCCATTTTAATCAACGTATTTGATTTCCAGATAGAAAATAGGTTTTTGAGGAGGACACTCCCCCACAACCCTCAGGGCAAGGGTTTTAAATTATGCCCTGGGGGCATATAAGGTTCTTATAGAAGATGTTGTCATAGAAACTTCAAAAAAGGCTCATTTGATTGGAAATTCAAAGGGCTAATGCCCTTTTTAATAGTCAAAAGTGATTGGAGGGCAACTAGCCCCCCTCCCACGCCCATCATTCCCCCAAACACATCCAATCAAAATTTTGAGATGGCCATTTTGTTCAGCATAGTTGATTTCTAGATAGAAAATATATTTTTGAGGAGGACAAGTCCCCCACAACCCTCAGGGCAAGAATTATAAGTTATGCCCTGGAGTCATATAAGGTTTTTATTGAAATCTTTGTCGTAGAAACTTGAAAAAGGGCTCATTCGATTATAAATTCAAGGGGTAGAACCCTTTTTAATAGTCGAAAGTGATTGGAGGGCGACTAGCCCCCTTCCCACGCCCATCATTCCCCCAAACACATCCAATGAAAATTTTGAGATAGCCATTTTGTTCAGCATAGTTGATTTCCAGATAGAAAATATATTTTTGAGGAGGACACTCCCCCACAACCCTCAGGGCAAGGATTATAAGTTATGCCCTGGAGGCATATAAGGTTTTTATTGAAATCTTTGTCATAGAAACTTGAAAAAGGGCTCATTCGATTTGAAATTCAAGGGGATAGAACCCTTTTTAATAGTCGAAAGTGATTTGAGGGCAACTAACCCCTCTCTCACGCCCACCTTTTCCCCAAACACATCCAATCAAAATTTTTAGATAGCCATTTTACTCAACGTAGTTGAAAGTTTCGGAAATTAGGTTTTTAAGGATGACAACCCCTCCCCCCACAGCCCTCAGGGCAAGGGTTGTAAGTTATGCCCTGGGTCATATAAAGTTTTTATTGAAAGCGTTGTTGTAGAAACTTCAAAAGGGCTCATTCAATTGGAAATTGAAAGGGCTAATGCCTTTTTTAATAGTTGAAAGTGATTTGATAGCAACTAATGCCCCTCTCACGCCCACCATTTTCCAAAACACATCCAATCAAAATTTTGCAGGCCAAACTATTAAGTCTTAAAAAACGAAAATATTTAAAGTATTATTTTATTTGTCCCTGAAAAGACCATGTCAATATAAAACAAACAGAGATTAATTTAAATAACTTTTTCCACAAAATAAGTTCAAAGAACTTATTTTACTGTTTCAAAGAAAAGTAAAGAACTCCATTAAACAAAAACTTAGTAAAGATAAAATCAAATAATCTACCAAGCGTGAAACTACCACAAATCAGCATTGATAAATAAATGAAACCCAAAACGAACAGAAATTACAATAATTAACTGAGTCAAACTCAAAACAAGCAGAAATTAACATAAGTTGGGTGCAAAACCCCTATGCCTTCCCAAGGCCAGAACAAAATTTGCACTTTACTAAAAAAATACAAATGAATGTGCATTGTCAGTTTAATATACATATACTGATATTTAGTAATCAAAATGTTTATATTACTTGATTTATTAAAGTCATAAAAGTAAAAACATTTATATTTTTTGTTCTCTATTAATAACAAATTAAATTAGGAGAAATACAAAAAGTTTTGCATATTAAAAGGGCATGTTCACCACCCTTCAGGATAACTCATCTTTTTACCATATATAATTAAAAATTAAGGATATATTTATTTAATTATTCCTAATCTTATTATCACTTCTTCATTTATCAATAAAAAATTATTGAGTGTTTCAATCAAATTTTTTAAAGTATACTACCCTTTAACAAACTGATGCTAGTTTATCAAATTTTCCCTTAAAAAGCAAGATTCAGCCCAGACTTTGAAAGTCTATCCTATCAAATCGTGTGCTTACACCTAGGACATCTGCTGAAATTTTGTGATAAACATCTTTAGCAGTGTCAGAATGCAAGAGGAGAGGTGGCTGTGACTGCAAAGTGCTAAAACAAGAGGCACCACTGAAGACAAACTCTAAGCTTTCTGTTAACTTAAATTGCACTAAGCTATCTTGCTGTTCAACCTTAAGTTTGCTTGTGAGAGGGCCTTCTACAGTTTTCTTTGAGCTTCCTGTTCATAAGCATTTTGGAATATCAAAAAGAGTGGTCTTTTGCACGATCTTTCCTTTGGTACCATTTTTCAGTTCCTCATTATGATGCTTTTGAATGCAAATAGCTCAATAATCAGATTCAAATTTATAATACCTTTCATCTTTCTTTCTTTGAAACAAACTTCACACACAAGCTTTATTCTAGTTCTGGATCTGTTCCTTTGTTCTGCAAATATTTCATATAGCCTACTAATGATCTCAAAAAATTAAATAGTCCTCCAAGCATCCTTTAAAATTCAAATGCAGAACTGTACTAATTCAAATTGCAATTCCTAGATCACTGAAAAACTTGATTCCCTGTAAGCTTTCCTCACTCTTGACCAACCAGCTTGGTTTGATTTATTTTGATGTGTGTATGTATTACAGAATTTTCTTTTGGAGCAGCAGTACAACCCAGGTTACCAGGCTTCTTGCCTTTTGAATAAAGTCTTAAAATAAGTACAATGTCATAAAGCAGCAGATCTCTTCACATTAGAACTTGCTCTCTACTTTTGTGGTTCTTACTCTCTTTTTTTCAAGGTATGGTTTAAAATGGAACTGAACTGAACTATAGCATACCAAATTGCCTGCAAGAAGCAAAGAAGAACATGGTTTTGAAAGTGCCTTTTGAGTTTTATAGGTTATGGCCAGGTTTCCTTATAAAAATTTTTGAATTTGTTTCAAGCTTTTCAATTCTTTTAAATGAGTGAAATAAATAAAGAAAACAACTGTGGTGAAATTGAAGTGACATTTCAGACAACACGTGAGGAAGTTCGTCCTGGTCCATCCTTGACAAATATTGGAGTCTGAACAGAAGAGGATGTGGCTGAAAAAAAAATCAAAGTTTTTTATCCTCTCAGGGCTGACACTGTGGAATCTGGTGAAAGAAAAAAAAAACATTGGAAGAAGCTCGCTGTTCAAAAATTGATCACAAATAAATGGTAGGAATCAGCAATATCTTTGCTATTCTTTCTGGCATTGTTGACTGTACTGAGGCAGCAAGGGAAACTGACACTTGAAGTTAAGTTGGAATCCATCACTAACAAACTAGACGCTGCAATACAAGCACTAGACACAGGACAATCAATCAGCAAATATGGAATTAGGCTTATTAGTCAGTCAGAAAAATCTATTTCTCAGAAAGTGTCAAGAATGGAAGGAGTAGAATCTGAAGCCGAAATTTTACAGAAAGCTGGAATCATAAGAGTCGAGCACAATCCCGGGTTCAAGAAAAAAAAAAATTCAAACTCAGAAAAGCTGAAGCTTATCAAACTAGTACCATTTCAGCCAAAAATCAATTCTCTAAAAAAAAAAAATGAGGAAATCCAATCCCAGAGTTCCAAGCACCTTTTGCAGTTTGTTAGAACTGGTACAATGAGTACCTGCACCTAGAGTATAGTGTTGAGAAAGGTTTAGATTGCTGCTTTGCCTGTTGGTTGTTTACAACAGGACCTGGCTGTAAATACAGAAACAAAGATTCTTCATTTATAACAGGAACTAGAAACTGACACAAAATGCAAAGCAAGGCGCCAAGGCTGAAATGCTCATCACTCACTTTCAATCTAATAGTCACAAAGCTTCTGTATGTGTTCTTATTTGTTTTATAGAGAGAGAGATAAATCATTGCCAAGCTTAGTAAGAAGAATCTAATGAAAGATATAGTCAGACAAAAAAAGAAAAGAGGGCGTTGCATTATATACATGTTGCTAGATGTTACCACCACTCTAGGTAAACGAGGGTTGGCATTTTGTGGGAAGAATCATGACGGGGAAAATCATGTTGAGCTAGCCAGTCTTCTTTCAAGATACAACATCAAAATGGACCATGGAATGAAAAACCAGATGAAGCCAAAAGTCAACAGCTATCTGTTGGCTAGTAGCCAAAATAATGTTCAAAAAACGCTAGTTCAAAAATCGTAGCAATCAATCAATCAACTGTAGTGAATCGAGTAGTGCGTCCTGAACATCAGATCATTTGCCCCTCTTCTTTCTGGGTTGGGTTGACAATGTATGCCAATCTTTGTATATTTCTTCTTTTCTCAGGATCAATTCATATTCTTCTTCTTGGGACAATTCACTTGCGGCTGAACAGGATGTTGCCTTTTTATGTAAATTCACTAGTCGCAAAAATTACGTTACTATTAAAATAAACTGCGTAATTGTAAACACTGCTTATAAAGATTCGAAATATGGATGAATATGTAAACATATAGATTAGCTAATTAGGTAAAAAATGTGGTATAATCGTAGTAGGGTTTACCCAATTCAATAAGTCAGCATAAATTGATTGCTATATATAGTGTTGTAGGTTTAGATCCATTAACAGTTTGAAAGCATGTATGAAAAAATCTCTTTTTGAACATTGGGTCAAAGTTTTTACATTTGTCAGAGGGTTTGAGTTCAGTCCTAGTTGAACTTTCAAATTGAGGAGATTCACTTGTTTTCTTTCCAGCATTTTACATTTCAGTAGTATGTGCTCAGGGGTTTCTTCTTTGATCTTACAGTACCTGCAAAATGGGCTACTGGCAACTTCTCCATTTGGCTTCTTAATTTTATATGAGAAAGAATGGTGGTTGAAGTTAGCTGTATTTTTACTCAGGCAATGAAACCAGACTGATTGCATCCTGGTTGGAAAGGGGGATAGATTTGATGGCTTTAATTTGGTAGTGTTTTCAGTCGCAATCTAGTTATGTCCCTTATAGTTAGAGGTTTCACTGGTTCCATTTGGCTTCCATTTTAGCAGAAGTTGATGAAGCTGACTACTTTGGCATCTTTGCAGAGAAAACACCTGCTGCCAGCCATGAAGTGTTCAGCTGTAGGTTCACAGCACATTGATAGAGAGGGAGCCGCTAAAGAGCGTTTATTTGTCATTGTAGATTCTGAGTCAAAGAAAGGAGCCAATATAGCAGAAGACATTCTTTGAGTTTTGTGAAAGGCTTGTATCAATGAAGAAAAACAGGCATTTCAATGCTACAATTTCATAGGCAGCGCGCTAGCACTGCCTAAGTAAAGAATGACGTGGGCACAATCTGTTCTTGTTTTTTTCTCCATATCTGGGCACTTTGTATCAAAGGAGTTGTCATAGAAACTTCGAAAAGGGCTCATTCGATTGGAAATTGGAGTGGCTAGTACCCTTTTTAATAGTTGAAAGTGATTGGAGGGCAACTAGCCCCCCCCCCACGCCCGTCATTCCCCCAAACACATCCAATCAAAATTTTGAGATAGCCCATTTTGTTCAGCATAGTTGATTTCCAGATAGAAAATATCTTTTTGAGGAGGACACTCTTCCATAACCCTCGGGGCAAGGGTTTTAAGCTATGCCCTGAGGGCATATAAGGTTTTTATAGAAGGCGTTGTCATAGAAACTTCAAAACGTGCTCATTTGATTGGAAATTCAAAGGGCTAGTACCCTTTTTAATAGTCGAAAGTGATTAGAGGGCAACTAGCCACCCCCTCGCCTATCATTCTCCCAAACATATCCAATCAAAATTTTGAGATAGCCATTTTGTTCAGCGTAGTTGATTTCCAGATAGAAAATATCTTTTTGAGGCGGACACTCCCATAACCCTCGGGGCAAGGGTTTTAAGTTATACCCTGAGGGCATATAAGATCAATGTTGACACAATGTACAGTTTATTATTTTTTTTTCTTTAAAGCAGGGCACTTCATGTAGAAGGGGTCGTCGTAGAGACTTCAAAAGGGGCTCATTCAATTAGAAATCGAGATTTCTAGTGCCCTTTTTAGTAGTCGTAAGTGATTGGAGGGCAACTAGCCCCCCCCCCTCCCACGCCCATCATTCCCCAAACACATCCAATCAAAATTTTGAGATAGCCAATTTGTTCAGCGTAGTTGATTTCCAGATAGAAAATATGTTTTTGAGGAAGACACTCCCCCACAACCCTCAGGGCAAGGGTTTTAAGTTATGCCCTGGGGGCATATAAGGTTTTTTATAGAAGGTGTTGCCGTAGAAACTTCAAAAAGGGCTCATTCGATTGGAAATTGAAATGGCTAGTGCCCTTTTTAATAGTCGAAAGTTATTGGAAGGCAACTAACACCCCTTCCACGCCCACCATTTTGCCAAATATATCCAATCAAAACTTTTAGATAGCCATTTTGTTCCACGCAGTTTAAAATCCAGGAAATTATACCTTTGAGCAGGACACTCCCCCCACAGTCTTCAGGGCAAGGGTTATAAGTTATGCCCTGGGGGCTTATAAGGTTTTCATTGAAATCTTTGTCATAGAAGCTTGAAAAAGGGCTAATTCGATTGGAAATTCAAAGGGCTAGTGCCCTTTTTATAGTCGAAAGTGATTTGAGGGCAACTAACCCCCCTCTCACGCCCACCTTTTCCCTAAACACATCCAATCAAATTTTTTAGATAGCCATTTTATTCAACGCAGTTGAAAGTTTTGGAAATTAGGTCTTTAAGGATGACAACCCATCCCCCCCCCCACAACCCTCAGGGCAAGGGTTGTAAGTTATGCCCTGGGAGCATGTAAGGTTTTTATAGAAAGCAATGTTGTAAAAACATCAAAAAGGGCTCATTCAATTCAAAATTGAAAGGGCTAGTGCCCTTTTAATAGTCGAAAGTGATTGAAGGGCTACTAACCCCCTTCTCACGCACACCATTTCCCCAAACACATCCAATCAAAATTTTGAGATATCGATTTTGTTCAACGTAGTCGAAAGTTCTGGAAATTAGGTCTTTTAGGATGACAGCCCCATCAGAGCCCTCAGTGCAAGGCTTTTAAGTTATGCCCTGGGGGCATATAAGGTTTATATAGAAAGTTGTTGTAGAAATTTCAAAAGGGGCTCTTGATTGGAATTTGATTGGAAATTGAAATTGCCCTTTTTAATAGTCGGAAGTGAGTGGAGAGTAATTAACCCCCCTCTCACGTCCACCATTTCCCCTAACACATTCAATCAAAATTTAGAGATAGCCATTTTGTTCAGCGTAGTTGAAAGTTCTGGAAATTATGTATTTGAGGATGACAAACCACCCAGAGTCCCCAGCGCAAAGGTTGTAAGTTATGCCCTGGGGGCATATAAGGTTTTTAATGATAGAGTTATCGTAAAAACTTCAAAAGGGGCTCATTCAATTGGAAATTGTGAGGGCTAGTGCCCTTTTTAATAGTTGAAAGTGATTGGACGGTAACAAACCCCCCTCTCACGCCCACCATTCCCCCAAACAAAATCTTCAAACAAAAAATGAAACCCTAAACGAACAGAAATTACAATACATAACCTAGTCAAACTCAAAACGAGCAGAAATTAACATAAGTTGGGTGCAAAACCCCTATGCCTTCCCAAGGCCAGAACAAAATTTGCACTTTACTGAAAAAATGTAAATGTTTTTACTTTTATAACTTTAATAAATCAAATAATATTAACATTTTGATTACTAAATATCAGTATATGTATATTAAACTGACAATGCACATTCATTTGTATTTTTCAGTAAATTGCAAATTTTGTTCTGGCCTTGGGAAGGCATAGGGTTGGAAGTGTCCTTGCCCAATCCACACTCCTTCTCCTGAAAGTTTCCCTCTCCACATCCCTCTACTTAAAGTTTCAACTCAAATCTCTCAAACCATTTCCAGGTTATTGTTTATCAAACAGTTTGTGGTAACAAACTGTAAGTAAGGAGCAACCTGGCTCAATAGTAACCAAAACTCTAAAAAACAGATACCAATAGATACCAGTTTGATAGCAGTTTTAGATACCAGTTTTGATACCAATAGATACATCAAAAGAATCAGATTTTTATGCTGATTTCAAATATATGAGTTTCATCAAGTTTAATCTTACCCATCAAAAGTTACATGTCTGAGAAAATTTGCCCTATTTTTGAAAAAGGTGGAAACAACCCCTAAAAGTCATAGAACTTTAATGAAAATCACACCATCAGATTCAGCAAATCAGAGAACTCTACTATAGAAGTTTCAAGCTCCTATCTGCAAAAATGTGGAATTTTGTATTTTTTTGCCAGACGAAAGGTCATGGCTGCATTTTTTTTTTCCAGGGGTTATTGTATTAATCCAGTAGTCCTAGAATATCGTGAGAGGGCTTATTCGAACGGAAATTAAAAGTCCTAGTGCCCTTTTCAAGTGTCCCAAAAATTTGGAGGGCAACTTGGCCCCCTCCCATGCTCATTTTTCTCCTGAAGTCACCCAATCAAAATTTTGAGATAGCCATTTTGTTTATTTACCTTTAAAGCCCAGATACTAGCAGACTTCAAAGATTTATTGTCCACTGACATCTCTTCTATCATGGAGATAGATTTGTAAGTAAGAATTGTAAAGCATATTCATGTTCAAGGGTGGAGAGTTTGCACACTTGCAAGCTGTGCAAGTGTGCAATGATAAAACATCTACCTTTTATTCACTTTTGATGCATTTTGGAGTACACAAATTTATATTCATACAAGTGGTTATGCAACAGTTATTTGATAATGCAACACACTGGCGTTAATATTTCAATTATTAGTCAAGTGCTGATGTGGCAATCACTTGGCTATGTATATAAAATCAGTGTGTTCTTATCCTTCAATATACAATTGCAAACAAATAAGATTAGTTATGTCTTGAGACACTGTAGTGTAGCCCTTGTTTTTACATGCTGCATGTCCAGAAATAACAATATTGATGGTCTTGGCTACTATGTTTTGGGGCAAAGTAATACAATATTAGACTGTATATTTGGCACTTTTTACAAGTAACAACATTGATTGGGTTTCAGGAAATAGACAATTAGGTAGATATTAAGCTGAAAAGGCGTATTCTGGGACCACTATTAACGAATGCGTTGTCCTTTTTTTTGTCAAGGAAAACATCTTCTTGGAATATACCAATTTCAGATTTCTGATTGGTTGACAACTGTATGGATTAATTGGTGACAAAAAAACAAAATCAGAGTTTGCTGTCATAATACCTTTCCAACAATATCAACCAAAGTTTGATGCAGCAACGTAAACGTAATTTATGTTTGTTTTTTTATTTATTTCTTCATTCATTGTATTGTGTGCTCATTTAAGGTTCACATAATCACATTTCTGCTTGTTTTTACTCTGTTAAGTTAGTGTTCTTAATTTTGGGGTAGCTTTAAATCTGCTCTTCATTTTTTCGTGGAAAAGCTTTATTTGTATGTTTTAATTTGAAATAATGCTGATAGTATAACACTATAGCATAGTTTTGTGTCTTATTAGAGATTGAGGCCGATAGATATGTTTATAACGAGGAACAGGATTCTTTAATCCTTAACAGGACTGCTTACTGTGGAAATGGCAGTTTTACCAGAACAATTGTTTAACTTATAAGAACTTATAAGAATTGAAGCATTTTGTTATTAGGCTAATTTTAACTTCAATGTATGGAGTGGGGTACTCAAGGGGTGTTAGCCTTCTTATATTTAAGATAACTTTGAGAATTATATTAAAACAAAGCAATGTAATAAATCTATGGGTTACTTTTTGAAATATTTAAACTGTAATGCTTTGTATTTATTTTTATTCACACATGCTATTAAATGATCCCTTTCATTCTCAAAGTAATATGAAAATACAATCAGGCTTTTCCTAATATTGTTCTTATGTTGAGCATTCAGTCTTGAAGGCTTGAGATAAATAAAGGGGCAAATTTCAGCATAAACAGCTGGGTCTGATTGGAGGGGGGATCCTTCCACGTATAGTAAGTATTGTGCTAAAGTATGTGGTTGGGAGAGGGGGCAATCCTCCCTCTGCTAAAGTTTAATTTTTATGCAAGAAAATCTTTGGATTGAAAGTACTCATTTAGGTGAGTTTGCTATACACAATAAAATTATATTTGAAAATTATATTGAATTATTGCATATATTAAAGGTCTGCCATCCCTCTCATCTCCCCCCCCCCCTCTGTTTTTCTTTATAATATGTCCAAGTTATATTGTCACACTTCCATCTCTTAAATTGTCATTTCCAAGGACATAGGAAGGGGAGGGGTTTGGATCAGGTTTATTATAATTCCAAACTGATTGGCTATCAAAATTCTTGCTTAATGGAATTTTGGCTCAAATTGTTGTTTTACAGCACAAAATAGCAATAGTTTACACTTTATTGCTTTCTTTACAATTACAGGCAATACAGTTTCCAGTTGAACAAGATCTTCTGATATTCTGTAATCAGTGGTTGAATACAATAATCATTGAATATATATATATATATATATATATATATATATATATATATAATATATATATATATATATATATATATATATATATATTATATATATATATATATATAATATATATATATATATATATATATATATATATATATATATATATAATATATATATATATATATATATATGTATATATATATATATATATATATATATATATATATAATATATATATATATATATATATATATATATATATATATATATATAATATATATATATATATATATATATATATATATATATATATATATATATATATATATATATATATATATATTATATATATATATATATATATATATATATATGTATATATAAACGTCTTTGACAAAAGGATGAAACATCTATTCTTTTGATACATATAATTTTGATAAATTTTCTTTTTTTATGTTTTGGTTACTATTGACAAAATTTTCTCTTTGCTTACTAATTATTTTCAAGAATGATTTGATTCAGTTGAATTATATTTAACCCAATATTCAGATTCCTGGATTGTATCCACCCAGTATCTAGTTCCTTCTCTGATATATCTCAGTCTAATATATTTTTCCTGAAAAATGGTTTGGTTTCTCCACTACAAACTCGATCAATTATAAAAAATAAAGGTCTTTTTCTTTTTCCAGATTGTCTACACACAAATGTAATGGATTGAAGTTTGGCTTGGATTTAAAAATTGTCCACCTTATACAACTAAATGGACCCTCATGGACACCCTTCAAATATTGGGAACTACCCAGGATTGCAACAGCAGCATAGTAAAGTCCCTAGCTACCCAGGATATGGCAGTCCTTCAGTGTATGGACAACAATCTCAACTGTATGGCGTACCACCTTCAAGTATTTCTCAATTTGGAGGTCCAGGATATCAGCCCTACCAACACCCTAGTATTAGGATGCCCGGAGGCATGCCTTCCTCTTATGACATGTATGGGAGTAATATATTGGGAAGTTACCCTGGGTCTCAAGGTATGGATCAAGCACAAAGATGGAGCCAGCAAGGTGATCCATATGCTTCACAGATGCTTAATGGTATTCCTGTTGGTCATACTTCTCATTATCCTACCACTCGGAGTCAAACACAACCATCTTATCCTGATCCAGGAATCAGACAGCCCAATCCTTTATATACGTCTAACCAAAATGTAGGAGCACCTCAGAGTTCTGGGATTCCTAATGCCTCAAGACATCCTCAATCAGATTATAGTAGGTACCAACCTGCTGCTGCGTCTGTTCCCACCCATTCAGCACCAGCTCCTAGGCAAAATACACCTTCTTCACATCCCTTATATCATGAGAGAAGCACTGTGCCTTCTGATTTATCACAGAGAATGCTTTATGACCAACCAGTTCCTCAAGCTTCCCAGCCTCAGCAACAACCTCCAAAACAAGGACAGTTTGAAACATCTCCAAACAGGAATTCATTTCCAGTCAATGCTCCTTCTGCTCCAGTAAGGACGCGATATGATTCACCAAAAGCCACCCCTGTCCAACCACAGCCCTCTATAGATTCTACACGGTATGAAGTAGCCCAGCCCACATACACATCCCTTGAACCAAATAAATATCCTCATTACAAAGGTTCATTTGATCAGGGCCATACTAGTCTAAGATATCCTAATGCTCAACCTCATTCTTCTCATTACCAGCAATCTGTAAGTGCAACCATTTCTGATCCTAATAGACAGTATAATTCGGCCTATTGTCCACCTGGTAGTCAGTCAGTTAGTGGGCATCCAGGATTGCAGCATGATCCCTATAGTATGCAGAATTCTTTGCCTGGTGATCCATATCGTTCTTTATCTGTTCCCCAGTCTCAGTACCAGTCTTCTTACCCATCTCAAGTTAACAGTGGCTCTAAAAATGTCTACAGTACTGCCCCAAGTAACGATTCTCATTTGAAACACTTAGAACAGTTGGTTCCTCATATGCAGTCACAAGGAGTAAATCAACAGGAAATTCAAGCACAATCTCTATCTTCTCATCAGTTTGCTAGCCCAGTTACTCCAGTGACTCCACAGCCCTTGACTCCTCAACCTCCTACTGGGTGCATCACTCCCCAGCCTACATTGACTAATTTGACTCCATCACAACACCCAAAGCCATCTTTAAGTCTGCCAAGTGAACCAAAATATGCTTATGGTGGAGATATGTATAGCTCTCAGAAAAACTCTGTTCCTGCTCCCTATCAGCAACCACACATGACAACTACTAGTGTTTCTCATAGTGTTGATAAGTTGATGAGTAGTGAACCTCCAAGGACAACAGTAGAAAGTATATCTCCAATGCAGACTCATTTTACTATCTCAGAGGCTCTTGAAAGGCTAGAAAGAATGGAAGATGAAGATCAAGATCAAGTTATTATAAATGAAAGGTTTTCACTTAGCTTGTTCCCTGGAGATAAGTTGTCTCCTACTAAAAAATCACTACAAGAGCCACAATCAGTTGAACCTACACCTGAACAACAAGAAGAAGAAAAGCGATATTCTGATGAAATGCAGGAAGCAGCAGCAAACTTAGCAGCTATGGCTGATGCAATCACTTCTCAAATCTGTAAAGAAACAGGACATGGAGGAGTGAATGAAGATATGAAGCCTATTTTACAAAAAGCTCATGATGAAATAGAAAAATCTAAACTTGAGCTTCAGGCTCTGGAGCCAAGAGTATTGAACATAGACACAAAGATAAGGGACTCTCCTGTAAATCCTACTCCTGAAAACGCTGAAGAAGAGAAAGTTGAGGGACCTCAATTAACCGCAGAACTGCCCCTGTTTCATATCAGCCATATCTTACCAACAAAGTGGTGAATCATCCTATGAGTGTTGAGTCACTTGCTACATCTGCTAATGTTTCGACTATTGAAAGTGTTCCTACTTCTTTACCTGAACAGAATCAGTTTCAGGCAAGACACTTTTACCAGTCAGACTTTGAAGTTGGAAAACCAGAGAATCTTACTATGTCAGATTATCATGGTTTTAGTAGCTCGAAATTGAAGTGTAGTAGCAGTCCTATAACTGTGCCCACTGGGGGTTTTGATTCTTTTCAAAAGCTTGCTGAATTTACCTCAAGGGAAATTAGTCAGTTTGCTGCACAGGAGGCTCAGTTCCGGCCACCTACATCTCATAGTGCTGCACTTCAAATGGAAGCTGCTCGTCTTGTCGAAAGCGCATCGCGAGAAATGTCAATAAGATCAGCTTCTGGTTCTCCATTTAGACCCCCAAGCACACACTCTTTACCTGGTCACTTTGAGAACAAGGGAGAAAATTCTTTTGCTGCCCCCATTCCTAGTCCTAGTCAAAGATCACGACCAACTTCTAGACACTCTTTACCTGCACTGATTACATTGAACAAAAATAGTTCCTCCTAGCCCAACGGGTACTAATATATCTGAGTATCCTCTTAGACCAGGAGAAGAAGCAAGAGAAATTATAAGAATGGCATCTCCAGCCACAGTAACTGATAAACTTAAAGCCTCCCAATTATCAAAACCGGTTCCATCTCATCTTCAGAAATCTCCAAAAGTTCCTCCTATGGTGAACAATGTTGAATCACATGGTAACGCAGATGAAACTGCCCTTTATTTAAGACCCGTTATAGATGCTACAGACCCGCAAAATAATTATGTTGAAGGTGTCAAATCAGAAGTTAAGCCAGCTGATAAAAGCACAAATAAATATGATGCCGTTTCAGCAACGAATTATCTCCCAGTCAAAGCACATGACATTACCAATCAGCAGTTTCCCCTTGGAACTTCTGAATCTTCAGTTCAAAAACATCCTCCCACAGAAAGAGAAGTTCCAGCACCTCGTGTGGAAAGAGAAGTTCCAGCACTTCATGTGGAAAGAGAACCTACAGGATCTCCTGCACAAGAATTTAAGCCCCAAAAAACAAGCAAATGAGCCATGTACTCAAGGACTTGAACAACAGACACCAGTAGATAATCAAACAATGCAGCTTGTCTCTCCTGCTTATGATGCAAATCAAAAGTATGCATATGAACAGCAAATGGCGGCAATGAGCCAGTCTGCCCTTCCACAAAATGCGTATCCAATGGTTCAACCTCCATCACAAGAACAGATGTATTCTCAGATTGCACTTCACCCACAACATTTAGAAAACATGGCAAGTCAAGCCCAATTTATTCATCAGCAGTTGCAGCAACTGTATATGATGCAACCAACACCTGAGACAAAGCAGAAGGTTAGTTCCGTGGTCATATTTTATCAATGTAACATAGTTCTTTATTTATTTGTTTTTAATTTTAAAATAGTGAAAAGATCTTATCTTGGAAGTGGGATTGGGAAAATTTTTGTTTAAAGTTGTTGCTAGTTGTCCAGCACATAAAACATACGTTGATCAATTATCAGGGCTGCCACAAAGTTCCTAAAATCGAGTGAAGGCCCCTATTGGCTCCTTAAATTGAAAAAGGTCCCTAAAGTCCCTTCTCTTGCTTTCGTTTAAGGTTTCGTATCCTGAAGGGTACCAATACCTGGGAGTATACGGTTTTCAGTAATTTTATTTCGATTGAAATTCTTGGAACCTGTTTTTGCTCGTCTAAGAAAGACAAACTTGTTGTTACATAGGCTACAGCGTTACTGTCTTGATAGAGCAGTAAGACTAGTAACAAAAAGGAGTGACCCCCTTTGCCTCTGGAGTCAATAGGCTAGGAGGCGGCAGGGTTTGGTTGGCTTTGTTAATTACTTAGAAAACTCTTTTCTGGGTGTCACTATTACAAACAGAGCAAAAAAAGATAATGGCTCCAAGCATCCATCCCCTACACTGCCCAGTGTTCCTCCTTTAGCTGATACTTCTGCTCCAAATATGCATTATCAAAATTCTTCAAGTTGCGTGAAAACTGTAAAACCCTTTGAACCAGAAAACGTCACTATATATAATCAAGCAAGTGCTAGTGAACTTCCTTCGTCAGAATTTTCTCAAGGGATTAAAAATTTTACACAAACTAATCCTACTGACCTTGTTTTAACTGAAGATAATTTGTTCTTGAAATCCATTCCTAATGAAACATCTTTAAAAATTGACAATCTAGTCGAACTTACAAGCGGAAATTCTCACCCAATACAATCATGTATTCAAAAAAATGAGTTCAGTGATCTTAAGTGCAATCAACCTATGTGTGCTATAGATTTTTAGACAGTAGATGTATGTCTAGTAACTGTAAATATCTACACATTTGTAAGTTTCATGTTTTTAGCCGTTGTACAAATAATCTGTGTAAATACCCCCATGTTGATATCTGTAAACAATTTTCAAGTGGGAGTTGCTTTGGCTGTGCAAAACCTCATATCAAATTGCCCATTAAGAGTTGTAGTAGGTTCCACAAAACTGGGCTGCCCGGAGGCCACCTAAATTCTGCTAATCCTACTAAATATTTTTAAACCATCGCTTACACACAAGAAAGCCCTCGAGCCATCCAGTCCTTTCCAATCGAGTACCTATCCAAAGCATATCCCCCCTCCACATCCACTTCCATACCCCCTTCTTTTTTTCAAAGATAAACCCACCCACCCCTCTGGCTGCTTTTCAGCATTTTCCTACCCTTCCATCTATCCTTCCCCACCACCTTGCGAACCCACTCAACGTGGACTCTTCGTACCATATCCCTGCACAAATAACCTTATCTCTCTTGATTCCTCCAGTTCACCCCAAACTCAGCCGCTACTTGGTTACTGCTGTTTAGAATTTCCGCTAGTACCTGCTCAATTAAATGCCATTGCATTTGAAAAAGATGGATATGATTCCCCAGTCCCTTGTTCTGACTACCCGAGCTCAGTTCCTGACAAGAATTCTACTAGAACTCCTTACCTCATCTGTGATATAAAAAACGTAAAGTGTAAAAACGGTACCTTCACAAGTCGCTTTCAATTCCCCACACTTTTGTTTAGCAACGCTGAAAGCCTTAACTTTGAAAAACTTAATGAATTAGACACCCTATCTAAAATATATAGATAAAATATAATCGCTATTACTGAAGAGCAAGCTCAAATTTGCACATGTTAAAAATTAACAATTTTTCACAATTTATTAAACTCAGATGAGAAAATCACCCTGTGGGTAAGAAAGGTGGCGGAATTCTGTTCTTTGTCCGTAATGACTTGTACCCAAGTGAAATCTCAATTCCGTGTCTTGCTCCCTTTGATGAGATTGTGTGGGTGTGTGTTCGACCTAAAGTCTTGCCGCGTCCTTTCAATTCAATTGTCCTTTGTTGTTTTTATTACTCCCCTAACCAGAGATCCGCTGATAAAATAAATTTTATCGAAAAATTACATGCAAGAGCTGACTTAGTGCTATCAAAATACCCAAATGCAGGCATTTTCCTGATGGGTGACGTAAATAATATAAAACTTGATTCTACTTGTAATGCTTTTAGTTTAAAACAGGTCTTTAAGGTCCCAACTACAAAAGGCAATAATACTCTTGATTTAATTTGCACCAATCTTTCCAAGTTTTACAAACCCGTCTCCATTTTGCCCCCTCTAGGGGGTAGTTACCACTTTAGCCTTCTCCTATCTCCGCTGGCTAAAGTTAAACAGTCATTTTCTATAACTGAAACCGCTTATAGAGCTCTTATTGACTCAGGACTCTACAATTCTGGCTCCTGGATTACTACTGAAAATTGGTCCATTGTGTATTAAACAAATGACGTTGACTGCATGGCTTTGTCCCTCCAAAATATATTGAGGAGTAATTATGAATTCCACTTTCCTAAAAAAAAAAAATTAAAACGTGTTCTACAGATAAGCCTTATATCACTGAGTCTTTAAAAAAAAAAAATTGTTAAGGCAGGTCGTATTACTGAGGTTAATAGTCTAAGGAAGTTCCCAAAGTAAATATTAAGAAAAACCGCTTCTGATTATTATAATAGTTAAGTCGAACATCTATATTTTAACAAGCCCAAGCAATGGTACAGAAAAATTAAAGAAATATGCGGAAAAAGTCCTTCTGAAGTTAATTTTCATCTCCCTGAACCCCCTAATAAGACTGCCAACGATTTGAACTTGTACCTAGCTTCCATCGTTCAAAGTCTCCTCCCTTTCATTGGCTCAAGTCCAACTATTCTTCCCAATACCTCCTTCCCCTTTATTTCTCCCTCTGATGTTACAAATAAAATCCTAAAACTTAGAAAATCAAGTACTTGTCCCTTGGACATCCCCATTGACTTAATTAAAGCCTTTTCAGACAAAATTGCTGAGCCTTTATCAAATATTTCCAACTGCATCACAAAATTTGGTAAATTCCCAAGTTGCTGGAAACAAGGTTTTATGACACCTGTCCCAAAAAAAAACGCACCAGTCTGACTTTCGCCAACATTCGCCCCATTACACTAACTTCAGTTTTTTTCCAAACTTTATGAGGGTTTCCTCTGTGACTGGCTTAAAGTTAAAATTTGTCCACGCATAGACACCCGACAGTTTGGTAACTTAAGGAAAACTTCTACCATCCATTACCTTGTGTACTTAATACACACCATCGTAAGTAACCTTCATAAACCAAATGTTTGGCTGAACCCTGTCTTAGCTGATTTCCAAAAGCTTTTGACCTGGTTGACCACACCACCCTAATTCATTCACTACTGGTTAACTTTGAACTTGATCCTCTGTTAGTAAATATTGTTATATCGTTTCTTTCAAATAGATCTCAAGTTGTAAAATACAAAAATATTTTCTCTAACCCCCTCCCTATATATTGTGGAATTCCTCAAGGAACCTTATTATGACCACTTTTATTTCTAGTCATGATTAACGATATTGGTAAGGATTTTCCCCAAAGGTGGAAATACGTGGATGACTTGGAATGCTTGTGAAACATGTTAAACTCCTTGGTGTCACAATTTCAAATAATCTTAAGTGGGACATGCATGTTTCTAATATTATTAATGAAACAAGCAAATGTTTCAATATCTATGTTAAAACTTTTAAACAAATTTAATTGCCCTAAGATGCATTCCCTCTTGTGCTTATTTATCATTTATCAGGCCGCTATCAGAATATGCATGTCCGGCCTGGCATTCGCATATTTCAAGCGAACTTTGCGAAAAAATTGAGTTGGTCCAAAAGCGTTCGCTCAGGGTCATTTACAAAGAGAGCAAAATTCCATACTCCTTCCTCCTTAAATCCGCACGTTTTACCACGTTATAAGAAAGGAGAGAACAAATTTGTTTTCCTAAATTCCCAATTTCTCACTCCCATTTTTTTTTCTTAGTCAAGTGTCATTTGGTGTTGTGTCGCTGCTTTTTCTTTCAAAATCTTTCTGAAAACTGAGTTTTGAGGTCCATTTTGCGTTCATAATGGTCTTTAGAGAGGTCCTTTTTTCGACTAAAAAATGGGTCCCTAAGTCTCTATTTTTGACCAATTGAATCTGTGGAAGCCCTGAATTGTGATATTTTAGTATATCTGCAATTTGGTATGAAAACCTTCATTAGTTAGTCATTAATAAATTAATAATCCCAAATTCCCACTTACTTTTAAGAACTTCATAATCAGTTCTGTCTGAGCTAAGTTGAATTATATCTACTCAGTTTACGTTTTTATTAGCAATCTTTACAGTTCTTTGAAAAATAAATCATGAGAATTTTCAATCACTGACGTTTGTGTTTAACAATACCAAATTTGTTTGACTTTTGAGAATCTGGGTGCTTCATAACTTTCAAAAAAAAAAAAATGTTAAAACAACAACTAATAAAAAAAGTTTATAAATAATAAAAAAAAAAAAAATAATGTTAAGAAGCCGTTAGAACTAAGTAGGATTAAAAGGAATAATTTTTATCATAAATCTTTATATAAATTTGAAAAGCTGAAATACCAATACTGAAAACAAGTAGTTCTGCAGAAAACATAATTATCATGTTAAGGTGCCTTTATTGTTTTCACTGGGAGAAATCCTCATTGAAGGAAAACCAGCTCCTAAGGGCCAATGACTGCATCTTCAAATAAATGTTCAAGTGCCTAATTTCGTGAAAAGCAGCGACTTTTGGAGCTTGTAAAGGCCCCTGAAAATGGGCCTGAAGTTTTAAATAATGTATCAGTTTTAACAAAACATGACATTTCCGACAATCAGACTACAGATCATTTGTTTATTTTTAATGGAACTGAAACACTGACTTGATGAAATCGATAAGTGGTAAACTTAAAGATGTGTTTTAAATGCAGCAATGCTTGTGGGCGTGTATTGGGGTTGTCACCTTGTCGGTACTAAAATATGAATTTTTAGAAGAGCTT